>VZSF01003406.1:51151-254013 GCA_013398295.1 Chionis minor
GCCCGGGAAGCAGCGAGGAAAAGCGCTGGGACCGCCGAGCCGCCGCCGCGGGGTGACCCCCGCGCCTGGGGTGGGGTGGGATGGGGTGGGGGGCAGCGCCCCGGGGGGCGACGGGGGGAAACGTGGGGACGGGGAGCGAGGAGAGGCGGCGCCGAAGGGAGAGAAATCGCCGCCGACGTGCGAGCCCCGGCCGTCGGCTAGAGCGGCGCCGCTGGAGCCGGCCCGTCTCCGCCGCGGATCGCTCGTTTGCCCCCCGCCGCGCCGCTTCGGCAGGGTTTTCCCGGCGGTGGGAGTTCCTCTTTATGCAAAGCCCGTCCGAGAGCTGTTGCACCATGTGTTTGTGGGGCCGTGCGTGCGGGGAGCCGGGGGAGAGGGTCGACGTTTGTTGCTCTTGTCACGGGTGGGCAGCGTTTCCCGTGCGACGGGCGCCCCACGCGTGGTTCGCGCCCGGTCGCCCTCTCACTTCGTCCCAGCCCTCCTTCTGTGCTGGGCATGGGGCGCCGCGGCAGCGGGTTGCGCTGGCCGGGGGCGGGACACGGAGGGGATACGGCGGGATGGGGGGGGGAAAGGGGGAATCGNGGACAGGGGGGGGATCCGGGGGGAGGGGGGGGGGAAAGGGGGAATCGGCGGGGGGCGGCCGCCGCACCTCCGGGCGCAGCCCGGGCTCGGGACGCAGCTCGCCAAGCCCGGGCTGGGAGTAGCCCCTGCGATGAAACTTGGCGCTTTCTGAGCGGGGTTTGAGATGTTTTACATCCCCTGCGTCAGTCGCTGGGGACGGCGGGAGAGCTCTCGGACAGCCCGCGGGAACCTGCAGAGTCAGGGCAGCCCGCCGGGGCGATCTGGTCCAGGACTCGTCCAGCAAAAATTTGGCTGGGGGTGGAGGAAGGTATTCGAGCGAATTTAAATATTCTAAAGCCAGAAAAATCGTCGGGGTCCAAACCCGTGGTGTCTTTGGTCACTGATTTCTAGATTGTCTGGATCTTTCGGTACCGGCTCTGTGCTTTTGCGCTTGTTCTGTACAGTCCGGTCGGGACCCCTTGCTTTCCACGGGCCTTATTTTTAGGAGGAGGCTTGAAAATTAGTCCGAGGTCTGCGCTTAATTTCTGCCAGAAGGGCATTCCATATGTGCAAATGGACAGCTTGCATTATGGCCAGCAAGCAAGAAGCGTACAGTGCAAATTAAATAAATTAACACCAAGTCATGAAAAGCAGCAGGTCCTCAGCATGTGCCCCAGCTGCGCTGGAGCTACGGCCGCTGATACTTCCCNAGGTTATTTCTGGTATCTTAAAACAAAAAAAAACCCTGTTGTCTGAAAGAGGAGTGATTCTTCTTTCAGGCCCCGGTACCTACACGGTTCTCCCCGGGCTTTGCGCTTGAAGGAGGTCGCGTCCCGGCGCGGCACCGGTGGAGGGCGGACGGGACGGCACGACCCTGCCGGCCCGGAGGGGGGTCTCGGTCCGCCGCGGGGGTCATAGCGTGCTTCCACCCTCACGGATGGTGGATTTGTTGTGCTTTGTAAATGCTAACTACCGAGGATATTCCGGTCACGTACAGTGTCGGTTGTCTTGGTCCCAATCGTAGATGGTCGCATGAAAATACGGAGCTTGGAAACTGGGCTCTGAGAAGGTTAGTTTCTCTATGTGATTTTTAGAGAGTGCAGCACAGGGAGTCAGTATTAGGCATCATATAAAACCAGAGCTGATGTGTAAACAGGTGGGATGTGAAGGATACGGAAATGTCCCAGGAGGTGAACCAAGGTTTGCTGTTTAGAGAATTTGACTCTTTAACACTTGCCTTGATGTTGCACTGTGTACAGTAACAGGAGCTTCTTTTTAGACATTTCTTCAAAGTCAGCCATCACCCTATTTTTCCATTTGTAAACCCTAACTAACTTGCCATTGTTGGATTATAAACAACCCTGTTATTTAACAGATCAGGGGCTTAAACCACTGGGTCCCACATCTCAGCTGAGTACCTGAATCCCACTTTTTCCTCCTTAAAAGGCAACCATTATTAGAGGATGGGTGTCAACTTTATTGTCACAAATATTAAATTAAACATTAATAACACTGCCAGTGATCATATATTAATACTTTCTGGCTCCAGAGGAGCAGCAGACACACTGTCATTGTTGATAATTGACAATATTTTAATATGTAAGCACTTGGATAAAAGAGACATAAATATCATTCACATGAATTTTATGAACTGCAAGATTGTAAATACAGTGTCTAGGCAGAGAGAAATGTAGGCATTGAAAAGTGAATCATGCCATGTCTTCTGCTCTTCAAATGTACATAGAGTTCGTTATCATCTCCATGGATAAAGTTAATGTTGTCCACAGTATTGAACAGCCATAGTTCCTATTTATTAAAGGTAGAAATGTTAAGTGTTCTTCATTGTCATTCTGAGAATGAAGCCATAAGTGCTTGTGTTTTCCTGAAATACCTGCATCTCATACACAGGGTGGTAGCATTTGGCGTGGGAGTCTGTATCATGTGGCCATATCCTTCTATGGCTGAGTAAATTCTGCACAGTTGTGGTGTCATGCACCTGTAGCTGTATGGTAGAGGGGAGGAATGGCTAATTTAGCCCTATCAGCTTTGCTGTATCTCCGGAATGATGATGTAGGAAGCACTTTCCCAGTGTATGTCCACGCTGGGTGATATGCATCATGGAACCAGTTCGGTTATTTGCTGTCTGGGGCTCCAGCTACAGCAGTGTGTTGGGAATTGGCTCCTGCAATGAGCACTGAAATGTGTGGAGAAGAAACTAATGTAGCAAGAGTAAGAAGATACTTGAGTTGTGAGAAGGACTTCTGGAAGATATGAAGAAGATAAAAGACTATGAGAGGGTTATTACAGAATAATAGTTAATTATTGTGTGTAGTTACATTATAGAATCACAGCTAGACTCTCAATGAAAATCCAAAAAGCAAATAGTCCAGGAGACGGTATAAAGACGAGAGAAGAGAAAAGAAAAGAATAGCTATATAGGGATAGCATATTGTCTCTTTAAATGGTGGGTTCATTCAGTTTTCCTAATCCCAAAAAGTAGACACCTAAAAGTGTCACAAAGATAGCAGAAGTAAAAATCACTGATGAGATTTAATTGAAGGAAAGAAGGCTAAAAGATGGGGAGACCTGTATTTAGAAAGGAAAGAATAGTGGAAGAAACATTTCAGAAAGTAGCAGAGTAAAAAGGAAACCAGACAATTTCTGTTTAATACAAGAATAAAAACATGCTCTGGGAGTCAAAAACATTAAACAAGGGCGACTGGAACTGCTGTGATACGGTTATCTTGGCAGGTGTGATGGTTGCTTTCTGTTCAGCTAGACCGTGAAAAGCAGCCAAGCTTCTCAGAGGAATCATCTGCTTCAAACAAAAGATGCACCCCCCAATCACAGCAAAATATGAGGTGATACTGACCTCGTGACACAAGAAGTTTTGCTGGCAAGAGGAGAGCCTGGGTACTGATTTTTTTGATAGTGTAGGTGTCTAGGTATGGGAAAGAAGCATAACAAGGATAGCTGAATCAAACATGAAGAAGAGGGAGCCACAGGCAGAACAAAAAAATGGAGAGTATGGCTTTGGGAAGGCAAAGTATAAAATGAAATAGCAAGGCAGAAAGGAGAGCTCTTCAGGTTTGATGCTAACATAAAAATATAAAAATAACCTCCATGTATTTGACTCCTCTTATTCTCAGAGAAATAAGAGTTTGCATATTTTTTGTAGACAAACGAAACAGGATTACATCAAAGAAATGGCTTATTCTTCAATAGTTTTTTCCTCTTGGTGACAACATCGCCATCCTAGGACCCTCAATTACTGCTCACTGCTTGGGTCAAGAAGTGATAATCATATTTAGTGTAATGGACAATTAATCTATGGAACTCATAGCAAAGAATCTTAGTGAGATAAATAATTTTGTAAATTTCTAAGAGCTTTGACAATTAGTGAAGATACAACATCTGCTGTTATATTTTCTGCCCTGGTAATTACAAGGACTATTAATTCTCTCATCTCAGGGGAATGCTCAAGTGAAAAGATTAGGAAGCTGTTTACATTTATGGTACCTTTATATAGTTAGATGACTATGTGAGCTTTCTTCTGAAGGGTGTAACATTTTTGGCAAAATGCTGAATTAGATGTGCAACTGTTCTGGGTTTTTTTTTTTACACGTCCTTTATTTCCAGTAGATTTGGGCAAAATGATTAAGAAGTTTGTCAACTAATGGGAAGAGTTCATGTGGAAAATAAATGGGAGCTGGATGTGCGGGATTGCACCTAACAAAATTTATCTCTAATCCAAGTAAATTATTTTCTAGAAGTGTCCAAAATTCATATATGCAGCTTGGTTCTACCTGCATTTGTCTCAAGTTATCTGATTAAGAAAAGGCTCTAATTCCTTTTTGCCAGTTAAGCATCCTTCCTCATTTTCAAAGGTACCAAGCACATCAAAGTCCCAGTTGGAAGCATTTCTGAAGGTTAAGCCAATTGCATAGAGTGTAATGCGAGGAGCTTTGGCATCCAGCTCTAGGGACACATGTTTAAAATTCATTGCATGTCCTCTGCAAATGGTGGGCACTTTCTGCTGTCTTTGCTTTTTTTTAGGCCTGCTGGTCCTGCAGAACTCCGCTATCTCATTATCAGTTCTCATGGGGAACCGATGTCTATAAGAGCTGGGAACCCAGTTGCTCCTCTGCCAGGAGGGCATATTTTAGCCATTTAGAGTGGCTGAAGAGTGGTGTGCGCTTTTGCTCTTTTGCATGTCAGACAATGAATTTTTTTAAGTTGACCACGCAAAGAGCGTCAGCCTCTACCTGATCATTTTTCATTCGTTTAAATATTCTACCCACAATTATTCCATAATTGTTAAAGATTAACCTACCAAGTTTGTAACCCTGCCCTTGATCAACACTTTAGAAGTATAGAGGGAATAAGGAAACAATGGAGCATCCTGCGCATGGCCATTTTGTCATATAGACAAAGAGCAATGTCCTTCCCCGAAGAGCAATGTCCTGGGTCCTCCTGATGTAGTTGGCATGAGTCTCCCGTTGGCTCTCAGCTGCTTCCCTGGCAGCTCTCAACCTGTTGATGGCAGTTGATGGTTTACTGGTTCCTTTAAACATGCATGAGTTGCATTGCAGAGTATGAGCTGTAGGTATACTTACACTGACTAGATACATTTAGTGGGGGGAAAGAACATATTTACCCCATAGTGTGCTTGCAAGTTCTTTTCAACTTGCAAGTTCTTTCTCAACAGAAATGGCTTGAACGAATGTGAAGACTACTGTCATCAGTGCAGGACTGTCATACAAGAAAGGAACGTTTTTCTTCATGAGCAAGTAGCTGTTGTGTGAAACAATTGAGCATTCTGTTACAGAGAAATGTAATCAAATTAAATAATAAACATTTGAACAGTTAACAGACCGATCAAATTGCTTATAATACAGCTCATCACCTGGCCAGAACAAAGTTATTACCAGAGGGAAATAAGGGTTTGGGGGAAAGAAGTGCAGGGTTACTGAAAAATATGCTTTCCAAAATCAGTGTTAACAAGCTGTGAAAATGAGAAATGCATCTAATTCAGCAGCGTAAAGGTAGAACAGAGGGCTAATCATACCACAGAGACAAGATTTATTTACAGTAAATGTGAAGGCGGTCACAACAATGCAGAAGTACTCAACATGCAGACAGCAGTGATACACAGTAAAAGCAAGAGTTTTACAAGATAATTTTTCTCCATCCACATTTTGCAAAGACATACAGATGAAAAATACAGAAGCGGTTCTAACAGCTGGAGGACAAATCTGTAATGATGAAGGTAAAGAGAGAGAGTGTTTTGCTGGATCTCATCATATGTGAGATGTTCGTTACATAATGCTGGGTAAGAATAAACATAACCATGGCAATTCAAAAATGACACTTGAGCTGTGTGTACCTTGTTACAGTTACGGTATGCTTATGATTAATGGCAGTCCAGTGGGCTTATGATGTGTTTTCATTTCATTTTCTTGTCTGAAAGAGGATAATGAAGTTTTCTTGCAGATGCTTACAGACACATCCTCACAAGCATGAGAGCAGCATGGGACCAAGCCCAAAGCTGGGTTTTTGTTTAGTGGAAGGCAAGGGGGGCAGACGTGGGCTGAGCAGAGATGGGAGTTGTTACCTCCTATTGAGATTAAGTGAGAGTTAACAAGTAGGAGAGTAGGTAGGCCAGAAACAGGCCTTGGAAGTGGAGACATACAATTTACATTTGGTGTGTTAGAGAGGAGAGGGCAGCGTAGTATCTTTTGCTTCCAACACTGCAGGCAAAACACGATAACCCAGTCAGGCAAAAGGGAGAGCCATCTTCTCTAGTCACATGCAGAACAGAAATCATGTCCTAAGGCTCATGAATACACAGCTGTTGTGGCAAATTCCTTTTGATTTCTGGAAAACAGAAGGTAATGTGGGATAGGAGAAGGCTAATAAGCTTTTGGGAAATACCCTGTATGTGCTGTAGGTCACGTAATTTAAAGTCCTGTATGTGGAGTTTGAAATGGCAAAAGAGTATGTTCCAACTGTGGTTGGACAGACATAGATTATCAGATGCATTAATAAATAATATAACTTAGGTAAAATGATTTTGACAAGAGATTAATAATTTTATGTGCCCTAAAGATGTAATAAATCACAGTGATACCTGACTCCATTTTATTTCCTTACTGTCAAGAAACACCCTACCATAGAGCTCTGTTAGCATTAAGAAGCAATATAACACCCAGTAGATGGTGATGGCTGTTTTGAACAAATTCAGACATCAGACTGAGTTAACAGCATAGGAGGGAGCACATTCTCAGTAGGGCTAGAGTCAAAAGATTTGAGGAAGATCTTCAAAGTATGTTTCTCCACGAGAACGGCAGAGAAGATCACACGTAGGCTTTTAAGTGAAAGGCTATTTTTGCAGTTTGAAATTGAAGTTGGGTGTTTTGACTGGTTCCGGTTATGAGAGAAAATACAGGACTCTGCACCTGCCACTTTCTGAGGCACGCTAAAGCATTATATGCCCATCTGCGGGGATTTGGCTGAAACAGAGGTAATTGTGGAAGATCTGCTAATGCTGAGTAAAAATGAACACCAGCAACTTTTTATGTTCTTCAAATTTCCCCAAGGAAAACCGAACAGCAGAAATGATGGGTTGGACCAACTAGTTCATATACATGGAGATAAGGGAGATTTATTGGACCCAGACCTTTTATAAGTGATAAAGCTCCTGCTTCCCTCCAAATCATAGAAAATCAGAGACATTAATTTATCTGATTGAGTTGACTCCTGATACTCCAAACTCAAGAGTTCCCTTTAGAATGGTCGCTATGGAAAGAGTGAAGTTCCTTATGGCTGATAAACAAGAGAGCAAATTAAAATTTAAAGAAAAATGTGTTTGAAAAAAGTTACTGAGATGTTGTACTTTAAGTATTTAAGAGAACCAAGATCAGGTATAGGTCAAAAGAGAATATAACCCTATTTTTCTACAGGCATTCCTTTCTCCCTGCTCCTTTGCTGGCAAGAGTACTTTCTCTTTAGCATGGTCCACATCAGACACATGCCTGTCCCTTATACACATGGGCAGCTACATCACGGCACTGTCTGGCCTCTCTCTCCATTCAAGATCGTGGGTTTGTGGAGTACATTTTTCCAAAGTTAAGCATTGAGGGGTATATGCTCTCAGGGCACCGACTGAAATATAAATGAACTTAATTTGGTTTGGAAATGGAAAGTCTGCCAATGTGCATGTTTGCAAATGGATTCATGGGCAGAACTTTTCAGAGGCAAGTTTCAAACAACAAATTGTCGGAAGCCGTAGTACAGAAACCATTGCTCAAAACATTCCCTAGCATCCAGAAAAAAGATGGGGATGTTTCTGAAGCACTTGCCTAATATGAAAGACTGTCTGTCAAGGAAACTTTTATGGTGGAAATGTTCCTGAGGATATGTATATAAAATGTAGAGAGATTTTGAGGTAAATAGAATTCATGCACTTCCCAAATAGACATGCCTTTCTCAAATAAGAAATATAAAATTGTCTAACGTTCCATATCTATCTAGTTTTAAATAGAAAACCACGAGAAAACAGGATACTTTCAGTTATGAAGTTTTATCAAGACTATGAAGGACAGAGGTCAGTAAAGGATAATCACTAGGAGTGAAATGCTAACTCCATTGAAGTCACTGATCATAAGTAGGTGTGTGAGAAAGAAGATTTTCTTCACATTCCCAAGACTACCCAGCATGTGAACAGGAATGGCAAAAACATAATGCTGCACGATCAGATGAATTTTCAGAAAGATGTCTTGTTCTCTGCGAATGCGTAGCATTGAAGACAAGCTGCAATTACCAGTTCAGAAAAAGAGTTGTCAAACAACTGCTTGTAGTTCAAGATAATTTTTCTCTTCCTTTGTACCAGAGACCAGTGAGAGTGTTGTTTACAGTGCTGGCAATTAATGTTGTCTCAGCAGAGTGAGTGCGTCTCCTTCTGCCTCTAAAAACTTAGGCATTCTTTGAATTTGCCACCAGTTCTACATCTTTAAATAATCCTTACATAGGTGAAGTGCAACCCTGGTCTGATGACACATCCATCCTTCAGTACCCACCAGGTTTCCTTGGCAGGGAAGTGAAGAAACTCCTGGTCTGAAGAACTGTCTCTTAATTCTTAAACTAAACTTCCTATAAAAAAGGTAATATAAGTGACAAATCCAGTCTAACATGCAAAGAGGCTGGGAAACTCAATTTGTCTACTCTTCTACAGATGATTTCAGTCTTCACGTAACAGCAAATCTCTCATAATTGCTCCATTGAGTGACTGTCAGAAGTGAGGAAATGAAACAATATGCTTTTTATGTCAATTTATATGGCATATTGATTGCTTTTTAGCAATTATGGCAATAAATGCAATTAAATTAATTTTGGCGCATAATGAAGTATTTTTGGTCAAATTCCTGCCAATTAAAATATTTTATGTTTCTGTTTAAGTACTTGTTGTATTCTGAAGTACAATATGTGAGGTTGTTCTATTTATTAGTAAAATAGCAATAATGGAGACTAGAATTTGTACAAGTGCTTGTAGAATTAGCTCCTACATCTTTGCTCTTGAGACTTCATATGTTTCATGTGATTTTTTATAGGACTATAAAACACACATTTTCTGTAAAGATTTTGGGACTGACTTAGAATTTTAAATAGTTTAATGGAAATATAGAAAAAAAGCTTAGAGAAAGTTGAAGTACAGGAGTAGGTGTTGAAAAGAGACACCAAGTTATTTGAAGGCTTGACAAATGTCTTGCGGTGAAAACCTTAAAATAGGATTGGCTAGAAATGCTTTGATGGAATGTTTTTCATCTGATAGTATCTATTCATCAAATTGAAACTCTGCTGGAAGGGATCAATTTTCATATTTCTGGTTTTGAAATGTTTCCAGCAGTTTCAAAGTTGTTAAAACATCCTGTTTCAACATTTTCTAAATGAAAAAAAAAAATAAAATTTCAGTTCTAAAAGCCTTCCTCTCAAAATGTAACCTAATTATGCCAACCATCTCTAAAATGAGCTGGAAATACTGCAAATGACCTGAAATTGAATTGCTTTGTTTTCTTTTTTTAAAAAAATTCTGATATATCATCAACATTTTCAAGGGTTCTACTTTTTATCAGGCTTTGAGAATGGAAAAATATTTTGTCCAGCTTGATTGAAAATTCAGCTGGTTGAATTTATCAAGAAAGTTCCTTCAGTGGGCATACCTCTGTATTCATTAAATTCAGTTAAGACCATTCTCTGGCACTGAGGCCAACTCCAATGTAACAGCCTCTCTCCACGCTAGTAAAGCCTGTCATCTGCTGAAACAGAAGATCCACATCCAAACCACCTATTAAGAATGGTTGTCCCTGATACATGCCCAGGAATCAACTAGGAGGGTGTGAACTGGCCCAGTTTAAAACTGTTCCAGGCACTGATATAGGCAATTGAGTTTCAAGTCCGGGGTTTCTTTCCTGGCACTGTTTAGTCTATTTGTATTTTGTATAGGCATGTCTTATGAAGCTTATCATATCTTTTAATCTCTCATACAAAGACATGAAAAAAGCAATGACTGTAAATTATAACACAAAAATACAAATCAGAAGTACAAATTTGCAACAAAGTGATTAACCATTGAAACATGCAGTAAACTCAGCATCTCTTAATGTCTTCTCTTGTTGTCAAGATTGGACAGTCTGCTACAGAACATTCACAAGCCACGTAAAAATACTGGGCTTGTAGGCAAGGATATCAGGGTAAACAGTAGATTAAACCAAATAGCCTAATAATCCCTACTGGGGATAAATTATCTAGAAAAATAATATGCAAAAGTTTTTCTTGCTTCTTTTGTTACATTATTACTAGAAATAATTATGCGTCAGCTCATTTTGTGGAAGCATCTTAAATCAGAACTTACCATACAAATTTATCATTAAGCTGATGTTCATATTCCAAGGGCTACATTTTGACATTTAACTACAGACAGAAAAGGAGGACACCTTTCTCAGGACTTGGGTCCAGAAATGGTCAAGGCAGCGTTCTTCTTTTCAAGTCAGGGCAGCAGTTTGTGCCAAACTCTAAATCAAGAAGCACATTGTCTGCCAATTCCCCCATGACACTTGCCAGGGTGTGTATGAAGTAAGGTTCAGCAGGACCATACCTTTCAAATCTCCAGACTGCAAACATTCTCTATTTGCTTTTGCTATTCTCACACACCTTCTTGTTGAACGGGCTTTAAGCTGGGTGTTTGTTGCTGAGAGATGTATCTGGATATTATGTATTAATAAAGAAAACGCTCCCAAATTTTCTACTGAAATCTTCATCTCTCAAAGGGACCTGTGGGCTACATACTATTCCACAGAGCTAATACATACCTAGAGGACTGTTTTTCTTCCTGTGATCCTCTAGAAAAAATGTGCTCAAACTCTCATTGCACTTTTCCACTGTTTCAGTTTAGTAGCCTGGAGCCTGGAGCTATGGATACAAAATATTAGCTGTTAAACTGTCAAAACTTGTTGTAACAAGCAGCAGCAGCCATTGCTTGAGGGACATTTAAACAGGGTTTACTGAATTCTTTTAAAGCATATAAAAGGCTCTTTTCAAAAGGAAAGGGATTTTTTTTTAGTTATATTTTATAATATTACATCATACTAGAAAAATCAAACTGAAATGTGTCACATAGAATAAAACTCCTAATTAGGGCTGAACTGGCATTTCTGGTGATCCACCACCTCCTAAAATACAAGTATGTTCACAGAATTTCATTGGTATGAAATCTGTTCTTCTATCTTTATTCATGCTATTAGATATGCTAACTAATTGTGGCAGAAAAAGTCAAATACAGGGCAGCAGGAGTAGCTAAGTGTACTGTATGGTCTCTCTCAGGGCATTGTATAGTGAAGCCAGCTGCATTTTCAGAGCAGAATTTTAGATACCAATGTATATGTGCTGCCTTGGTCTAACACAGTCTTGCTCCAGAGTTTAAGATTTAACCCTAGAAATTTCCTATTTATGACAGAGTATATCCTATACCTATTTATGCCACTTAAACATTAGATTTTAATGTGTTTCTGAAGCAGTTAATGCACAGCATCAACAGTCTGGTGAGTCTTGGAAGAAATCTGTGTATCAGCCTGGAGGTTTAGAACTCATCTGTCATCATGTGCACTTACAGAAAATGTTGACTGTGGTTTACCTTTTTGAGCAAGATGTGTTCCTGAGCAGACAGCCTTTGACAGCAATGTCTAGGTGTATTTGGGACCATTTGGGTAGTCCCTTGCTTCCTGAGAAGTCTGACTGAGTGCGTGGCTAGTGATACAGATACTGGCCTCTGGCCTGAACAACAGTTAATGGAATATTTGTGAAACAGATATTACAGAATGATAACATTTTGAAGGTACAGGCTTAGATATCAAAATGGAAAAAAAAAACCTC
The DNA here is from genome assembly GCA_013398295.1 of Chionis minor. Taxonomy (NCBI): domain Eukaryota; kingdom Metazoa; phylum Chordata; class Aves; order Charadriiformes; family Chionidae; genus Chionis; species Chionis minor. The sequence goes on from VZSF01003406.1 coordinate 63,137, forward strand.
ATTAAATAGGACTTTAAAGTTCTGTTCAAGATAATGATCAAAATGCATCTGTCTCCTTACCTGTGTAATTTTTAATTTTTTTTTTCTTCTCTCCATGTTTGTCTGTCATGATGATCTTTGTTTCTAATTCCTTGCAGACATCTCAGTCAGTCTGTTAGCAGTAGTCGTCAGCTTCTGTGGGCTCGCCTTGCTGGTAGTCTCACTTTTTGTCTTTTGGAAGTTGTGTTGGCCCTGCTGGAGAAGCAAACCTCTCACTTCCAATGCCAGTAATGTCCCTCAGAGCAACTCCAGTGCTCCTACGGAGGTTTTTGAGACCAGTGAGAAAAAGGAAGTTAAAGAAAATGGGAAACCTACAACGAAGGTACTTGAAGCTGCCTTGAAAATTAGCCACACTTCACCTGATATACCAGCAGAGGTCCAGAACGCACTGAAAGAGCATCTGATCAGACATGCACGCATGCAGAGGCAGATCACTGAGCCCACATCGTCATCAAGGTAAGTCAGGGGCACTCACATTCATGGCATGTTTCCTGGGAACAGGTAGAGCCAGAACAGAATTGCTGAAAATTTCCAGGATCCTGGTTTTTTCACTGACTTCTTAGCGGTTACGGGTGAAACAGCAGTCACTTGAAGGTGAAGCTTCAGTGTCCTTTGAAGAGAATATTCTGAAACATAAGTGTACCTTCAGTTACATATTGTTATTTTAACATATGAAGATCAAATCTATATCTTATGCTACTTTGTAAATAGGTACGTTAATACTTTAAGCATTTCCATTTTAGGTTTTGTGGATAGGAAAATCTATTTCAGTGTTATTTTTTAAAGTACTGCAAGTCTGGCTTTTCACAGAGATATTTTTATAGATACAGCAGTTGCTTTTGCAGATGAAAGTTTCCCTCTCCACTAAAAAAATGACAGATTTGTTGGTGATGTCACGTTTCTTTAAGACATGGTTTGCCACTTACAAAGGAACTAAAATCCCGGTCTGAGAATGTAGATTCTTATGGACTGATCTAAAAGCAGTACGGATGTCCTATAGATCCTTAAATAACTGACAAGCATGTAATATTGCTGAAGTGATTTCTTTTGTATTAAAGTGCAGGACACAAACTTTTATTTCATCTCAGATACTGCTTTATATTGAAAAGTAGTGAAGACATGTGCGGTGGCTTATAGTTTGAAACGAGGTTTTCTTCAAATACTGCATGTATGGAAAACAAACAGTGAACTACAAAGATCACTGTCTACATCAGAAAAAAAAAAAGAAAAGAGATGTTTTATAAACAAAGGATGAGAAAATGAAGGCTAAAGGAGGCACCTGAAGTGTTGTATAACACCATAAGTAAGTATACAAATACTTCATAGGAAGTAGCTGTCCTTCAGTAAAGCATTTGCTAAATGAACACCTGCTACCAAAGCAAAAAAAAAACAAAAAAAAAACAAAGCATTCACAATAATCATTGGAGGCACAAGACTGGAGAAGACACATGCTTTACAGTTAGTGGGCACATACTTTGCTGGCCTTCTGTGAGTCCCTAAGACAGCGTTTTGGCAGCTCAGTGCACTCGTTGCAGTGGTGAGTGCTGAAGTGCTTTTTCCCAGCTATTTCAAGAGAGTGGAACAGCCAGCAGGCAACCACAGGAGGTTCCCAAAAATGAGAGCACTCCAGCCAGGGGAGGTCTAACTGACTTTAGCAGCTGAACCATCTCCTGAGTTATGAGACTGTACAGATGGCTTAAGCCACGTTGCCCTGGCTATGCCTGGCTCCAGCTACTGTATCCATCTGCTAAGAGAAGGAGCACAGTATCCAAACCACTCGGAGGAACATTTCCAAAATACGGGGAAGACAACTTTGAAATTGTAACTGTTACACTAAACACAGAGGGACTAAAACTGATGCAGCTTAGCATGACAAGGATATTACACAACTCGCTATCACCTGATAGGATATTAATTGGAAGAGTTTTATCCACCGTGTACCAACAGGTAAATCTATAGGTAATCAGACTGTCTGAGTTTCTGAGCAGACAGAAGAAATGGCTGGCAAATGGACTTGAATAGTCCCTGTGGTGCTGTAAGGGAAGAACGAAGTTCCAGGGACATGATCCAGAGCTACTTCAGGCTGTGAAAGAATTCCCACAGACCTCTAGAGTGATTTGGACTGGGATCTAAATGCATATAAAATATCTGTGACACCAAGAACAGTTTTACAAAATTAAAACCTGAAATCCAACTTTTTCTGCACGTTGGTAACTTTGTAAGGGTGCTTTTTCTTTTTATCATCTCTAAATTAACAGGGTCAGATCTCTCCTAAGGGGATGGTTCTTTTGCTTTGAGTAACCTTGGCTGTCCCACCTCAGCCAATTAATAGCAGGGTGTTTGAAGACATCCCTTTCCTTTACAGTTTGCTGAAAAATTCTGCACCCTTGCTACAAAACATGTTTAGAATGAGATGTGTCTTAAAAATTACCCAGAAATGGTCCTTTCTATGTTCGCAAATGCACTTTTTCTATGCCCCTGCCTGCCTTAGTTGAGCCTTAACCTTCTGACAGCCCACATTAATTATTGCTGCCAAGAATATCATGTACGAGGTGAAGACTGGATATTTAGAGCAGCTTTCTGGATTAATCATCCATTGTGTTGCAGAACGTTGGATCGCAAAAAGACTAAAATCTGTCTCTGGTGTCCTTCGTTGGAGATCTCTAAATAAAGGGGACCCATTAGCAGACGCAGAAGTAGCATAACTTTCTGTTGCAGCACCTTCAACGCAGCACTGCTTCATTGTACTCGGGAGTCCTGAGTGGCCCAAATGCACCAACTCCTCACTGTATGCCATTGACAAAGGACCTAAGAGAAATGTTTGCTCTCTGGATTGTCTCCACTATACTGGTCTCACTTGAGCTGGGGCAAAGAAAAGGATTGTAACTAGTTCTGTGGTAGGTTCTTGCAGTCATCAGCTCTTAATAAAAGAAATAGAGTCATATTAAGTCATTGTAATTGAAGCATGAGGATTTTAAGAAGCCATTCAGAGCAATAATAAAATGTGCCTGATCACTTTTTATAGGCTGTACATTTAACATGAAGACATGTTAGTGTAGGGAAATGATGAATTTGTACTTGATCAGAACTATATAATTTCCATAGTTCCTGATAATATGAAAAGATCTGCTTGTTAAAAAAAAAAAAAAAGCTTTTTAGTCCTTGATCCCAATTAACCCGTAAACTATGATAGAAGTCCTGCATCAGTGATGTTCATTTACAAACATTTTTGCTTCTGTTATCGAGAACCATTCTTTCCAGTGGTTTGTGAAAATATTCTGTAATATAGTTTATTGCTTCTACGATACTCCTTCCTTCAAATGTTAACCTGTATTTTCAAAGGCCATGCTTCTTGCTCTTTAGCATTAGGTGGGAGAAGAGCAGGTCATTCAGCTCTGCAAAGAGTATGTTGATTCTCAAGGGGCATAAAGGCAAAAGCAATGTGCTTGGGAATCACAGAGTCAGAGAATGGTTTGGGTTGGAAGGGACCTTCAAGACCATCTAGTTGCAACCGCCTTACCATGGGTAGGGACACCTCCCACTAGACCTGGTTGCTCAAAACCCCATCCAACCTGGCCTTGAACACTTCCAGGGATGGGGCATCCACAACTTCTCTGGACAACCTGCTCCAGTGTCTCACCACCCTCAGAGTAAAGAATTTCTTCCTAATATAATCTAGATCTACCCTCTTCCAATTTGAAGCCATTACCCCTCATACTATCACTACACGCCCTTGTAAAAAGTCCCTCTCCAGATTTCTTGTAGGCCGCTTTCAAATACTGGAAGGCTGCTATAAGGTCTCCCTGGAGCCTTCTCCAGGCTGAACAACCCCAGCTCTCTCAGTTTGGCTTCATAGGAGAGGTGCTCCAGCCCTCTCATCTTTGTGGCACTCGTCTGAATCGATCCAACAGGTCCATATTCTTCTCACTTTGGGGGCCCTGGAGCTGGATACAATACAAGAGTCGAGTTAAGGGGCAGAATGACCTCCCTCAACCTGCTGGTCACACTTCTTTTGATACAGCCCAGGATATGGTTGGCTTTCTGGGCTGGAAGTGCACATTGCTAGCTAATGTTGAGCTTCTCATCAATCAACAAGCCCAAGTTCTTCTCAGGGCTGTTCTCAATCCATTCTCTGCCCAGCCTTTATTTGTACTGGGATTGTCCCAGCGCACATGCAGTACCTTGCATTTGGCCTTGAACTTCATGTGGTTTGCACCTCTCAAGCCTGTCCAGGTCTCTCTGGATGGCATCCCTTCCCTCCAGCGTGTCAACCACACCAGACAGCTTGGTGTCATCAGCAAACTTGCTGAGGGTGCGCTCAATCCCGCTGTCCATGTCACCAACAAAAGATGTTAAACAGTGCCTGCCCCAGTATCAACTCTTGAGGAATGCCAGTCGTCATTGGTCTCCACTTTGACATCGAGCAGTTGACTGCAACTCTTTGAGTGTGACCATCCAGACAGTACCTTATCCACAAAGTGGTTCATCTGTCAAATCCCTGTATCTTATCTTATAGAGACAAGGATGTCATGCGGGGCAGTGTCAAATGTTTTGCACTAGTCCATCTAGATGATGTCAGTTGCTCTTCCCTTACCCCTTTAACACTGTAACCCTGTCATAGAAAGCCACCAAATTTGTTGGACACCATTTGCCTTTAATGAGGCCATATTGGCTGTCACCAGTCACCTTCTTATTTTCCATGTGCCTTAGCATAGTTTCCAGGAGGATCTCCTCTGTGGTCTTGCCAGACAGAGTTGAGACTGACTAGCCTGTAGTTCTGGTCTTCCTATTTTCCCCTCTTTAAAAATGGGGGTTATGTTTCCCCTTTTTCACTCTGCGGGAACTTCACTGGACTGCCACAACTTCTCAAATATGACGGATAATGGCTTAGCAACTTAATCCGCCAGGACCTGCGGATGCATCTCATCAGGTCCCATGGATTAGTGCATCTTCAGGTTCCTTAGATGATCTCAAACCTGATCTTCTTCTAAGTGGGCGGTTCTTCATTGTCTTAATCCCTGCCTTTGCCTGCTGTGTCTTGGGCGGTGTGGCTAGAGCCCTTGCCAGTAAACACTGAGGCCAAAAGTCATTGAATACCTCAGCCTTTTCCATATCTGGGGTAACCAGGTCTCCCATTTCTTTCTGGAGTGTTGGGATGGAAAGATATAGGCTCTTTAGGAAGGACAAGCAGGGGAGACAAGGGAGGGGTGTGACCCTCTATGTCAATGACCAGCTGGAGTGCATAAAGCTCTGCCTGGGGATGGATGAGGAGCCAGCCAAGACCCTATGGGTCAGGATTAAAAGGAGGGCAGAGACAGGTGATGTTAAAGTGAGAGTCTGCTACAGGCCACCTGACCAGGAAGACCAAGTGGAGGAGGCCCTCTATAGACAGATGGGAGCAACCTCACATTTGCAAGCCCTGGTCCTCATGGGGGAGTCAACGTCTCCAATATCTGTCGGAGGGACACAGCAGGCCATAAGCAATCCAGGAGGTTCCTGGAATGCGTTGATGGTAACTTCCTTCTCAAAGTGATAGAGGAGCCAATGAGGAGAGGTGCTGTGCTGGACTTTGTTCTCACCAGCAAGAAGGGGCTGTTGGGGAATGTGAAATAAAAAGGAAAACAAGCAGGACTGCTGACTTTAGTGATTGCAAGGAGGAGACAGCAGCCTCTGTTCTAAATACCGCAAGTGCTGGTAAAATCCAGCAAATCCATTCCTGGATTTGGTCCAAAAGAAGTGGAATGTCTTGGAAAGCTTGTCCAGAGCCAACCCTCATAAATCTGAAGTCATGTCATAAATCAGTATCCTGTCCTTCTCTTTTGTCTTAGATATGGCAATCTTTCTGAGTTAGAAATCAGCTTCATGCTATCATTATTCCTATGCAAGCACAATTCGAGATTAGAGACTTACGTACAGATTTACTGTCACTCAAAATGTATTTGTTCTAAATTATGGAAGGCATGTCTGTCATAGGAGTGCTACGTAAGAGCCAGTAGGGGTTGAAGTACCTGGATTTGCACACATTAGTAACTTCGCGGCATTTTCATAACCTGGTTGCCTGACATCTNGATATGGTTGGCTTTCTGGGCTGGAAGTGCACATTGCTAGCTAATGTTGAGCTTCTCATCAATCAACAAGCCCAAGTTCTTCTCAGGGCTGTTCTCAATCCATTCTCTGCCCAGCCTTTATTTGTACTGGGATTGTCCCAGCGCACATGCAGTACCTTGCATTTGGCCTTGAACTTCATGTGGTTTGCACCTCTCAAGCCTGTCCAGGTCTCTCTGGATGGCATCCCTTCCCTCCAGCGTGTCAACCACACCAGACAGCTTGGTGTCATCAGCAAACTTGCTGAGGGTGCGCTCAATCCCGCTGTCCATGTCACCAACAAAAGATGTTAAACAGTGCCTGCCCCAGTATCAACTCTTGAGGAATGCCAGTCGTCATTGGTCTCCACTTTGACATCGAGCAGTTGACTGCAACTCTTTGAGTGTGACCATCCAGACAGTACCTTATCCACAAAGTGGTTCATCTGTCAAATCCCTGTATCTTATCTTATAGAGACAAGGATGTCATGCGGGGCAGTGTCAAATGTTTTGCACTAGTCCATCTAGATGATGTCAGTTGCTCTTCCCTTACCCCTTTAACACTGTAACCCTGTCATAGAAAGCCACCAAATTTGTTGGACACCATTTGCCTTTAATGAGGCCATATTGGCTGTCACCAGTCACCTTCTTATTTTCCATGTGCCTTAGCATAGTTTCCAGGAGGATCTCCTCTGTGGTCTTGCCAGACAGAGTTGAGACTGACTAGCCTGTAGTTCTGGTCTTCCTATTTTCCCCTCTTTAAAAATGGGGGTTATGTTTCCCCTTTTTCACTCTGCGGGAACTTCACTGGACTGCCACAACTTCTCAAATATGACGGATAATGGCTTAGCAACTTAATCCGCCAGGACCTGCGGATGCATCTCATCAGGTCCCATGGATTAGTGCATCTTCAGGTTCCTTAGATGATCTCAAACCTGATCTTCTTCTAAGTGGGCGGTTCTTCATTGTCTTAATCCCTGCCTTTGCCTGCTGTGTCTTGGGCGGTGTGGCTAGAGCCCTTGCCAGTAAACACTGAGGCCAAAAGTCATTGAATACCTCAGCCTTTTCCATATCTGGGGTAACCAGGTCTCCCATTTCTTTCTGGAGTGTTGGGATGGAAAGATATAGGCTCTTTAGGAAGGACAAGCAGGGGAGACAAGGGAGGGGTGTGACCCTCTATGTCAATGACCAGCTGGAGTGCATAAAGCTCTGCCTGGGGATGGATGAGGAGCCAGCCAAGACCCTATGGGTCAGGATTAAAAGGAGGGCAGAGACAGGTGATGTTAAAGTGAGAGTCTGCTACAGGCCACCTGACCAGGAAGACCAAGTGGAGGAGGCCCTCTATAGACAGATGGGAGCAACCTCACATTTGCAAGCCCTGGTCCTCATGGGGGAGTCAACGTCTCCAATATCTGTCGGAGGGACACAGCAGGCCATAAGCAATCCAGGAGGTTCCTGGAATGCGTTGATGGTAACTTCCTTCTCAAAGTGATAGAGGAGCCAATGAGGAGAGGTGCTGTGCTGGACTTTGTTCTCACCAGCAAGAAGGGGCTGTTGGGGAATGTGAAATAAAAAGGAAAACAAGCAGGACTGCTGACTTTAGTGATTGCAAGGAGGAGACAGCAGCCTCTGTTCTAAATACCGCAAGTGCTGGTAAAATCCAGCAAATCCATTCCTGGATTTGGTCCAAAAGAAGTGGAATGTCTTGGAAAGCTTGTCCAGAGCCAACCCTCATAAATCTGAAGTCATGTCATAAATCAGTATCCTGTCCTTCTCTTTTGTCTTAGATATGGCAATCTTTCTGAGTTAGAAATCAGCTTCATGCTATCATTATTCCTATGCAAGCACAATTCGAGATTAGAGACTTACGTACAGATTTACTGTCACTCAAAATGTATTTGTTCTAAATTATGGAAGGCATGTCTGTCATAGGAGTGCTACGTAAGAGCCAGTAGGGGTTGAAGTACCTGGATTTGCACACATTAGTAACTTCGCGGCATTTTCATAACCTGGTTGCCTGACATCTTTGTACTTCATTATCACAGTCATTAATTCCTTTGTTATTGCAGAACAAAGGAAGATAAATATGTTGCCATGACAACAATGAAGCATCTTAATAATTAACAGACCAATTAGCTATCTTGGTGAAATGCTGTGACTCAGAACAGATCCTAGGCGCTATGTAATTAGAACTTTGGCTTACTAGAGCAAAAGTGCTGCTGGTTCCCATGGGGAACAGCCATGCAGCTGCACTGTTTCTTAGTGACATCTCGCAACAGTGACTATGTTTTCTAGAGGATCTTACATGCCTAAAGTCTCAAAATTCGAAATAAGGTCGATACCTTAGAAATCATAGATGTGGGGGTTTGTATGTTACTTTTACAAGTATTAACTCAGATAATAAATGCAAGAGAAGTTGAGGAAAACGGTATTTGTTGTGTATCCACTCAAACTGGAAATGCCATACAATCAGTATCTCCTGCGTAGGCAGTTTTCTCTACTGTTTGCCTATGGCGGGGTTTGAACATGACTATCTGGGCATCTCAGTACTAGAGCTGCCCTTGTGAGGAGCACTCACGAAGGCATGAACCTGCATGGGTTTCATTAACACAGATAGAAGTAGCAGTAACATGTCTTCCTGGACTTCATTATGAGTCAAAGATAGTAGAGAGTTAGTGCCTAAATTACTCCATACCCAAACATTTATTGCCACTACGCTTTGGATGGAGTTCAGTTCCTTCTCTGTGTTTAGCACACCTATGAGGCTGGACTTCTCACAGGACAAAGGCACAAGGACAGCCCTGAAACTCCCTGAGGACAATATTGTATTTTTCTGACTAGTTAGGGCCTTTTGACTCCTCATTCCATTCCAATGTAGACATCATACACTATGAATTTGATGAGTTTTAACATTTAAGAGAAAAGAAAAAATTTCAACTTGTCTGTCTGTAAAAAAAGAAAGGTAGAATGTGTTATGGGAGGAGTGTATTGTTCATGTAAACTTATGATCAAAACACCTGGATTTTTTGGAGCTACTTCAAATCTAGACTATGAAGTTCTCCCTCTCCTATTCTTGTGTTACCATAGTACTGCTCCCTGCACCTTCCAGTACTGAAACAGCCAAAAGGGGAAACGTTCTTGTCTATTATTTGCTGGCTGCAGATTACCCTCTTGTATCTCTGCTCAGCTGAACTGCAGTAGTTTTGTGCTTCACGCCTTCTGCAACCACTTCACTTACAGCAAAAAATACAAATAATATCTATGAAATGAGTCCTGGTTGCTTTCAAATGGACAATTTGCATTTCTGATTTAAAGAAAGAAACACACAGCTGTGACACCTCTTGTTTTCAGAACACAACACCACAGGGAAACCAAGCAATAAGGCAAGGCTGCATTTGGCATTAATAAGCAATTGATTGCAAAAAGCAGAGGAAATTCTGACAATTAAATTGTTTTTTAATGGCAACTAAGTAAGCTCACTGGAGGAGGTAGTGAGCTTTTCCAGTACAGATTATTGGGGTAGTGAAGTACCAAGGAAATGCAAAAATGTCCAAAAAATAAACTGGACAGTGGGGTCATAATGGCATCTGCCTATGCTTAATTCTATGAAGCTTTTTGACCAGTGTTTTTATATTCCTGTAAGGCTTTGCGGCATACCAGGGATTTGATTTCACTCTTAATAGGAAAGGCACAAATTTCCATTGGTATTTGTGAGTCAAGATAAGCCCATAAATACATATGCTCATGCAATACTGTATTCGGAATTACAAGGATTTAAACATGCTGTTTCTTGCTAGGAGTACAGGAATCAGCTTTCTTATACACTACGCAGCCAACTGTGATAACAGAAGGAAAAAAACCTGTGACAGAAAACGACCGAAACTTTGAAATGTATTGCAGCCAGAACAAAATGTTCCCAGTACAACTGGAGAAGGAGCCTGTACCTCAGTCTAGCAAATGCCAAGCAGGTGTATTCAAAAAGTTGTAGGATGGCAAAGCACTATGCTGAAAACCCCCAGACATAGCTCCGCATGGCTTTTTCAGGCACCTTTCACAGTGATCAGTGTGAAGCTTGGTAAATATTTGATTGGAAAACCACCAAGGAATGCCTCCAAAACCCAGGAAGTATTGAGGACAATTCTGAAAGTGATTGTTTTTCTGCCTGACTGTACTTTACTCAGGCCCTAGCACAGTGGGATCATGCAATGTTGGAACTGTCAACTTGTTCTGTAAAAGAACCTTTCAACTGCATAGCCTGAAAACAAGGTTATAAATATACACACTGCCAGTTCATTCTGAATGATCATTTCCTCTCAAGGAAGTTTTAACACTTGCAAAAAGATTTGTGGGGATTATTCTAAAATTATTTTAAAGAGAGGAACCTGTACTAATTTGATCTTCTTGGATTTTCTACATGATCATTTCCTCTCAAGGAAGTTTTAACACTTGCAAAAAAATTGGGAGGGATTATTTAAAAATTATTTTAAAGAAAGGAACCCTTATTAATTTGATTTTCTTGTATTTTCTACTTGGTAATAGCCGGAGTTCCCGGAGATAACCATGGTTCGTTTTGTGTGTGTGTATGTGTATGTGTGCAGGCACAATTCTTTCAGGAGGCACTTGCCAAGGCAGATGCAAGTGTCCAGTGTTGATTTTAACATGGGGACAGATCCAATTTTGCAAAGGGGAGAGACGACAACCAGCATTGGGAGAATAAAACCGGAACTCTACAAACAGAAGTCTGTGGATTCTGATGGGCAACAAGAAGATGTGAAAACATGTGGAAAACTTAACTTCACTCTCCGGTATGATTATGAGAATGAACTTTTGGCTGTCACAATTGTCAAAGCCTTAGATCTGCCTGCTAAAGACTTCACAGGAACATCCGACCCCTACGTTAAGATTTATCTGCTTCCAGATAGGAAGAAGAAGTTTCAGACACGAGTTCACAGAAAGACATTAAATCCTGTCTTTGATGAAACCTTTCAGTTTCCTGTAGCCTATGATCAACTCAGCAACAGGAAATTGCATTTCAGTGTTTATGATTTTGACAGATTTTCTAGACATGACATGATTGGGGAAGTTATTCTTGATAACCTTTTTGAAGTCTCAGATCTCTCCAGGGAAGCCAATGTATGGAAAGACATCCACTGTGCCACCACAGTAAGTAAAGTTCCAAAAGCATTAATGTGATATTTTCGTTTCTCTTTTGTAGTTTGTGGCAGAGCATCCTGTTTATCAGCAGAGACTGGAATGAAAAACAAAAAAAAAGTTGTTAGTGTTTTCCTTTGAGTGTAGAAAATAAGATGCTTAGGAAGCTATAAAATTTAATTACCAAAAAATCTTCTGGGGACATACCATCACCTTTATATCTAACTGTGAAAATATAAATTAGATTATTAATTAAATAGTACATCACAAAAGTCACTGCTGAACAAGAACAATCAACATTTTCATGTTAGCAAAATACCTTGTCCTTCAAAATGACCATCTGTTAAGGGCTTTGTCCTGCTCTTACTAGCAGATTTTCATAGGTTGGGAATCTTGTGAAGGAAGAGAGAGAGGCTAAAAATACTTGGAGTCTGAAATGTTCTTTGCTGGCTGCCTGTGCATAGGGTCTTCAGTAGATGTATCTGTGTTGCTGCTGATTACTAGCAAAATTCAAGAGGCACAAGCAAGTAGAGTTAGGATCTAGAAATTGTTTATTGTTGCAAGCAAGAAAAAGAGGTCCGTGCATGGATGACAGAATGGATGACAGGCTACCAGCAGGAAAACCACTAGTGTCCAAACATTGTTGTTATTAATGTTGAAATTCAAACTCATTTTCCCTGGCTGGAATTTGAGGGGGAAAAAATAAACTAAATGGCATGGTGTGGGATTCTTTGTTTTGGGTTTTTTTAACTACTATGCTATTTATACAGAAGTTTTTCCGTCTCATTCTGTGGAGATATCCAAAACGGTCTGAGTCATCTCTGGGTTTGAGTATGGGCTGGACTTCACAGCAGGGATGAACAGAAGACAGAGCAGTACTAGGCACTGCTTCAGTGACAGAAGGCAGAGACTTCCCACGCCTCTTTTCCCAAATGTTTTTGTGCAGTTCATACCTGCTAGACAGGAAAGTCTAGGGCTGTGTGACTAGGAGGACAAAGACGACTGGTATTTCCTCACCAGTTTGAGCATGAGCAATGTGTTTCCTAAGGAAGGAGAGATATTAGGGAGCAGAACATAGGGGAGATAGTTTTCAAATGTAAATTCACAAAAACAGCTATTTATTTTAACTGTTGGGTCTACCAAAATGATCTGAACAGCCTCCAGCACATGTCCAGAAAACCTCATCTGCGTATGCTTAGTTTGATCAAGCTCAGATTTCAGCTAAATTTAAGAAATGTGTTCTCAAGCTTAAAATTGAATCTGTGTTTAAGGTCTTGGAATAACAGCCCAATAACATTTTTTTAAATTTCTTCTAGCTTTGATATTATCTTTAATACTTTAGTAATTATTTAAATGCTCACTGGTCCTTTGCAACAGGCATGTGTGTGAGATTTTTAGCTGATAACTAGAATGGTTTCAGCAAATTAGAATCCCTGGACTGTTCATCACTGGTTTTGAGCAGATTGAAATGCCATACCATATTATGCAGTTGGGAGAGATGCTAATATACATCTGATAAAAAAGGTTGCTAACCTTGGCACTGAATTCTAATTCAAATTTCTTCCTCACTAAGGGTTAGTACATGCAGTTATAGTGCTTAATTCACTCTGCTGGTGTTTTACTGTATAGGAAGTTTAGAGAAAGCATGAAGTTTTTGGATCTCAGCCTTCCAGCCGGTATAGCTTACAGTATTCTCTGTGTGCAAATAAGTTGTCTCCACTTAAAGACATTAACAGTAAACACATAAAATTGAGATATCTTCCAGCATTGGGTGACTGCATCAGCTTTCACAAGCCTTACGCTGTCCTCAGAAAACCATGTAAGAAACTGATTGAATTGATTTTTCCTGACAAAATTAAACCATCCTATAAGATGTTCTGTTACTATATGTGCAATGTGCTGCCTTGTGTTTTGCTTCAGCTGCTTCATGTAGATTAAAATTGGTTAGTAATAGAGGTTTCTGGTTCTGCTATTTCAGAAACTGTAAGATGAGGGAGCCAATCCTGCACAGGAATAAACAGTGCATAAGGTGTTAATCAGTGGAGAATTACAGTTTTAAACACCAGATCTAAAGTTTACAAAAGTCACTAACTAGCGATTAAATAACTAACTAATGCTTACCAGAGTCAATTGGACTTGGATTAAGCCTTGAAAAAAAAGATCCAGCTAGTTCTACAATTAGTGAAAAATAACCGTACTCCACACAAGCATGCTTTGGTGTTCATAAAGAATCTTTAAAAAACAAACGGGCTGTCTCAGTGGGAAGGTCTCTACTTACACAGGATAGGAACTACAGGAACCAAGGTGCCATTCTGCAAATGTATTTCTCTCATTCTTCACCTCTGCTCTGTTTTGTTATATGTTCTGTGAAGTTTTTTCAGCCTTTTGTTCAGACATGCTTCTTACACCCAGTGATTTGTTCATGCTGTTGCTAAATGATAGATGGTAGAAAAAGGTGGAAGTGATAGAACAAAAGATTGGTCCAACACTTTAAAAACACAGCAGAAGCAGCCTCTTCTCAGCTTTGAGTCTTTTATACCTCTTCGATAGCCAAGAATTTTCTATTCAGAAGGTAGATTGAGGGTATAAATAATTCCTTTTACCTGCTTAGAGAGAACCTATTTTTATGACACAAGGCTCTTCGGTCTCGGAGTTGAACACCTACTAGACAGATTTACCAAGGAAATGAACTGCAACATTTTACCAGTAAAAGAAGTTACCACAGGATATTGTGAGGTTCTCTGCTATGCAAAGACTGTCTAACAGTAATTAAAATAATTTTTAAGAGATTTACTTGCTCATCCATGAAGAGTTTTTATTTGGTACAGGAAGTACACAGTCTGGGGAAAATCAGACTGGATGGTTGCACTGAGTCCTTTTGGCCATAAAACCAATGACTCTGTGGGAATCTACAGTTTGAATACTTTTTTTTGCTCATAATAGTAATTTGAAACTATTTTATAGAAGTGCAGGATTGGCCCCCCCACATGGTCATTTTTATTCTTATGGTTTTCAACTGCTGATATTTATTCATCTTTTGTAGTTTGTATTTTGTTCCTTTAATTTTTCATTCATATCATTGTTTCTCTGTTTATATGTTATGTTGAAAACCTACAGCTATTGTATAATATGTATCATGTACCTGTTGTAAGTTCTAAAGCATTTTCATTCCTTAATGTTAAATTATCAAGGTAAATTTGGTGTAAAATCCATTGTGGAAAAAAAGTATCCTAGATACCTGATTATATTAATATCCCCAAATTTTGTCTATACATGGGTGATTGAATTTTCAATAAATAATCCATCATTTACTTCTGTTCGTTTGATTAATTAAAAAAAAAGAAAAACTCAAGAGGCAGCTTTAGACCACCTGTGAATATTGTTCAGTATATTGGAATACTGTAATTCTTAATAAACTTTAGGAAATAAATTCATAATGTCAGAGGCAAACAAATAATATCAAATTGCTTGTTTAGTCAACATATCTAGCTTCTGGTTTTGTGAAGTGCTTGTGAGTTTTGCATACATTTCTGAGGTTCTGTTCCTATCAAAATATACTGCATACTTTAAAAAAAGAAAACTCGTTTAATGGAATTGCTAACAAGCACTTAAGTGCAAATATTCAGTGTTGTGAAATTGTTTAGGCAAAAAGACCACTTCTGGTTTTATAACACTTTCTGGATGTAAAAATTTATTAACTTCCTATTATACTTTTTTAAATGATTGATTGCTTTGGAAATCTCTGTCTCTAATGTCATTGCCTAAAAAAAATAGGCAAGTGACTGTCAGAAACACTTTTTTTCCCAAAGATACTCTGTGAACTCTGTTAGTGTAACCAATTGTAGGAAACTATGCAATTGGAAAAAAAAAAAAGTAGGGCTCAGAATTTAGATGAAAGGCATTTCCAGCACAGTGGTAGTCTCTTGGGGATGTTAGTCATGGAGCTGTCATACATTTGTAACCTCTTGAATTATCTCACGTAAACAGATGGAACTTGATTATTATTTAGTTTTCCAGCACCAGGCATTTCAGTCCTGTAGTTTTCTCATTTGTGAAGTGGGATATAAAAGAAGGTTTTGTAAGGACACAGACTACATGTGATGTCCATGATGTGTGATTACTGCTTCTAAAGCACTTGGAATATAAGTGAATAGCATTGCTGGAAAAAACAGAAGTGCTTAAATACCTTTTTTTAATAAGCGGGAGAGTAACATTTGTCTCAGTTCATTTGTCTCAAACACTTGCTAGAGTAGGATATCACACAGGCAATCCTGCTGGCTGTTGGACTCTGTTATGGAAAGATATTATTCTGACTTCCTGATCAAACAAGAAAAGCTCACGTCCACAGTTCACCCAGAGTATTTGCAGACAGTATCTTTGCTTAGTTTTCTCCATACTTAGCAATTTTATAAGTGGACAAAAATTGACATACTAGACCTTACTCTGAGTAAGGCAATAGTTGTATACAGCTGACAAAGTTGTGTCTTATGGTAGTCAGACTTTGAGGCCACATTATAAGGATTGTCCTGTTTCTTAGTGTTCAAAGCAGCGCTATGAGGAAATGTTTTATCATCAGCAATGTAGTGGGCTATGGCCTACAGTTAGCCATCCTCCTCAGAAGGGACTTAGACTATTAGTGTTTCTGGAAATGTACATAAAAGCTTTAACACAATGTTAAACAGGTGTGAAAGAGTAAAAGTTTGTCAGTATAGAAACATTTGTCATCTCTATAATGGGAACAACCCCTTTAAAGCCAAGAATAGCTGGCACTTGTCATTTCTGCTCAGGGCCAGTGATACAGAGGATTCAGGTCATCACCTGCTCCTGAGTAGACGAGAGAATACTCTGGGTCAATCTTTACAGGAAATGTGTTGAGGTTTTTCATTTAGGTTTGGGACTGCTGTAGGTCTGGCTGAGAACTAGAAAAGACGACGGAGAAAGGGTAGGTTTCTGTCCAGTTACTGAAAGCAGGGAAGGTTTCTATTATTGCTGAATGTTTCTTTTCATTTGAAACAAAAAATGATTTGAATATTCTGTTTTGCTAGATGGAAACTGCTAGGTTCAGTCTACCTTAAAAATAAGAAATATCAGATGAATGAAGAATATGGTTTCCTCAAGGGAATTTAATATCTCTGCGTCCAGGTGGTACTGTGGTAGCTATGCTAAGGTGCGTGGCTTGACTGACCTGCTGTGCCCCAAGTGCTCTCTGAGTTTCTCAGTGCAAATAATCTCTTTTGCAGTCAACACATTGCTGCTCTGTAAGACTATCTTTATATGGGAAGCCACGTACGTTTTGGTTCATTCATGTGCCAGTAAGTGCCACAGTTAGTTCACCAAAGTACCTCTGTTCTCAGCTGTTCTGAAGCAGCAACAGGCTTCCTTGCTGCCTGGCAAGATGAAACTACCCCCCAGTGCATAAGGCAGGTGGTTATGTATGCAGAGAGTGGCAAAAAAAGGATGCAGGAGGCTTCCCAGAGTGCTATTGAGATCATCCAGCCTGCTGGACCCGGTGTGCTGTTTCAGGGGGTCCTCTCTAGGCTATCAGGACTGCAATCAGCAGCTGCGCTGGTCCAGAGGGATCACGATGCCAGGCAAAAACAAGCAGTAGGTGTCCCCAGGCAGAAGATGCAGTCATTATAGAACAACAGGCCCCACTGCTTCCATACTGTCTTCCACACTGTCTTCCACAGAGGCAAGAACAAACACAAACCTCATCGATCCATTTCCCAGGACAACCACTCAATCAATAAGTGGTGCTGGGAAGAAGCAAAAGACCTTGATTTGATATGCAAAGAAAAACAGGAGAGGAAAATAAATATTAGCTGTGGGGACAAGGTTTCCAAAGTAAAAACCCATTGAGAGGTAGTAGAGTTAGCTCTCCAGTTCGAGCTTCCTGTAACTTTTGACAACTTCTGTGAGAGCATAAATGACATCAAAGTCTACATGCACAGATGAGAAAACAGACTGGTAGTTTTCTGTACTGCTCTTTCCTATCATTCTTTTAACTCTTGATCTATACCTCAAAACCAGAAATGTCTTTAATACATTCTTAGCTAACTGTCTGAGGGGACAGGTTTCCTGCTTCTTTTCTTTCCATCCAAGCTCCAACATTTATAGTTACGTTTTATTTCATCCCTGATTCTTGAAGCTTGAGTTCAGTAGTTTGTATTGGAAAGCAGGAATGTATATATAATATCTGTCTAAAAAGAACAAGAAAAAGAGAGAGAGAGAAATCTCTCCTTTGAGGGAATTATCTTCCTGCAGTATTCAAATCCAGTTCTGCCAATGCATTTCTCTTTAAATTTACACACTATACAGAAAAGCAATTTTCAGTGTGACTAAAAAAAGCAGCTAAAGATCTAGGAATGTAAAAGCCTGAATAACTATTTTGATATCTAGAAAAGTATGATTACTTAGTACAGATGCTTACTCGAAATACAGCAGGAAAATGAAGAGAGAAAAATTTACAAATCGCTTGTTTAGGAATCAAGTACAAAATAAATTCATGCTATCCTTAGTATATTTGCTACGCTACTAACATGCAATCTTTAAAACATAATTTAAATTACAATTAATAGGAAAGTAGTTCTGGATATTAAAATTGAGATTAAGAATTAAAATGATTACTTACTGTGGATTATGATAATCTGAATGACAAGGAAAGTAAAAACAAGGAAGCTTTTGAGGGACTTTAATTTCTAATGCAATATTCATTAGGCAAATATTTGTTATTCTAACCATGGAAATTAATGACCCACTGGTAACAATGAAAGTGTATAAATTTTTTAGTTCCAGTAACATTTCCACAGCTCATTGTAAGAATCCATAGCAAGTTGCTCTTTTAAGACTTTGTTTGAATTTCAAAACTTGGAAAACTAGGGGAAAGGAAGAAGAAACAAACATCATTAAAAAAAAAAAGGCCTAGGGCTCATTTGGGATCAAAAAATGACACAAAACCGACACCTTATGTCACATAGCAGCTCTCTATAAGCTTTTCACTCCTGCTAGGACAGAAAACCAGTTAAGATGTCGGAGTAGAGGAGAGAGACTCCAGAAGTTCAGAAGTTCTTATACTGTCAGTACAGTAAGTAAATAATTTTTCCTGTTCAGTTCAGGATTTTGGGTAGTGATGTGTGAGAACAAACTACCCTGAACATGGAAAGATCTCTGTCTAACTTCCTCAGTGAATTTGTGGAGGTTCCTAGCTAAAAGTTTTCTATTGAATTTAATAGAAACAACTGGGAAAGTTAATTGGAATGAGACAGCAAAGCCTTCTCCAGCAACAAAAAAACAGTTCTAAAAACTTGATCAGGCTAATTGATGCTCCCCTACAAGGGCTTCAGACTTCTCCTCACATCCCTCCTCTCTTTATCCATATTTTGAGCAGGGAGCACAGCCTCTGTAGAAATGCTGCTACTTCTACAGGTATAAGTGTGAAAATGAGACCACTGGTATCCACTGAGTCTGCTAACAAAAATAATAGAAAAAGACATTTTTTCATCTGACTTTGCCAACCCCTGGACTGATTTCTCAAGAGCCCATAAAGCAGGGAATGCAGACAGATCCTTGGTAACCTAATGGAAATAAATGATTAGCACATCCATTCAGATGTGGTTGCTTGTGTGGGATGAGAATTATACTATTTGAAGAATCTGTATTCTGTAGCTAAAAAACCCTAAATTCATCTGAATAGCTGACATATGCATTTGAAATGGGTGTTTTCTTTGTTTTATTTTGTTCTAGCATTGCTGTACCAGAAAATAGATCGGATAGTGAGGTAAACTGGGAGCCATAAAAATAGCTGAAGCTGATATAGCACTTACCACTGTTCCAGTTCCTTAGTTGTGTATGATGGCTTGTGTACACAAAAGGGAAATAAATGAAGAAAAGATATGCAGTACCAACAAATGCTTCCTTTTGCATTAACACAGCTGTTCTCAATGCTGTTTTCTCTGTACCGGTTATTGGAAGTTAGTGGGGGGGAATCATTACAAGTGTTTGTAAAGCTAGCTGTTAATTGAAATCTAAGTTTAATTTAAGAAAAAGAAAAACTCAAAACAGACCTAGGAAAGAGATAAAATTTCATGGGAGTTACCTAAGTAATGTGCCATTGTACCACATATGTAAGACAATCTGAAGCATAGTTGAAAATTGTCACGAAAGGTAACCACTGGGTCCTGGACACTGTCCAGGGACAAGGACACTGGCTTGTGTCTTCTGAGTTGCATTTTGTTTGACGTGGACTGTAACGCAGACGTGATTGTTGAGGACAATCCTTGGCTTCCTCAGATTTTCTTGTACTGAAGGATTCCTATCAGATGACTTGTGTGAACTTAACTATCTAGTGTATTATTAAATGAGAGAAATACGAGTTTCCTAGAGCACTGGGATTCTGAAGTAATTCAAATCCTATTTTTAAATCTCAATTAATATCAATAATACTTAAGGATCTAGGTCATTTAAAAATGCTACTCATGATAATGTGGTAGACAAAGACTGCCATGAGAAGTTTAAATGCTGAGCCTTACATCTAGGTCAGAACCTGTGTTTTCGGATCCAAATTCATGAACATTTAGTGCTTGAGTTTACAAAAAAAGTGTGGGGAAGAAATAGTGATATCCCAGACATCTTACCTAATACCCAGTCTCTGATGTTATCATATATATATGCATAACCTTAATCTTAATGCTTTAAAAGAATATTTAAAAGTTCATAAGACTTTGACTTCACCCTGTGTGATTGATTTCCAAAGAACATTTATTTTAATGATGCATTTAAATATCTTAATCCCTGGTTGCCCTATGACTTGTAGAGGTCCTAACAAAGTACAGTCTGTTCACTCAAGTGTGAAGACCACCAGTTTCAGCAGATACTCAGAGTAAACTGAGTAAAAGTACTTGGAGTTTCTATTCGTTACTAACCGAAGAGACACTGTCTACAAAACTGTCAGCAAACGTCATCTGCCACAGCTAGTACCAAATTAAATTAAAAAGATAAAATCATCAAAGCTGTTTAAAGGATTCTGAAAGAACTTGTGTTTTAACTCAATCCAAGGACCATGGGAACTCCTAGTCCATGGTAGCAATCTATAGCAGTCAGTTCCCTCCACCACAGGAGAGAACTGGAGAACAAGAGGACAGTTAAACGGTGTCTACGGACTACTGCGGGGTAACTACTAATTTTATTTCTACTCCTACGATCTTGCACTGAGTGATTTATAAATGTCTTTGATATAGACAAGAAGATTTATTTGAAATAATATCTATTCTAGTCTACTGCAGATTTTATCTATTGAAACAGTGCATAGAGCAACATGATTGCTGTTCCTCAACAAGAAAATCAGACATTTCAGGGCAGCACAAGCTACATTCTTTCCATGTATAAGTCATAAGTGTCAGAAAATGCCTGCATAAACGGTGGAGGGGTAGAGAGCCTTTTCCCAGTTCTAAAACCATCCCTTACCACTTCAAACTGAGTAGTCAATGCACCAGTCACAGAGCTTTGGTAACTTCAGTACCTCTGCTTTTTGGACAGTCTGCCACGCAGAGCAAAAAGATTCCCCTCATTTATTGTCCGAGCATTTCTTTTTGCATTAAGGCATCTTGCTTACTCATTGCATGGTCAAAAACACCGGGTTTGATTGCAGGGGATTTTCCAAGCTCTTTTGCAGTATAACTTCAGTATACTGTGTTCACAAAGGAAAGAAAAGGGACTGAGCATAAGCCTCAAATTGTTTCTGTTTTGTTAAGTACCAATGCTTTTCTGTGCTCTTCAAAAAAGTATGGTAGAGTAACCACTATACAGACTTTTGCAAGTATTTTGAGCAACGCTTCTCTTAAAGTATTTTAGTCATGGTAAATAGTCCTGTCTGTATTCTTGTTTATCATTTGAGCTCACCCAAACCTTTGAGTGTCTATCCAATTTCTCTTCAAAAAGAAATAATAGAATACTCAAGTTCATACTCCCATATTGCAAAAATGATTTTTTCTCTGCTTACCTACACAACTCATCTCTCTGAAGAAGGAAGTACTTTCTATGAGCTGCCCACTGTGTTTTATGATCCAACACATCTTCATCACTTCTCTCAACATAGATCTTAAACTTTGAAGCACTGGATGTGCGGGAACTATATTTTCTTTTCAAACAAAAGAGTGAGATCTCTTTGGCATATGGATATGAGGAACAATCAGACTCTGAATTCAGAAAGTAATGCTAGTAGCAGAAGCTATGCTTAAAACAGATTTTGGGTATGACAAAAACTCTAAAATATAACAGAGAGCACTTGCCACACTAACAAACGAGTGAAAAGAGTTACACTTCATTTGTTCAAGTTTTATTTATAATTTCTGTTAATGTACTCTATGGTACAAAATTCTGCATGCTGTGTGGCAAAGTAAGGGGTTAGGCTAAGCAGATGTCAAATAGCTGTATTTATCCCCTGTGAAATGAATGAGCTAAATCATTTTGAAAAGCTGAGAAACCTGAAATATCCTGACAAGGATGAAATTTGCCCACAGTGCATGTTCACATGCTTATCAATCTGTTAATTCTTAGAACAGAATCCCATCAAAATGACTGAATATGTGGTTTGACCAACATATACAAGTCAATATTTTAACAGTGCAACAGAGAATTTAAAGCTATTCTAAAACAGCATTCTTCAATCTAAAGTCTGCAATGCAGAGGAAAAAAAACCCAAAAACCCCGAAGCATGTAATTCAGTATATCTTTACTCAAGAAAGATATGAAGTAGCTATTTCAATTTAGACTGAGTATTAACCCAAAGGAAGTCAATGAAACTGTTCATACAAGCAGCTGAAAAATGTGAACAAGAAGCCCTAGTCTGTCTCATAACTATAAGCAATGTATTTGTCATCTACACAGCAATCATTATTTTAGTATATATCATTTAAAAGTGTATCATGCTTGCCTTCTGATGCTAGAAGAGCTGTACAATAAATCCAGCGGTTCTCAAAACAAATTTGTACTCTCAGGGTACTGTAGATTTCATAGATAAAAAATTGAAGCTAAGATATTACAAATAAGCTTTTTAGTAATAGTCAAAAAAAAGTGCTTTGAGATCACATGAGCATGCTTGGGAGTGGCTGCCTTACAGAAGTGAGTCCCTTACATGCTCCTTACAAGCTTGTATGTAAAAATCCTGAGTGGTTCTTAACGTGCAATATTCTTTGGGCATTTTTGGGGGTGCACTTAGAAAAAGAGTAACAATTTAGAACATAACTAACATCTCAACCACTGAACTTTTGTAGTATTAGTTTAATTATATAACTGTGAGAAAAGAAAAAATAAGAACTGATGGGACCTCTCTTCCTTAGATTACATTTCTCAAGTGTTGTAGCATCTGAATAGCAACATCATATTGCATGAATTCACAGCACATTGTCTTGACATAGAAAATATCGCTTGTGAGGGTTATTAAGATGCATATGGACCTTATCCATATTTCCAAGTCTATTTTCCTCCACAAAGTTGCTGTTGAGGCAGGAAAGTTGTAGGTGCTGCTCCTTTACTTTGCTTTTCTTTTAGAACACTACAACCCCCCAAAGCACAGCAAGAGCAAGGAAGCTAGCAACTTTTACAAGCACATTCATCTTTGCAAAGCACTTATGATAAACTTTTTATATGCATGCATATGTGCAGAAATAAATCTCCTACATAAATTCCAGTGGCTAAAAGGCATGTAAATATATGTGATCAAATATCCCACCAGATTTCTTTCTATCCAGGATGGTGGAATCTGAGTCTCTTCATAGCAGAACTTGACATTCTACATTCAGCACTTTTTCATTTGTGTGAATTCAACAGAAATGTATCAGAAATCCAGAGAGTTTGCGCTCTGTTTTTGTTTTAATTTCTCAGTTTAGTAATTCTAGATCCTGTCACTAAAATGTTATCCGGTTGGTACACTTTCTGTACTTTATGGAAATAATTTCTGAAAATTGTTTATGACCTCTTCAAAAGCATCTGAGGCTGCAAAAGAATTCCCTCAAGTTAAAAAAGAAATTCTAAATTTTTGCATGATCTGAACTGAATTGTTGGCAGTATGGACAGATATCTAATCATTGCTTTTCTTTTTCAGGAAAGCATAGATTTGGGTGAGATCATGTTTTCCCTTTGTTATTTGCCTACTGCTGGGAGAATGACATTAACGGTCATCAAATGTAGGAATCTCAAAGCAATGGATATAACTGGTGCATCAGGTGAATCTACTTCTTATTTAAATAACAAATAGGCAAAGCCAATTAGGAAAGGGACAAATAAGAGCTCCTTGTTTTTTGTGTGTTTGACATGTTTATGAAATGGAAGTAGCAGGAGAATGGGTATAGACCCTGTTCAGATCTACTGGCTGTCTTTGGTCTGTCAGTCACTACGTCTGCTCAGAATGCCTATATGTTTCCTTTGCATTGACAGCATATTGAAAGCAGTGTTTGCCAGGATCACTAAAGTCTTAGTAATTTTTTCTCTTATCAATATGACATTCCTACAAAAGATATTGTTCTTATGCGATGCATTTGAATGACTTTGAGTCCAAATGCACACTACTGATTATCTGTTACTCAGATCCGTATGTCAAAGTGTCGCTCATGTGTGAGGGTCGAAGACTGAAAAAGCGGAAAACAACCACAAAGAAGAACACGCTTAATCCCGTTTATAATGAGGCCATCATCTTTGATATCCCTCCAGAGAATGTGGACCAGGTCAGCCTTTCCATTGCAGTGATGGATTACGATCGGTAAGCACAGTTTGCTTTCTGACCATTAATCTTCAGTGAGAAGTTGTGATCCTTGTGAGCGACTGCTGTCTACCTCCTTGAACGTTCAAGTAGGTTCAGTGTTACAAAAGATAAAGCCTTTGGCATTTTTCCTGAAGAGGTTTAGCTTCCACACCTTTTAGAGCTCAGGCCATTTTACCTGTGCCATGAATAACTGTGATGGGGAAGAAACATTGCTCAATCTTCTTACGGGCCACTATCCTCAGCATACATTCTGGCCCTATCTGGTGGCTGGACTATGTAAAAGCTTTGTAAATCACATATGTCTCCCAGCTTAAAAAGGCCCTCACCTCTCTAAGTTCTATTTAAATGGCAGGTATTTGAAAACAAAGAAAATTTGGATGACTAAAAAAGAATTAGATACTAATTACCTCATTTAATTGAGTCGTAATTAATTCTTCGGTTGACTCAATAAAGAAGCTTTATAATCTTTGTGTTCAGCCCTTGCTGATAACACATCTGAACCTTAATTATCTATGTCCTCATTGAGAACTGAGAGGAAGAGAATCCTGCTTAGAGTGACTCAAGGGCTGCATGTTAAACTATACAGTGACTGACAGAATCATGACCGAGCCAAGTCTGCTTCATTCAAGTGCTATTAGTAATAAGCTCTTAATATTGCAGGGCAAATAAACAGTGGAAGTCCAATTTAGTAACACAAGCTTTCAGATTGCCTTCAGATTGTTCTTCCTTACCATCAGATTTCTGATTGTCCTCCAGCTTCTGTCAGGAAGACTTTCTCAGTCAGTTGTGAAAGGGGCACTGTGGTGCTGTTAGAGGGAGAAGAGCACAGCACACTTTCAGTCCTCTTCAGCTGCTCCTTTCAAAGCATTTGCTAAGAAGAAGTTAGGAAACATTATTCTAAGGTACATATAGGCAAGGGACAGAAAATTACTTTCCAGAGTCCCTCAACAAGTCTATGGCACTGCCAGGAGTATGAGTTATTAAAGGTATAGCCTATTACAGCTAAGCCTCTTGCCTTTCTCTTTTTTGACTGAAGTCGCAATGACCACAACAGTTAAAGCTGGGAAATAGAGTGTGAAATGATGTGTGAAGGATTCACAGCAGGAAATGTGTTCACTGCCATTTCGCTTCACCTTCCTCTCCCACAAAATTTAAGCATGCTTTCCTTCTAGATCATTTGGTATATTATGGTCTTTTTCTGTCCTTGTGTCTTTTGGGTTGTAACCTTTTAATGACAGGGGTTAAGTCTTCATTGCTATTTTTATAGCTGCTAGAAGCAGTCTGGAGGTTTTTGATGCTACCATTACAGAACTTAATATTACTGTACTACCACTAAAACTAATAACTGTAATTAATAATGTGAAAACTTTGGATGTGTATTGTGTGCTGCACTAAACCAGTAAACAGAATTATACATGAGATGTTATTAAAACTGTTTTTGTTAAAAAAAAATTCTGCCTCTGCAATTCTCAGAGTAGGGCACAATGAGGTCATTGGGGTGTGTCGGACAGGAATTGATGCTGAAGGGCTTGGAAGAGATCATTGGAATGAAATGTTGGCTTACCCACGTAAACCAATAACTCACTGGCATCCACTAGTGGAGGTAAGAAGTAGCAAAATTTTCTTCCTCTCAGTATATTGAATGTTTTTATCTCTCTCACACTTATGTGCTTCTGAGAATCACAAAAATCAGTGCAGCATCTATGGAGCAGCTATAAGATCCTTAGCACAACATAAATCTAGTTACATGAGTTTATCAATTACTTAAATGTGCCATTTCAAAAGTTTCCATGATGCGCTGATGGCATTGTAAGAGTAAATTAAGACATCTAAAAATCCCAGAGATTATCTATGATAAGGAGCTTACATCCACTTAGAAGAGATCATTTGCAAGTATTTCAAAAGGAATAATTTCCTATTCAAAAATCTTTAGCATGAACAGTTACATTACTGAAACATTAATCTGAAACTGGCCTGCTAATTAGGCTAAATTGAGGCAACACACCAGCAGCTGCCTCCAGAGTTATTCAAACAGACACTTACTAGAAGCTTATTCAAATGCATGGGTGATTACACCTACAGGTCCCTGGGCTTGGACTCCCTCTTCAACCTGCTGTGGTCACATCTTACTGGCTTTCTGTATGCAAAATGCTCACAGCTTTGGATTCGGAAAGATTCATATTAAAGAATCTTAAGAAGCAGCAAGCCCTGTTTTAGGACACAGAGGGCACACTGTTTTACCCTCCCCAAAAGCAATCTCTGCAGAAAAATGAGTTGCTGTCTGAGGCATCACAGGCCGTTTGCTTTTCCCACTGTATAGCACGTGGCTGCAAAGCAAGTCTGGTGACAGGTAGAAAAATCCCAACAGCAAGGCTTCAGTAGGATGCCCAAAAAAGTGTGTGAGGGCAAGGAAGCTGAGTCAATGCAGCAGAGAAGCCTCTTTTTAGAGGTTCCTGGCTGTCTCTGGATTGAGCAAGTTTGGAGACATAGGTACCACCCCTGATTGGTTGGTGAAATAAACACATTCCTGTGAAACGAATCAGAGGCATTTTTAGGAGGCCTCTTTAGCAATTTTCTTTCCATTATTAGTTCTGCTGGAGACTTTGATCCAGAAAGGGTCTAGATGTGATTTGGGTTCTTTTTTGAAGGATTCTCTCATCCTCTGAAATCATTGGATGCATAGCCAAATATGATGACATTTGTAAAATTAACACTTTTCTTGCAGTTACCTGGCCGAGCAACCAGTTTTGATAGCCAGGGATCTTGTTCATCACCAAAACCACCGCTTACGCCCTAGGGAACAAGAGTGGATTCATCGTGTTCAGTGTCCAAAGCTCCCTTGTAGCTCACATCTACATAAACAGAAGTTTTGCTTCTGCAGATGAACTGTATCCATATTTTTTTATTAAAATACATTTTTCCTATTCTAAGTCTTGTATTACAGTTTATAATAATTTCTTAATGTATGAATGAAGTTGGCTTGAGCCAAATGTAACCCTGCCTCATTCAAATTCATTCACCTGTTTTCTCACTGGCATATATCCAGTGTCATATCCAAGCAGTGTTTTGATATGACCTATATCTTTGCATAGACAAAGAAATCGGAAAAAAATAATCCCTTAAGCAATTCAAGACCGCTGTAACTTGTAACGCCTAACTCTTTTGAGGGAGAGCAAATAGTCATATATAGCTCATGTAGTAAATTTCTTCTAAATTGCACTAAATCCTATATGACTTCTTAAGATAACACTTCAAACTGAATGTTGCATGAAAAAACACCTGTTGTCATGTTTTGAGTGTTTGGAAAATCAATTCATTCCTTGGGCAGGGAGGAAGGGCTGATCAAAAGCCTGGTGAAGCCCATGAGAAGGACCCTACTGGCTTCATTGGGTTTTAGTTCAGCCTTTATGGAACAGGTCTCACAACTGGATCTATGCAGTTATAATCTTCCAGCAATCAAGACGCCGGCTGCCCCTACAGGAACTCGTTAGCCTGTCCGGCAAAACAACCAGGCATGTGTGCCCAGGCAGGCGGCTGTACTTAGCAGCTGTTTTGCTTCAGCTGTCCACCGGCTGACGAAGACCTAGCTCGGATGTCTCTGCATGGCACTGAACAGCACGTGTACGGGTGTCATAGTGGAAAAGTAATGTGTCTGCAATGAGTTGTGTGGAAGTTGATGCAGCTCCACAGAGATGTGGTTGTCTCCTGACGAGGTGCATCCAGCCACTTCGAAGCAGCCCATTTGCTGCTGGCATCATGCAGTCCTTACTTGGTCTTTCCGCAGGTTAAGCTGTAGCTGAGAGAATGCTCTGAAGTAAAGGAATTGATTCAATGTATTTTAGCTGTTAAAAAAATCGACCAAAAACTGCAGTTACACACAACATTTTTCTGATTCTTGATTTAATGTGACAGTATTAGATTTCTTTGAAGTTATTTTGACTAAGTGCATA
Source organism: Chionis minor (assembly GCA_013398295.1). NCBI lineage: Eukaryota > Metazoa > Chordata > Aves > Charadriiformes > Chionidae > Chionis > Chionis minor. The sequence goes on from VZSF01003406.1 coordinate 91,117, forward strand.
ACTCATGTGGAATAGTTTCTGGTCCCTGGCCTGATGCCTCTAGAATTATATACTAAATATGAATTTGAGATATATTTTGTGTCAACATATGGAGAAAGAAATTGAAATGTTACAATTTTATAAAGTAGTAAACTCATTTATTTGAATACACAGTGACAGCAAATGCAAAAAAGTATTGGCTGAAGTGAGCTGCTGTAAGAACTGGAAGAGAACAACATTATTTTGTGGGTTTAGCTCTTTTAACACTGTAGTTTACCTCAGTTGGATAGTTTTTTTCTTTTTTTCCTTTTTCTGGTTTTTTTTTTTTTTTTCTTTCTGTGAAGAGCATGGCAAAGACTGCATGATTGGGACTAAGATTTTGAAAGCTGAACTGCAAATAGAAAAAAAGTTGAGGTGGTGGCTCCTTTTGTACCTTTGTAATGTATAAAGAAAACTGAGAAGATGGTATTTTCCAAAACAGTGTTTTTACAGAAGAAAAGTGTCATACACAAGAAAAATGCCAAAGGAAGATTGGTTTATGATGATGGAAGAATTTGTGAGAATGAATCTAGTTATGAAGGGAAAAGGCAGTTTAAACAGACTTCTGAAGAACTGTTTTGGCTTGGTTAGTCTGGCCTGGTTGACATAGAATACATTTATAAAGATCCAGACCTTCCATTCCACTAACTCATTTCTAAGACAGTCAAATATGCCTTGAAGAGTCTTTGAAGAGTCTTAACTGCTTCATGAAAGCTAGGAAGGCTGGTCTTAACACTACAGGTGTTTCTAAGGCAAAAGAGGAGGCAGGTTTTATATGTTGCCTTCTGTGCTGACAAACACAGCAAGCAAGCAAACAAATAAATAAATCTTTCAGGCATTCTTTACAAATTACAAAAGAAGGGGGGGGGGGGGAAAGATCCAGCCCAAGTTTTTGAATTTCTGTTCCAGGTTGCTTTTCATGGCCTCTAGAGAGAAAGTTTTTCCCAGAGAGGGCTGGTAATGCTGAACACTGATCCTCCCTGCTCAGAATTGTATTTTCATCACCATAAATACAGAGCAGCCTTGCAGAATTTCATTCTTTCATTTGCTCTGGGTCAGTATTTTTTTTAATCAGAGAAGAAGCTCTCTTCTGTGGGGTTTTTTTCCTCCCATCATTGTTATCATCATGAGATTCTGTGGCCTAGATGATTTTCATTGTGATTTTGCAAGGTCGATATAGAAACAGATATATATATATATGTATGTGGAGACTGAAAAACTATTTTGTGTATACATTTATCTTAATATAAATTATATCAGCAGTGGCCTTTGTGGCCTAGAAAATACTTTTTGTAATGTGGTACTGTAACAGTTAACTATTCTTTGCACTTTTTTGCACCTAATATCCAAAAAGCTAACAATTTCACGATCAAATGTAGCATAAGTGTTCAGCAATGAGCAACATCTTTTTAACTATCTCATTGTTCTCTATAAGTATCCTGTATGTTTCATCATAAGTAGAAGGGTATTTCAAGATTTGTTTTCTTAAATTTAAATTGTTGTCAAACACCAAAGGAATAATAGCTCAGTTTGTGCCCTCTTGTTGTGTTAATTTTGGTATTGCTAATAACTATCGTGAATTACTTCTGTGTCTAAACTTGATTTATGGGTGCTCTGCATCTAGGGTAAAATCAAGCTGCAAAATTATCAGGACATCTCACATCAAAAATGATCCCTTAATTAATTATTTTTAGTCCCTTATCAGTGATTAATAGAATTAATGGAAAAGATTGTTATTTTTTTTCCTGCTTTCTTAGCTATCTCACAAGACAGAATACATATTTAGTGTAACCAACCTATTGGCTTTAGAGCCTGGTTCACAAGTTACTCTCTGAGCGTACTCACAGAAGCACCGAGTAAAAGTTTAGCACAGTTGTCATAAATGAATAAGTTTCCTTATGAATCTCTTTATTAAGAAATATAAAATATTTTAATTTGTAGAAGTTGTAAACTCCCTGCTTCCATGCTGAATGCTATTTTGTTGCTTATCCACATTTCTATTTGAGCAAACATTAGCCTAATTTGAGCAAAATCAAAACTGGCAAATGGTTGGTGTAAAATATATTGTAGTAATTTTACAACAGTTCGAAAAAATCACATTCCTAAAAGCCTGAGTTATTTTATTGAAATGATTTACTGGAAACAGTAACAGTACTTAATAAGAATTGTATTTTGCACTGCAGAGCTTTTTTATACTTTCACAACAGTAAACCACAGAACTGTACAGAGAAAGTACATGATGGATTAAGTGGTTCCAGGGGAGCTGTTAAATTTTTGTATTTATTTTCAATAATGCACTGTAAAGTGAAAAAGCCCACATACAAATGTATCTAATGAGCCATTCTAGTCTTTTGGGTAAATACTGTTTTCGAGCAACTGTTTCCCTTCCCCACATTAGATAAGTTTTCAGGGACCATTAGATTTGCTCTAAGCAACCATAAAATTGTTATTAGGTCTATGCAAAATGTTAAGTAGGACCCTAAACTACAGGTAGATTTAGGATTCTAGTGGCACTACAGACAGCAGCATAGGTGAGCATGTGCTCCATAAGATGTAGTTCACGTATTGTACTCCATGATCTCAACTTTAGATCATTTTCTTGTATATTCTGTGGATATGGCCCTTGCCTTCACTCTCCCAGCAAGTAACTCTTTCTCTTCCCACCGTATTTTGTCTATATTGGGCTTCTGTTCAAGCAGTAGAGACCTGACCCTAACTTTTTCAGTCTGCAGTGCTGAAAGTTGACTCCTGGGCTTAAAAAAGTAATAATATGAAACCTGTGGGGTCTTGACCAGAAGGTGTAGGATAGCTACATTGCTCATTTTTATTCTACAAAGAGCTGTCAAGGAAGTAACTTCCCTTCTCGGCAGTCCCTTATGATCATCAAACATTCAGAAATCAGCAATCCTGTCTGGATTTTTACTTCTGGCAAGCACTAGAAGAGTAATATACATATCTCAGGGATATGTATGTTGGTCAAGGACAGAGAAAATGAGCAGAACAGATAAGATAAAACAAAACAGTATATAAGAACAAAAGTTCCCCTGCAAAACTTCTTCTTCTATATATGGAATTATTTTTACTCCCTATGTTTATGTAATAAATCTATAAATTTTTCTTAAAGAATCACAACCACATTTAATATTTTTGAAGAAAATTTTGAGCAAACATAAGATGTTTTCATTGGGTTGATTTTTTCCAAGGGAAAAACCAATTACTTCCTAATTTCTTTCTATGGATGCGTTTTTGGAGCAATATTAAGAAAACTTTAAGTTTCCAAAAAATATTTATTTGTTCCACCCATTTCTCCTATTTCTCAGTTTTTTTAATTGGCATCAGTGTAATCCTTTTGAAAGTTTTTAACATGATGATACACAACACAATAGTCTAGTTCCAAGATAATTTAGCTGTCTTTTTAATCAATTAACTGCTTGATCTTATAAACTTTTATATGTACTAACTTTTTATTACAATCCATTAATTTAAGAAGCTTTATACATCTGAAATCATCTGACTATATTTTTAAAGTGTGTAAACATTTAAAAGAAGGGTAACTATTTTAGAACTCAGTAATAGAGTTCTTCTCCTTCTGAAAATGTCAAATTTTTCAGAGATCCGTAAATGTGCCTGTGAAATTTGAAAACCACCTTATTAAAGCATGCAAAAACCTAGATTTGCACATACAAGTATTTGCACTTGCAAACTGTATAGTCATTATTATTTAGCACTTTTATTACAGCAGAATACCCATGCCTAATCAGAAGTATGTTTCAGTTTGTGATAAATACTGGACAAATCTGTACTAAGTGACAGTTCCTTAACCTGAAAAGTTCACATGACTTTATTTCTAGAAATGAATATGCTTGAAAATTCTGTAGGTGTTAAAATATGACTTATATGTTAATAATACAGTGAGGTGACTTTTGGACAAAACTCATATAATATCTGTTATACCATGCAAAATATGGATAAAATATAGTATATATGACAGGAATATTAATGTATGTTTTGATGGAAAATTTTCGCTGTCATTCACACCACAGCTGAGACTCAGTTTAACCCTTTGCTCAAGATTCACTTTCACTTAGCTTCTGAGGCTTGCCAGTCTAAACTGAGGTCTCTGGTGTCAGAAAATAGCAAAATCCTGGCACATAGCAGACCACAGAGCAAAGAAAGACAAAGGAAAATGGGGCAGTAGATGCACAGCTATACAATGGCACGGCAAATACTCTGAAATGAAAAGCCTCCTTTCAAAATCGGTAATCATTACAATACTCATAGCCCTTGTCCTTTCCTTATGTAGTGTGTAGCAGGAAGAAAGGGGGACATTCCTGAAGAAGTCTCAGCATTATGCATAGGAGTTAATCGAGGTGCTGATCACAGCCATTTGCCATTTCTAAGGCAAATAATACCTTAACTTCAAAAAGTGTCTGTTGTTTACTCATCCAAGTGAATAAATATCTCCTGCACAATTCCCCTTTTCCTTAGCCCCAGCTGAAAACTGGCAGTTTTTGAACAGCACGAAGGAAACCAAGAGCTGGCACTCTAAGAGAAAGTGAAGCTGCAGGTGGGATTTAAATGTCACTGGGGAATCTGGCCAGGAAAATGGAACTAACACCTTCAATCTTGTGCTGAGTGCTAGGGGATGCTTGATGATAGCAAGTGCTCAGGGCTGTGATTTTGTGTTTTATCTGATAGTACCTCTACAATGTTGCTGTTGCTGGGAAACCTCTTCTTTACTGGCTCAGAGAGGAGAATGCTTCTGGTACTGCTATGTAAAATTTTTCCACCCAAGTACGGACTGTGACTCTTACGTTACATGGGACTCAGTCCTCTGGAAGGGCACAAAGCATGTTAAATTTGCATAACAGGAAAAATCAATTAAAGCTTTGCACTGTACCATCATGAGAACTATTCACTTTGTTGATACTAAGGGCAAGTGTTTGTGCCTTACTGGTCCAAGGAAGGACATCTCTTACAATACTCTGTATTGTAAATCCCATGTCGGTGAACCACGTTAGCACTATTGGAGACCCTCTGTATCAACATTGTCAAAATATAACTAATAAACAAAAATACATGTTATATATATGTTAGGACAGTACCAAAGCTGTCTCCAGTGGGAAAGACATACCAACTCCCTGATATATAATTCAAGACAGTGTACTCTGAAAGCTGGATCTGCAGGAAGTCACACTAGCTGCTGTGATGAAAGTGGAGCTGCTCTGTAATAATTTATGGATACAATATGTTGACTTGGCTATTGGTCTCGAATTAGGTGAGTTCAATTAGTAGGCTTTAGGGGAAAAAGAACAACAGGCAAAAAATGTTTGACAAGGGAGTGACTCTTAGAAGAAAATAGCATTTACGAAATGTTAGTGTCCAACCTGGTAGCCCAGGAGACTCTACCGATGCTACAGCCATCTAAAATGGTGAAAAGCCAAGCAGTCATAGGAAAAAAGCATAGGAAAGATCAAGAGATCTGTTTCAGAACAGACAAGATTTATGTCTGAGCAGGCTGGGATGAAGTTGTTGCTATAGTTTACAGAGAAATTAGGTAATTAAATTACTTCCTATTGACGGATCGGAAAGCTTGACACAGGACAGGTATGCATGCAGCCTGTTATTTTCAAATCCATTTAATTGAAATTTTTAAGTTTACATATTTAAGCCTAAATATTTAAATAGCATTCTGATTTTAATGAAGTGGAGTATTCACAGACTCCCTGAAAGAAAAATCACAAATCCATTCAGACTGTCTGGGTTAGCACAGTTACTATAGGCACAGACCGTGTCCCAGAGCTCAGTATAATTACAGGAGAATTGTGAAATCCTGCCTCTCCCCTGGATAGGTGAAGTCAGGAAGCCTGGCATGAAAAAACAACTGAAGACAGACCAAGGAAAGGATGAGGGTATAGCTATTTCATGCAACTGCAGAGCTCATGGAGAGCTTTCCCACTCATTTACTGCACGGAACACAGCAAGAGTGCCAGCTACATGTTTTCATGACAGCAACCTACCCTGTATGGTTTTCCCCTCCCTCAAAACACAAGCATAGAAATGTTTTGGAGATATTGCTTTTTCAAATACTTTAGGACTTTTTCATACCTTGGAAATTCAAACCCCTGAGGTAAAGCAAATCTACCTACCCATGAGGAGAAAAAAAAAAAAAAAGAGGAAAATCAAAGTTTTCGGTAAAAATTGATAAAGCTCTAAAACATGCTTAAAGTTGTTTTCCTATGTAGAATAATGGTATAGATTTAAGACTTGATATCTTGTCATTTCTTAGGATTAAGAGGAAAGGCTGTGTTTCCTATTATAAAACAACATTTTTCTGCAGGTACAGAATTCCTACTTGCCTAGTCTCTGTGTGATTCCTAATATCAGAGATGTTCTAACAAATTCTTGTCAACATAAGAAACGGGCATTTTAGGCACTTAAGATTAATATCACCAGAAAGGAATCTGTTCTTTGCGATGGTTTCTATGTTAATTTCAGGGGAGGAGAGGTTGTCGGCTGTTAGCTGTTTTTGTGAAGCAGATACATTTTATGAACACAGTCTACAAGAGGAGAGAGATAAAGTGTGGAGTTGTTTTTTCAATGTAGTATGAGTTGAGACTGATAATCGCATCCAAAATGAAGATGACTGAGCAAGAAGGTATTTAAAATCTTTTGTGGCATCTGAGACATGAACATGAGAGAACAGAGGAGGGAAAAATTCTATCCAGCATGTAAAGAGGTATCTAGAAAAACACTGTTAAGAAGAAAAGTGAAAAATACAAAAAGGGGGTGAAATAAGAGTATTTTCAATAGTCAAAAATGTACGTGTAGTAAACACTTCCAAAAACCCAGAGATTTTTGGTGTAATTCCCCTATTTCATAACTTGTACAGCCATTTACGAGCTCACAAGTGTTAGCGGGAGACACGTTGCAGAACTTGGGTCTGTTCTTAAATTAAAAACAGCCCTCCACTCCACAGCTCCTGATCCTAGAGGATTCACAGTGCAAAGAGCACTGGTAGTTACTCATGGCTCCCCCTCCGGTCTTTCTCTTTCAACATAATTGAGGCAAAAAAGGTACATTGCCGGCATGTGTTTCAGATGCATTCCTTTCTAGATCCTGTAATGGTCTCCTATTTATTCGCACCTGGCATAGGTTGGAAAATGTCCAATAGGTGAAAAATCATTTTTATATAATGTCACCTCTTCACATTTTCAAAGCTTTTGACAATCAGTACTTGAATTACCAACAGGAAACACCTCGGAAAATGCTGCTGTGGTACACAAGGTACCAGTTTTGTTTTTAAGCCAAGCCTAAGCTAATGTCACACATTGGCAGAGGAGTCATTGGGCTGTTGCAGGTGCTAATTCTCTGATGACTCACAAAACTGAAGTCATGATTATGGTGTATTTCTCACTTAATATCCCACAGGTCTTTGTGTATGAATAGGGTCCTGGAACTGATGTTCCAGACAAATCCTGTCTCCTCCTGTTCTTCCTATTTGTGGAGGTTCAGCTGAATAATGAACTGTTATTCCTTTGTCCGAAATTGTTGCATAGTACTGGGTGTACTGTGATTGTTTCACCCTGGGAGTGGATGCCTCTTACTGAAAATCAGAGCGATCAATAGAGGACCATTACTTCCCTCACCATGGTTTTCTGAGGCCTAATTGCATAGTAATAGTTATGAGGGAAATGACTGCATAGTTGAACAAGACATAGAATTGCCATCTGTAATTAATTCTTGCAAATGGATATGTGTGGATAGGTGTGTCTTTCTTCCCTATGTGACTGGAGATTTGGCTACCACAGAAAATGAAAAAGGAGATTTCATAGATTCTCCAAAGAGCACTTTACACTCTTACATTTATTCCTTTCGAGCTTTGTCTAGTAGAAGTGTTTAGTGATCTTAATTATCCTTATAGCACCAGAACTTGATTCATCTATTTAAATCTACAACCTTTTCAGTTCTTAGTCCAACAAGGTAACTTTGGGCCAGAGATCCAAATCACTAACAAAAAAGTATAGCTTTATCTTAGCCAGCAACTGGATCTGCACAGCTAGACCTTTTCTGCATTAGTCTGAAAGGGGACCTGGCACTATTGCACTTTAGCTACTTACCAGTAGCAGACAGACAATTGTAGGTCATAGCCAGGTTTCAGAGAAGTTCTAAGGATTAACCTCTAAAACCTTGGGTCTAATTCTGCATGGCCTACAGAAACAGGGCAGCCTATGAAGTCAAAGAGCAGTCCTACTTAAAGAGGGCTTGATAATGAACAATTCGTGCTGAGAAAAGAGATTTCATTCAAATTATTCAAAGGCATCTTTTAGAACATTTTGCCTCATTTTCTGTGCCGTTGTTAAAAATGAACTTTCTTAAGACAAAACTTTATAATTTAATCTCTAGCAGGGCAAAGATTGTACTAAAGTACCAATCTACTCATGCACTGAAAATAATGCTAACGCAAAAAAAAAAAAATTAAAAAGCCTTTTAGCAAAAATATCTGTGGTAGCAAAATACAAAGATGCTGAAAAAAAGACATTTTGCTTTTTCTGTGAATTCTTTTTCTTCTATTTTTTTTTTAAACTATAATACTTCACCTCCCTTTTTTGGGCTATCTCAAGTAAAAGAGAAAATGATAAATGTATCTAGTGTAGCTTTAATATTTACTAAAATAATATAGCACAAAAAAGTGATCCAATTTTACCTTTTAAGGTGTAGTTTTAACAATACACATTTACATATTTTGCATTACTACAAAAGCTTACCAAAATCTGCTCATTACCTTATTTCCAATATACATGAATTATAACATGCTTCCAAAAGGAGCTTGCTTTTAGGTCTATCACTTGCTACTTTATATGGCAATTGTTCTTGCGTTAATTAAAATAAAATTTCTTTTTAATATCATGGCAATAGACCATTAAATATATCCAGCAAAATTACTCCATAGGTCTTTTTAATACGTCATTTCATTTCAAAGCACAGTGTTACATACTTGACTAGCCTACCATTGAAATCAAGCAGAAGCATTGCTATTGATTTCAGTTGGCTTTGCATCAGGTTGCATGTGATGATGTATTGTAGCCTCTTATAAAATGAACCCAGTAAGGAGTCTCAAGGCAAACAGGATGAATTCTTTTATATCCACTATGGATGTTTGTGGCTTGCTGACAATTTGGACTACATTAGAAGTCTTCAGTGCATCTCTAGGGTGTGAACTATTATTGCAAATGCTGATTTCACTAATACCAGTAAGAAATACAAGCCTCAGCTGCCTGATTTGGTAAATAAAAATGTCTGGTCTCTGTAGACGGGCATGGAGGTCAGATGTATTTTTACTGGGTTTTTCCTTTTTAACAGTGGCCTACAGTTTTCCACAAGATGCTGTCTTGCTATTGAAGCTCAGAGGGTGTCTGTATAGACTAAACCTTTAATACGTAACGTTTGGATAGTCCTGTTGCACATCAGATATAAAGCACTTCTTTTCACTCTATATTTCTATGGAAAAATAGTGAACAAAATTTACTTTTGTTAAATAAATAGAAAGCTATTTCTCAAGAAAAGGAAAAAGTATAGGTATGTATTTCGTATTGTTTCTTGTTTATTTTTCTTCCGAGTGTGAGTCTGAATTCTTTCTATTCCTCTCTGTTTAGGTGAGTAGTCTCAGTAGGATACATTGGACTTAAATGCACATGTCTAAGGAGGGGATATGGCTAGTTCTCTGCCCTACAAGTAGGCACTGTTGGCGTCCTGATTTGGAGACGCACTTCTGACTTGTGCGTTTTCCCCTTTCTAGTGGAAATCATGAAGGCCTTTGTTCAGCAAACCATGTGAAATATTTTTTAAACATGACCTGCTAATTGAGTCCCTGTGAAGTCACAATGGCTTGGCCATGTGCCCTGAGCAGAGTAGCTGCTCAGGTGCTTTGCTGGCTAGGAATGGGGTGGGGAGTCTCACGACTAGTCTATACTAAAAGCACAACACGCTTCAGGCTAGCATAGCTGTGCTAGCCGGGATAAGAGTGGGCAAAGCCAAATTGCATTTCTTCATTGTCCTGCTCTGCCCAGTCCTCACCACCTTAGGAGCAGGACTGCAGTGCCAGCACCTCTGCGTGCCAGCCAGATGCTCCTCCAGCCACTGCAAGGGGAGTCCCTAAAAGCTTCTCCTTTCTCCTCATGAGCTTGTAGTCCACACTGCGCTCAAGCCAACTGGCTTCAGTGCTCTCTTCACGAGAACTGAAGCAGGGGGAGTATTAGCCACATCTTTTCTTCGGCACAGATCATTATATTTTTCTAGTATATGCTTGTTTGTGGGGAAGGCATTCTCCAGAGTGTATGCTTCAAAAGGTAGGAAGTTAAATTGGAGTTCCTGGCCATAGGAAATATTGACAGCTAAAATAACCCACTCACTCAATATTCGTATTTTGAAATATTAAAAGGAAGCACCCAATACAATTAGAATGTCAGAATAAGTATCTTTGCTGTGACAATGTGGGGTTCTGGATTAGGCCCAAACTGGCCCAACCTCTAATAGAACTCCCTACCTTTAAAATAATCTTTACAATTAGATCAGAAATGTTGCCAAGTCTATGTAGCTTACAAAGAACTGCTGAGTTCTTCTAAGATTTTGTCTTTTCTTGCTATGTGGTGTTGGCTGACCAAGATCTAATATTAAATACCTGACTGTTTTAGTACCCTTTATTCAGTGTTCATGATGTGACTTTTTAAATGAAGTCTGTGATTTGATACCTAGCCATTGTTCAAGTCAATATCCTTGGCTTCTGCGTTATAGAGACAAGAAAACAAAACTTTTTGAACTTGTGTTACTGGCTTTTTGTATGCGCTAAATGGCCATTTGTGAAACTTGACAGCATAAAATTGTACTACTGATAGTAAATGGGTTTTTTTGCACTAGCCTTTGAGAGCTGTAACACATTTCAGTATTTTTACAATGTATTCTCTAGAAAGTGTGAATATATTTGTCAGTTCTGAAAAAAATATGTAACAATGAAACCTCAAAAGATGTTATGAAGTGTACAGTTTGTGATAATTTTATATTTAAAAATATAAGAAAAAGAAAAGAACTCATTTGAAATAATTTTATTCTAATTGTTTCATATGTATTTTGAACAAGAAATAAAGTGATTAAAATTATTCATTTTTTTGTCTTTTTTACAGAAGCAAATTATTCAAAAGTAAGTAGAGATCAGCGGGTTATAACTGAAGAGATCAGTTTTTCCTATTTACTCGCTCCCTTTTCCATGCCAGAATTCCTTGTGCACCTACAGCATATTCCCATTGACTTGTTACACTGAGATTGACTCTAAAACAGAAAAATCAGTTCATTTTCATTTCCATGGGTGGGAAGAGCAGCCTTCTTAACCATGTGACCCCAGGTTGAGCACCCCTGGCTCTATCCAAGGATCATTACAAAATCTTCTCTTCTCATTAATCTGTTATTTTAAAATTCTACAACATGAAGAGGTGTAGGACATTTTTATCAACAGCTTTGCAGGGTTGAAGACTGAATATCTTTGAATGAAAACAATTAAATCAAGCAGCTCCATTATTAACCAGTATTTTGTGTAATGTTTTTCACATTATCTTCCATTTCCTGCTATGATATTGTTTATTGTAATCTTCAAAATCATTAGACTATATTTTGAATAATGGGTTAATTATTCAATTTAAGACTATTAAAGTGTTTAAGATTATTGAAGTATTTCACTTAAGAGACATAAGCCTGGTTTCCAACTTCCTTGTTGCTAATGCCTAATCATATAGATCAAACAGACAAGAACTTTGCCACCATGCAAAGGAAAAAAAGCCAGATTTGAACAGCAATTAATTTATGTATAAATTGAATTGGTGCTAATGACAACACGTGAAGCGATGATCCAGGGTAGACAGGCTCAAGCATGTCAGTACTTTATTGGCATTTAACAGGACATCACAATTTAAAGAGGAAACCTAAGCTGCAAGTGTTCGATTTCAGCTGGATGTGATCCTTTTTCATTCTATCAGCTGCTTAATTCCATCTGATAAAAACTGGGAAAAAACACCACTGTAGTATATCTGCAGCTCTGGAAAATATTGTCTGTAGAAAATAGCATCCAAGTTCAACATACAAGCAATTGCCCCTTGGCAGGCTGTTGTAATTCTCCTGAAGTGAAACTAGATATATAGTATTGAGGTTCCAATCCTGTTTCTGATCTCTACTGGCTGAACATTAATCTATCCTAAGTCAAATTTCTGCTAAGATATTAAACGCAATTCTGTTCTCCACTTCAATTCAGGGATTTGGTTTATAACTGTGAAACTGTGATTGAAAGAGTCAGGTTTCTTTGAAAAACTGCTTGTCTTTATGTGGCGAGGGTAATGTCATTCCAGTTTACCATTGCCTTTAATCTTAATACTTCCTCTTTAATATATCAAATACTCATTTTCATTAGAGGGATGGGTTCTGATGGTTATACGTAGTATAGTTTATGTTGGAAAATTAGCTGTAATTCACATAGAAACAATACCACCTTCTCTAAGATTTCATTGCAGTCTGTGCAACGTTATTTCTTCTAAAAGTCCATTCTTCTACTTCACTCGTTCCTGAATGTTTCTGCATTCCTTACAATAATCAAATTTACTAGCCCACAGAGGAGCTGGAGAACGCGCAGCTTAAAATAGTGCAGGAACCAGAAGGGAAACCAGGAGCAGATTTGTCAGAAAAACATGAGAAGGAGAGCAAACAAAGCTCTGAGAGATTTAGCCTTCCTATGAGTTCTGCTCCAATCAAGAAGCAAGAGATGGGTGTTCTCCAGGGCAGTGTGGTGGCTTCTCCTCAGCTCCCCAACGCAGACTGCATGGGGAGGGGTGCTGGACTGGTGGTACAGATGTCTCCCCCTTCCGCAGTGCCACATCCCCAGTCTAGCCCCAGCGCGGGGCTCAGGTCATGCTGCACGGTGGGAGGCTTTGCCCTTACTCCTCTCCTGCACCTATTCCTGCAAGGGAAAGGGCTCATGGTGCACCACAATATGTTGTCTCCAGACTTCCATGAGTTTTCAAGAAAACCGTATGGTCTGAGGAAACTTTTGGTGGCTGTCACCTCCCTTCCCATCTTGCCTCAGAAATACACTAAACCAGTTATGTCCTATGGACTTCAGGAGAGGAGAATGGCTCCTGTAAAAAGCCACACTGTTCTACCCTTTAGCCCAGTGAAAAATAAACGTGACATAATTTCACAAATTATTAAATATTCTGACACGCAGAGAAGATCATTCTGTCTCAGTCAATGCACACTATTACCACAACATTAAAATTGATGCAGAGAAAATCAGGAATCAGAACTGAATCCATATCTCCTTTATTCTAGGCCACAAAACTACCATTCCTTTAGATGGACTTGTATTTTGCATGGAATATATGAGAGTCTCCCAAAGGAAAAGTTGTTATGCATATGGAGGCAGAAAATGAATTTTAAAATAAGTATATACAGTGTCCTCTTATCCTGCTAAAACACATTGGTTCAGATAAGGAAAGAAATATTAATTTCTCTATGATATTGCCTACTATGTCATTCTGAAAGTTGAATAAAAGCCCTCCTGCAGCTACTGTTGTAGATAACAGAATCTGGTGTTTAACTCGAATGACAGACACGTGTATTTTTAGAACAAAAGGTCCTGCATGAACGCTGTTGTCTGTGCTGCTTGTATGCAGCTCAGTTGATCCCAATGCTGGTTATAGTCATACAAAACAGATTATTTTAAAAGCTTTAAGTCTATGGCAGTATAAAGACAGAAATCTTTATCATTTGTCATATTCTGAAAGCGGTATTTTGGGAGCAGTGCAAGTGCTTAACGTGCCCACCATGTTTAAATTGTTCGATTACTCTCCCCTTTGGAATTTTAAAATACAGCAATCACAGCCTAAGCTCTTCTGCTGAAGTAGTAAGTATACTCACTCCCACTCAGGTGCTTTTTTGCCTTCTCCAGCATAGATCTTTTATGTCCTCAGACTTCACACTACACCCCTTCAAAAAACAGCAGTTCTCTTTGTGCCAGTGTCATACGTTCCATGGAGTACTGCATCTCCAGTAAAGATGACCAGCCACAGGTCCCCATTTTAATTTCTTTCATAGCTTTTCAAAATAAATTCTCTTTGCTCTAATGCTACTTCTCAAGGAAAATGGTGAAGAAAACCGCTTTGCTCCAAAGAATAAGTGAGATGGACGAGAGTGTGTTGCCTATCCCAACTCTAACAGAATTTCAAACATAGAGCCTTTGAAGATCAAAATTTTCTTTGGAGTGACTGAAGAGGACTTTCTGTAAGGTTGGCTGTTGCGAAGCACTCACTGAGATTCAAGAATCAAGTCAAGATCTGAGACTTCACATATTAAATACATATGTGAAATTATATAAAACCAAATTATTTGTGAAGTCTTTGCAATAGTGGGATTGAGTAGACATGTTTTATGCAAAGCTGATTGTGTTTTACTCATTGAATATTAATTTTGTCAATAGTACAAAAAAATCCTAAAAATACTGAAATATGATAATGGGTTTGAACTTAAATATAGATGAATAATAAAACAGAAGTATGGCTCACATATTCAGATTTTATTTAACTTAGAATTTAGATTTGGGAATTCTTGACATTTGAGTTCTTCATTTCTGACTTCTGTGTCCACAAAGAAACGTGCCTAATAAGCTTCTCTGCCCTATAGCCTTGTTCTTTAAGATATGTTTGTTAATGCCAGCTTGTTAAAACCAAGTCATGACTATCAGTTTTGGGTATCCCTGAATTAAAAATAATGAAATTATTTGTTAAGGAAACAGCTTCCTAAAACCCCTCTGATACCAAGTCAGTCTGAAACAAGCCAGCTAGCCATCTTAGATAGTCATCCATCACCTTCATCATCATTAACAAATTACATCCAAACAGAAAAGTACCCATGCCTAGGTCCCTAAGGCCAGAGCCCTGACCAGCACAGCAGCCAACTTCCCAAACCTGGAAGGTATCCAGAGAGACTTCATCAAGCAATTCCTTGCTGATTTCCCTTCGTGGATTGTGCTTTTGACTTAAGCAGGCTGAGAGTTAGACAAATAATATCAGGCCTTCTAATCGGTGAGGTGTGGATGAGAAACACCTGGCTGGAGACCATCATCTCCACACAACTCACTAGCACAGGGAATTGGCAGCTTAGTTTTTTCTGTGCATACAATCAGAAGGAGAAGTGTTTCACAGGAGGATTTTGTAGCAAAACTTCAGTTTAGAGCTGTGGCTGCTGGCTAAATGTGGTGTAGATATTCTAGGAAATTTATGCCTGTTCTTTATTCCTAAAACTTTATTCCCAGACTGGTGATCTGTTCTTTATTCCTAAAACCTGATAAAATGAATCCACTAAGCTTAAAGGTGGGAAATTGAACCTGTCACACAAGCATACAACTGTCACAAGTATCAGCAAAAATATTCCCTCCTCTTCTTCCCAAGCTCCTCAAAATCACTTATGTATTCAAAATGACCATCCACTGCAATAACACGGGGGATCATTCTCTTTGTCACGCAAATATTTTCATTGGCAGCAGAAACTGGTTCACATGCTCTAGCTGTGGCACAAATGCTCTTTAATGAGATCAGCATAGCCCGAAATTCAAACAGTATTCAGGATGTTTCAGAGAAGCAGCCTTTGGGGTGAGACAGAAGGAAGAAATCCAGGTTAGATAAGAAAAAGAAAACAAAATGTATTGTCAGACTACACAATGCTTGGTTGCTTTCAGCTGATTCCCATTAGTTCCCTTGGCCTGATTTCAAAGTGACTTTACATAAATATGTCTAGTAGAAAACCAAATGTCAGTCAGGCAAATAGAACCATTTATTTGAATAGCAGTAGAACCTGGTTTCTAATTCTTTCAAATGAGAGAAGGAAAGCTGTCTGATGCTACCCATCCATGGTCCCACATGGGATCTTAGCTAGTTCATTGTGATAACCTGTCTACAGTGTGGTAATACAAGGTAGTTTCGGTATCCATTTTATTGCATAAAGAACTCACAAGCTCACAGAAACTCTGATTGTCTTCCAAGTGCAGTGAATTACGTGTAATTTTGACTGACATTGTTGTCTGGTAATATTTATCTGTGTGCTTGCCTGTTAGTAATAATTGGATTTAAATATTTACATTGATTTCTAATTGAATTTGGATATTTCAGTTATATTATGCAGACAAATACAAGCTGCATACTCAAGTAAAATGATATCAAGCATAGCTTTCAGAAATCTAATTGAAAATGCATAAGTAATGTTTTAAAAGTGCATGCTCTATGAATGACTGTGTAAGCATATTATGAAATTAAATTCTTTTAAAATGTTTATTTTTTTCTCCTACTGCAGGAATAGTATATGTGGCTAGGAACCTCACCTCTAGATTCTTTCCTGCTTATCGGTGAATACTAACTCCTATTTTGTTTCAGCTAGAGACCCTGCCACAACAAGGGATGATACTGAAAGGAGCATCGTTCCCTTTCAAGCATGTCACTCAAAAGCCTTCTGCACTGTTCGATTGGCTCCTTTCCTTCACCCTTCATGGTTGATATCTAGGTGACTGGACTGAGCCTCACTTCTGTCCCCAGGGGGAGAACTTACAAAATTTGTGATCAGCCTGGGGAAGTAAGTGTAATCTGTGACATTCCACTGTCTTCATGGCTTCTCTTTTCGCTTCAGGAAGGAAAGCACATGTGACGACTCTCCTCATAAAAAGTTATTCTCTCCTCAATTCAGTTCTGTTTGAAATGATACTTTGAAAAAAGCCAAAGCTTAGCCCTTTTTCCTATCTTCTCTATGTCCTAACCTGCATGAAGAGAAAGAACATGACATGAAACCCCCATTTTCTTCCACATGACTGCAGCCCTAACGCACAGCAATTGTAAAAGATAGTGTGGGATGCTAGTCTATCTTCCTCCACTGTGTAAGCAAGATCCTGGCCTATCCTCAAAGCAGTCAGCTACACACAACTCCTCTATTCCATGCAACAGCAGAGTCTCACCAGCACAACCCAGAAATATGTTTCTCATGAACATCACTTTCAGTTGCAAGGGTGACTATCCGCCTTACCCATTACTATTTGCTCTTGTTAAATACTTCCAACCTAACTAGAATGACAAGGAGTCCCCAGAAAAGGGAAAGCAGAAGGGAAAGGGAGGGAAATGGAATATACTAAATTCTAGTGAAAGTCATGCAGTTTTGATTCTCTAAGTGTACCACAGCTGGTGTTGCTTGGTTTTGTTCACACAACTTCATGTGCTCAACACTGCAGACTGGCAGATATTTCTAAATAACTGATTTGTCCAAAAAAGTTGAATTAAAAAATGGAGCTATCTTTAAAAGTATCTTTAAAACTTATTGTGCAAGGTGAGATGCTAAAGAGTAAGAATGTATTGTTTCATATCTTCAAGAGCTTTCAGAGCTACAGCTGATTGTCTGGTGAACGATGACTCTTGCCAAGCGCTGGCTTCAATTCACTAAAAATATTTTTCTATGTTGAATTCAGGCTGCCTGCTACTGTCAGTATTGCATTAGTCACCAGAATATGTTATTCTTCTCTTGGTCCACTGGCACAGGGCTTGATGATGTCAATATTAATCAAAATGCCCTAGGGCAAGAATGGAGGAACATAGACATTTCCTTCATCTGCTTACCTAGGAAACCAAAAAACTCAATGACTTTTGTCATCCATCTTCAGCAGCAATACTTGGTGACAGCAGTCAGACAAATTACTTTGAGTGTTTAGTGTCACTTTGTATTATTTAGATTTAATAAACCAACAAATCTTCTTATTTTGGAACGTACATTCAAATTGCAAGCATTTGACTCAAATATAACTATGCCTTTCAGAGAAACAAATGAGATGTACAAAAAGATATAACACCTCTCTAAATACAAAGATGTATTTTCACCTGGAAAAGGAGTGTTCTTGTTCTGTGCATCCACAGGAGACTTTCTGAATATGCAGGTGGATTCATTACAGTTCACAGTTCTGACTGTTTCTGACAATCTGGTTTAGCCCTCTGTGATGAGTAAGGCCAAGCTAACATTGTTCAGTTCTTCTTTCTGAGGAGCACTGGTGCACTGGCATACAGCACTGGCTTCTATGCACAATCTGGAAAGGCTTTTCAAACTGATAGTCTTAATTATTGTATATCAAAATTAATGCAGCCTTTTTTTAACCTTGGTATAGTGCTTTTGTACAAAGTACAAATGAAAACACAGGCCTAGTCCTTTTGAACTAGGGCTTGACAGATATCTCAGGACTCTTACAGTATTTGCTCTGAGGGTGGGGTTTTTTGGCTTGTTTTGTTTCCCAAAACATCAGTCTTTGGCTCCATGAGAAGGTTCCAGTTTTTAAGCTTTTATTAAAGCAAAAGTTACCATTATTATAGTGCTGTAAATATGTATATGCAACTGAAGCATACCTGGAAGACTACAAATTCAGATACATGTAAATGTTGACCTTCACGACACGCAAGTACATACCACATACATTTTTAAGTAGTCTTGTGAATTTTTGACTATTTGGATTGGGAGTATTGCATTTACACTTCTGAAAAGTCTGTAGTTTTCTTGACTTCTGAAGTAATATGGCAACTAAAGCTAAAGATTTGTTGGGTTGATTACTAGAGAGATCATGTTTAAGAGTTTGCAGGATAGCTTCTTCCTTATGAAAGGCAGAATTAAGCTTCCTGAGCTGTAGAGAGTGTAAGTAGAGCCAAGGTTATCTTATCCATTCCCTGTCCTACCCATCTGCATGGACAAATAGTTTCTGCTCTGCTAATCCCTGAAACTCTTAAGCTATTTCTTATAGCAGTGGCCTCAGAAGTCACTCAGTCCCACTCTGTCTCCCTCAGCTTCATATTCCTCAACCCAATAAGCACCTATTTAACAAATATAAAAGTACCATCTTCCTCTGTTGTCACAGAAAAAGGAAAATTTTCCCTTTCCTTTTCTTCATCTTGCCTTGTATCCAAACCTCAGAATACTACAAGGACGAGGCTGGCTGTCCTGTACGTTTCCTCATGCACTACAGTCACCTGAAAAGGCATATGTAGATGAAGGTAACGTGTCATGCTGTAATTAAAATGAAGAAATCATGCCTTCATTTTCTGAGAATATTTGTGAAAAATCAAGCCATCACCATAACTAGTGACTGGGTTTTGCTCTACTTGTCCTCATGCTCTGTTAACGTTGAGCATTACATGTTTTTTCTAAATGTATACTTATATCCCATGTTCTTTGCGACCTCTTGATGTTTGAGAAGTTTTTTATTTTGTAAAATCTGAACATATACCACAGCTGAACAAGCTCTTTTAAACTCCCTTTTTCTGTCTCATTTAACATAATGACAAACTGCTTGCTACTAATAAATAACTGTGCTTTCTTCATTTCATACATACATGCTTACAACAATTTGTTTCCATTAAAATGACTCTGAAGTTTCCTATACAGTAAATCTCAGTAGATTGAACATGAGAATTGTAGACTTGACTATTGCAGACATGGTCTTTCTTCTGCCTTCCTTTCTACTAGTCCCTTCCCCAGTGACTCCAAGCATCAAGTGTTACAGGATGGGCTAGGGAATACCTCATTCTTGGTTGACTCATTCTTACACTTGGCACCGCACAACTGTGCCACCACCAACCATGTTCATGATCTGCTTGTAGCAAAGAGTATTGGCACCTTTGCAGCACTCACAGTGAATAACATAATTTATGCTTAAGTTACTCCTTTGTTCTTATGACTGAGCTACTCCATGATTCTAAGGGGCTAAATAAACCTTGCCTACTTACGCTGACACTGTTGTCAACTAACACTGTAGGCTAACTCCTATACTTACGTGCATACTTCAGTTTTTCCACACATTTTGAATACTTTTCATTATTGTTTTTCTTCTTACACTGTTTTACTTTTCACTATTCTTTTCCCTGTAAAAGTATTCTGCAAAAAGGTTAAAGTTTAGCTTAAAAATAAGCTCCTGTGGACAACACATAGTATAGAACTAGTTGCCATCTAGCATAGCTTGTGATACCTCCACCAACTCAAACAGCAGTGACCAATTTCATCTGCTAAATTGCACTAGACCAACTGTATGTGGAAGTAGTGTAGATTACAAATTATAAGATGATCATTTTAGGCAGCTCAACAGGAAAAAAAAATCCCAGCCCCCTAAAAACCCTACAGCAAACCCAAAAACCTTAAACCAACACAATTTAATACTAACCAATGGGTAACGCATAATTTGGTAATGTGGCATTATAACAATGAATGATTATTTGAGATTTACCCATGTATTACTTGAAAAAGTTCAAAAGTAATTCTGTAGGCTCAAAAACAATAGAGAAAGAAAAAAACCTCCTTCAGTCTACCTCTCTCATGCATTGCAGTTTGTACAGACATTTATATATGTACAAAACACCCACTCATCTCTGACTACCGTAGAAAAGATTTTGTGTCATTTCAGACCGGATGCCCCTGGGACAAAGCAGTGGGGCAATCCACCTGAATATAAACAGACCCTGGTGACAGCAACCAAATCAATTATTTCAGGAGAGCACCCCTCATCTTTCAGTTGTGTCATGCTCTTCCAGGAGAGATCCTGGACACAAGGACTGTGTATGGTTGAACATGTCCTAATATTCAGATCAAGTCATCATCTTACTTTTGTACATTTCAATAGTGAGAAGCTGGATAGTTCTGTTCACAGTGGCTACCTGGGCTAGGAATAGGAGTATAACTGTATTCCAGATGCAGGATTAATTCTTGAATGAACAATGAGAACATTAGCAGTAGTGAGAATTTGGAAGCATGCAGTACTCTCATTGCCAATTTTATAAGCATAAACTGTAGCAGAAAGCCAAAAAAGAATCAAAATAAAAACAGCAGGAGGAGAGAAGTTCTTGAGAAGTAAAACAGGATGCAATCCTTTCTGAAGATAATTTTTTCCCTGAAGAGGATTAAATTTCCCCTGTGGTTCCTCATTACATATAAACTGTAATTCCACCTGCAAGTCTTCAGTTCTATGTCTGTGTCTCTCCACAAAAGATACTACTATTTGTGCCAGAAAGTACTAGTTAATGATACAGAGAGATTCCCAATAGATAACTAGTCCAAGAACACTATATGTAAGACTACCGAAGTTCAGTTTGATCTAGTCTGATTTGATCAATAATATGAAAACAAGCCCTCCCTGACAAACAGCTAAGCTGATTTGATACCTTTTGAGAGACTTAGGAAAAGTAAATGTATCCTCCTTGGATGCCTTCTTCAGACTCCTGCATATTCGCAGAGTTTCTTCATGTAATCAATAACAGACGCAGGTAATATGCTGCTTTAGCCATTTTCTACAATTAGCCTTTGGATACCTTCCTACGGTAGCAATCTCGATAATCACAGCTGACATTTCGCTGTCTGCCTAAAATCAGATGGGTTTTTTTTTTTAGTTGAAAATAATAATCTCTGCATTCCTGGATGCAGAAGTGTTTGATAGGTCTTTTTTCCCCACTTAGTATATGGTGAGTTTTATCTAAGATTAGCATCTTGTAAAAGGTGATATGCAGGTTTCACAGTCACAGGCAAACATCAAGGCCTCTATATCAACAGTGCTATTTTAGTGATGAGCTTTTTTAGTATCCCCAGTCCACAAGGGTCTGCCATACAGTTGTGACCTTACTTTTACAGAGACTCAGCTAGTGAGGTTTGATGAAAATTTAATTCTGAATTTGCTGTCACATCTGAGCTGACACCTGCTTAATGCTGTGTACCAGATCTGCCATTCATATTGTGTTAGCTGAGCATGTGTTATCCTTGAGTACACAAGGACAAACAGATTTTTTGAAGACTCAAATAATTACCCTCAGTGGAAATTTTATGAAGGCAATACTTGGAAAGAAGACTGGACTCCAGGCAAGACTTTTGTTGTGTTTTATTTTGTTTCTACCAGACAAAAATAATGTGGTTGTCCTTGATCTCAGGCTGTCCACTGTGAGTACACAGGCTGACTTACCTCCTGGCTGCCCCTGAGTTTTGGGACCTCAGTGTAGTTCCTTGCAACAATTACCTTACCTTGTCATTACTCCACACAGGGTCTTGTATCACACCTGTATTTTCATGATTAACTGGTTCAGATTAATTTTTTCTTAACTCATGTGAGGAACGTGAGGTCCTACACAAGCAAAATGACATGAGATATTACTGGATTTGCCTCTGTCATGACTGCAAAGCACGGACTCAGACACAGTAATGCCTGACTCTGCTGCTCCTAGAGAGGATGGGCTAATGCACAGGCTAGGAGACCTGTGATTACATACTGTCCTCGGCCCATTTATTCTTAAAAAATACACAAGACAGTGTAAGCCAAGCATGTAAAAATTATTTCAATAAATTTAATCTTGTTTTCAAAAGGAAAGGAGGAACGTGATTTTGCATTCTAATTTATTTAGATGCATTTATATGTTCTTTCTCCTCAGATAAATGGTGTCAAACAACCATCCATGTAATGTACTTTAGTTCCATACGGCAGCTATTTGCAGGGACTAATATCTTGTTGCCCATCACCTAAGCTATTACAATGCCAGATATGCTAATTACTTCCTTGAATGTGCAGTACAAAATGTGCTTGGCTTGAAACCATTTTTTAGAGAAGTAAAGCATGTATTTTTTTTTTTTGCTGGCAGTTTAATTGCATGACTGTCAGCTAGATCACAGCAAACATCTTTTCCTTCCTCATCTTTCATGCCCTAGTCTGTTTTCTTGCAGTGTGCTTGCAATTGCTAAGTAGGAAAAAAAAAACAAAGAAGGAAAGAAAGAATATTTACAGCTTACAAAGCTACATATGGGGTCTTCTAAATATATGTATACATACAGGTGAGTAACACAGTCTTCAGGAAAAGGAAAGAAATGAGAAACCAATGAAAATAAGCCAAACTTCCATAAGTATTGTTGATATGTCTATCCTATAGAGTTGTACAAAGGTCATTGACATGAAAGAGAATATTTACACTGACAGAAGTGGTGTTTGATCTGCCTACATAAAGATGAGATATGTCGCATTCACCTGTGTGAAGGCCTTCCACAGCATTTAAGAACTACTTTGCAAGTGGGTAGGCATGGAGGTCAACTGAATGGCTGTCTGTTCAAGTGTCATCAAGAAACATCACAGATGCTAGACCAGGAAGGTGGATTGTGGAAGGGCAAGGGCAAATGTCAAATAGTGGCAGGGTGGAGTCATCCAGAAAGTTCCTGTTTTTTATAAGTATTATAAAATATAGAGTCACTAGTTACAAATATCGAGCTTTTGTAATTTTACATGCTCGGGATGATAAACTCCAAACAATGCAATTCCTTTGGAAGGTAAATAGAGGAAACCTGCACCCAACCCAGAAGCCTCACATTTTACACTTCCAGTTTCACAAAGAACATTTCTTTTAATGCAAACTGGGAGAAGATCTAAAAAAAAAAAAAAAAAAAAANAAAAGCCCCAAAAAGGATGCTATAAGATGTGTTTCTTATTCACGTGTAATCAGTTAGACTTTGGATTTCTGTTGAGTCTCTCTCATGCTCCTGAATTCCAGAGATAAAATGCTGGGTTAATAGAGACAAAAAAACAATCCAAAGGCTAAAATCAAGGAATAAAGAGAGAAAAGCTATTGCAGTGTGGTTTCCCTGATGCATTTTGTTTTGAAAATTAACACATGCCAATCAGAATAAGAGAAGATTGTTATTTCTCTTTCTGCCATTGTTAAGTTGTCCTAAGAAAACAAAAAGTCTGAGCTCCATGCGTTCAACACTGGAGGTGTGACTCATTTGTCACTTTTGTTTGTTACAGTGTCATCCCAGGAAATTTCCCATTGTGTACTTTCAAACAGATGATTGTCAGAAGTAGAAGAACAAAGAATAAACTTCAGCTAATGACTGTTTACACAACCAAACAATAGGCTTGACTATAATCCAAGGGAAGAGGTAAGAAGAAATGAGTTTGCATTAATATAATTTCTTTTAAGGTTCTGCAGAAGGCTTATCTATGTAGAATTGAAGTTTTCTGTTTACATGAAGGCCTCTGTCTCAGAAAAAGCCAGGTGCTGCATCACGGAGTCAGTGGTCAACTAAGTCAACGCTGTGTGGGTTTTGGAGCACTGCGTTGCCAGATATGTCAAAGAAAATCCTTCATTGCATCCAAGTGCTATTCAAGTGTAAAATTCAGGGAGCCAATTATCTTCATCTTTGTTTGCTTCACGATGACGTTAAAGCAGTCAGAAGCACTGGAACAGATGAGGTATGTTTTTCTCTCAACCTTTGGCCACTTCTTGAGCACCTTCCTCCCTGATAAGTATTCTATGTGGAAGATGGAGAGTGACTGGCAAGCAGCTAAAATGTCATATCTAAGATAAGGTCCTCCCTTATTACGGCAGTTTTCTGCTAAGCAAAGATAGGCATTTTGCTGTATCTGAATGGTACAAAGGGCATGTGTTAGTAATGGGATCCTTCCCCATCTCCACTGTAAGCACTGATCTTAGCATGTAGAAACTGTGCTAGATGTTGCCTGACCCTTCTCTAAGTGGAAGAGGTGTTTGATTTTTGCATAGATTTGTTTCTGTCCTTATAAATAAAAGTTTTACCTATACTTGAATCTCTTTTGGGTACCATGAAAACATGGTACAGACTTAGCTGAGTGAGAGGAACAATTATGGTAATAAATGAGAATGAAGAGATCAAGAAAACAGCAAGGAAAAATTATATGAATCAACACTGGGAGTAGGTGGAAAATGAAGAGCCTAGAAGAATGCAGGCAAAATGCAACTACATTGTATAGGAAGGCTTTCATCGTATGAAAGAAGGGCTTGAGTTAGATTAACTTAATTCTTTCACTGAAAGAGGTCCTTTGTACCTCTCCTCAGCAGCTGTCTCCCTGCAGGACCTCAGGCACCCTCGACGCAGGAAAATCCTCTCCACTCATAGGACTCTGTGACACACAATAAAGTTCATCAGTAATCTGATCTGTTTAACAAAGAAAATTGATAACTTTCCAAAACAAATTGTTAACAGCGATGAGGAGAGGTGCTTATGAGCAACACAGGCTTGTCATTGATCGTGGATTACCTTCAAGATGACCCTTCCTAAAATTATGATTTGATGTCAGTGTTGTTCTACATGTAGCGTGTCTAAGTTACTTCTATTTCTCCTCTTCTCTAGAGAAAAATTCCAGCAATAAATTTTTCAGTAAAATTTTGAGTTGTAACAGTTCAGTCCAGTCTTGTCCCACTGACTAATGAGGCACATTTTAATATCCTTTCCTGCTGGTTTGCTGTAGAGTTCTTTTGTGGTGTTTACTACCATTTTGCTTTAAAATCAAAAGGTAATGCAAAAATAAAAGCTCAGCACCAGCTTTATGATGTCAGTTTCTACTCGTTTCTGTGTTGTCAGTTTCACTGTTTGATTGTTGTGAGCCTAAAAATAACAATAATCCTGGGGTTTGGGGTTGGGCTTTTTATTTTAATTTCCTTTTATAAATAGTATCATGAAACCAACCAGAGAGAAACCTTATGAAGTTCAACAAAGGCAAGTGTAGGGTCCTGCACCTGGGGAGGAATAACTCCATGCACCAGTACAGGTTGGGGGCTGACCTACTGGAAAGCGGCTGTGTGGAAAGGGACCTGCAAGTCCTGGTGGACAACAGGATGACCATGAGCTAGCAATGTGCCCTTGTGGCCAAGAAGGCCAATGCCATCCTGCGGTGCATCAAGAAGAGTGTAGCAAGCAGCTTGAGGGAGGTCATCCTCCCCCTTTACACAGCCCTGGTGAGGCCACATCTGGAGTACTGTGATCCAGTTATGGGCTCCCCAGTTTAAGAAGGACAGGGAACTGCTGGAGAGGGTACAGTGAAGGTCTACGAAGATGATTAGGTGGCTGGAACATCTTTCTTATGAAGAAAGGCTAAGGGAGTTGGGTCTTTTTAGTCAGGAGAAGAGAAGACTGAGGGGTGACCTCATCAATGCTTATAAATACTTAATGCGAGGGTGCCAGGAGGATGGGACCAGTCTTTTTTCAGTAGTGTCCAGTGACAGGACAAGAGGTAACAGGCACAAACTTGAGTGTAGGAAGTTCCATCTGAACATGAGGAGGAACTTCTTTCCTTTGAGTGTGGCAGAGCACTGGAACAGGCTGCCCAGAGAGGTGGTGGAGTCCCTGATTCTCGAGACATTCAAAACCCGCCTGGACACCACGCTTTACAACCTGCTGTAGGTGAACCTGCTCTGGCAGGGGGGTTGGACTAGATGATCTCCAGCGGTCCCTTCCAACCCCTGTGATTTTGTGATTCTGTGACAGCTCCTGCAGAAACTTTCTTTGCTAGAGGTCAAACAATACAGTTAGTAAACAACTGGTCTGAAAACTAACTGCATAATTAGCAGTTTGGGTGCACAAATAATGGTTAATTTCCAACAAAAATAGCTTTAATTGCCATGAATTTCCATAATCCTCTGTAAGAAAACACAGAAACTGACAGGACTAGAAACTGACAAGTGACAGGGAAGGATGGGCAAAAAAGTCTAAGGAAAAGGTACTTACCAATCAACAGCTTGGGATTGCTAATCATTACAATCACACAAACATTCACTTTGCCAGTCTGGGAACTACTAGATATGGACTTTGTTAACTTTTTTTCTTTTTACAGTTAATCACCTCTAACTAAAAGTCCTCTCAGTTACTAGTTCCGGGATGAAGATCCTAAAAGGCTTCTGCTGGAGGTGCACATCTCTGCATGGTAAATTTAAGCCAGCAGGCTTGCCTTTCTTACCCTGTTTTCACACTTCAAGTGACCCTCACAATCACCTGCCCTAGCAAATTAAACCACAGCTCAAACGCTACTGGGGAATTCCAGAATAATTAGTCCAGAAAGAAACCCTGGAGGCCTTATTGTCCAAGCCCCCTCACAAAGGAGGGCCAGCTTTGAAGTTAGATCCTGGTGCTCTGGGTCATATCCAGCTGGAGGTCCTTCTCCCTATTGATTTAAGATTATGAGGATGAGATTTAGAGTCAGGTCAGATTAAGAAAGTGGCTGCTCAAGGCAAAGTCACAGCCTTTCTTCTGCAGACCATCATAAACACCATGTTTTGCATTGCTGTAGTAAGTCAGGTCCAGCAGAAACGTAGAACAAAAAAAGATTGGAAGGGACCTTTGGATGTGACCTAGACCAACCCTTGCTCAAAACTTGATTTGACTACACCTGCACTAAATGACTTCAACTCTCTCACTAGCTGGGACAAGTGGAACAGAGATGAGCAGATGTCAGGCATTGCCCAGGGTTTCCCTCTGGGGCACTTTACTCCCTTATTTATGTCATTGAAGTAAATTTCTAGACTCCCTTGAGTGTAGAAAATGAAAATTTATCCAATCTTTGTGTGAAGACAAATGAAGGTCCCAGCGTCCTCCCACAGTGCCTGCTGCTTTCTCTGCAAAGCCTAACGAGAATCTGAACCTTAAAGGAATATATGTAAAAAATATACTTCCATGATGTTCTACAGTATTTTACTAGGATTTCAATCACTAAACCAAAAAGCTTGCCTAGAGACTAGACACTGGAAAACAGTGATATACACTGGAGTTTACCCCAAGACAACCCAAAGTTGCAGCCTTCAAAGCATGGAGACATGGGTGTTGAAATTTAAAGTGCCAGGTATGAAATTTCTTCCACTTACTTGATTTCAGTTCTATTTTCTTTTCAAATTCTGATTTCAATGTGGCAGAAATTTCATGAAAAACAGCCATTTTCTTAAAATGTTGGATATAGTTTATAACAAACACATACTGAGTTGCTCTTGTACTTTTCTAGCTTTAGGGATAGAAATTTTGAAAAACAGTGACCTTAACAGCAAAGTCCAAATTTCACGATGCAGTCATTTTAGATATGGATTGTTGTTTTACGTCTAATGCAATTGTGGATTTTAATATTGCTTTCTTGGCCTAATATTTGGGAACTATTTGACCAGATTCCCTAGCAGAACAAATTGGCAAATCTAGCTGAAGTCAGTGATACTATATGGGGTGACACCAAGGAAAAGTTGCTGGCAGCTATGAAGCTGTTCTTCATTGCTTACATATGCCATATATCTGAAAATCAAGGGAAAGTGGATATCTGATGTCATGAGGCATCTGTATTTTCTCTTGGACAATCAGCAGCTTTTTAAAGACAGAAGCAAAAAACGATGAAATATAAAAATGAAATCACACACGCAAACAAAATTAAAAATAAAAAATCTAGATGTGCAGGTGTTCAAAGGTTAACAAAGTATTTCCTTAAAATATTATATATATAAAATCTATAAAANATGTATTTAATATAAAATAAAATAGAGCTTTAAAACTCAAGACCCAGAGGTATATACATAATAGCAAGTCAGCTTTTAAAACAAAGAACTCTTTCCCCAAGTCAACCACTTTTAAGTACAGTGGTTTAATTTACACACAGAAGGACCCTTCGGGGAAGAAAAATCTTGTAGAAACTGCATAGATACTTTCTTCTTTCTCTTTTACTTCCCCATGGAATTACAGATTTATTTTCTGCAGAGTGAATAGACTTTTATGAAGTTTTCTTGTGTTGCATTGATTTCTTTAACACTAATCAGCAGTTTTTAAAGAACAGAGTTTGAAATATAACTTTCTCCCTCTCAGCAGGACATTTTACATTCATGTGCCCTGAAAAAACCTTTTGATAAGGATTGACTCTTCACTTCAGTAAGCCAGGTGAGAGAAGACCCAAGTCTACAAAGGTGGTCTGTAAGAGGCAGTCAATGAGAAAGGGCGTGTGAGAACCACACCGAGGGGTATTTGCTGCTTTGGTGCTGGAGGAAAATATATTTGCATTTATATGATAACCTGCTCAGTAGAAGCAATGCAAGCTGCATGCTTCTGACACCACATCTTGTGCTTTCTTAAGCTGGGCCCTACATATGATGTATGAAACCTCTCAACAGCTAGATGATAGTACATAGCAACAAGTACAGATCTGTATATATGTAAATACATATGTATACGCAACTGAAAAGGTAGAGCATTTTCTGTCAGTTATTGATTTTTCATGCAAGAATCCCCTGACGATTGTAAGAAAGCTAATTAGTAGTAGAACATTGCTCTGGCATTAGCATTTTTCTCCCACCTGCCTGGTCACATCTGATAACCCTACCTGCTCCTCTGAGACAATTGTGCTCACATTTACCTGGCGATCTATACTCTATTATGAGTTTAGCACCACATGTGACCTTCCAGAGATCACTTCCAGAGAAGTGACCAGTAGGAGCCTGGCATGGGTGACCCCACGGAGATGGTAACCATTCATTCTTTGCATCATCTAGAAGGTAGGTATTCACACCTAGAGGTGAATAGTGCCAGGTGGCCCACCCAATGCCTAGTGGACAACATGGCCACAGGCAGTAGCTCTTACACATGTGCACTTGATGTTTCTGTTGTGCATTTTCTTCCAGGATTCAGAGCTCTGAGGTGAGACATCACTGCCTAGTGTATCAGTGGTCTACACTGGACCCTCAGAACAAATTCCTGACTAACTCTGTGTCTTTACAAGTCACCGGCTAACATTACACAGGCAGAACTAGCATATTTCACTGCTTTATTTTAAAGATTATCCTAATACCTGCTGAAAAAAATTGTTTTATTTGCCTGCCTTCTTGCTTAACAATAAAAAATTTTAAAAGCTTTTCATCATCTTTGTGTTTGCAATCCATGTACGCATACAGATGAACGATTTTACTGCAGACACTAACTTTTCCTGTAATGTGGCTACATATTCTTCCATTGTCTCTTGATGAGTGCTAACAATTTTAACAGTTTTAATATAATCGTGTAATAGCTACATTTTCTATAATATTTGTAATTTCCCTGTGTTTCCTGAATAACACATATTTTTGGAGTTTATTATCCAATTATTTCTGGAGTAAATATGTATCGTTTTTGTTTTGCTTGATCTGCATGTGAGCATTTTCTTATGCATACATGTGCAAGCAACTAAAATGTATGCTGTCTTCCCTAGTAGATAGCACCCAAAAGTGCACTGAGATCTATAGGAAACTAGAGAAAAGTGCTATTAAGAAAAGAATCACTGTAAAAAAAAGACAGATGAGCTGGTGCATAATTCCTCTCGCCAAATTGATCTGCATTAATACTTATAGATCTTTTGAGATATGATTAAGATAACATATTTGCTTGATACCAAAGGACCATTAGTGGAGCTACATCACAAAGCTAAAACCCTGACCCAGTAGCCAGTAATCACAGTACCTAATTGCTCAACAAGCTCCTCCAGGCACACCAGACTAATTTTCTGCTTGCCGACCCTCATAATTTCCCTATTGAGTGGTTTCATTGTTAGAAACTGGCTTTCTTTGGTGCCTTTCTTCTATCCTTATGGTTTCTCAGTTTGGTTACCCAAACTGCCAGTTACCACTGGGAAAAAAAATAGAAAAAAAGAGTCTGCCTGGAAGTAATTGTGGTAATGAGTCTCTAACACAGAAAGAGAAGAAACATATCACTGCACACACAGAACACAGCCACTGAGTACAGTTCACAGGACACACACAGAGCAAATATAGTTACTGAAAACACAGTGTACAACTCTTCTGCTACCATGCTGTGTGCTCCTCTCATGACTGACTATCTGGGATATTTTCAAAGTTTCTCCATTTTAATTCTTGCTATATGCGCATTGTGAGAAAAGTCCACCACCTGTTAGTGCACTTTCTGTTGCTGTGATCATCTTTGAGTGAACAGTGTGTCCTTCAGTCTTCTGGTAAGCTAAAGCTGTGTGTGATGTCTTCTACAAAGAATGGCATAATGGTCTTCTGTAGGACTGGGGACAACATGACTTTGGCCACATTACCCTTCTTCTCCAAGATATAAAACAAATAAGCTAGCAATAAATAATAGAATATAGAACATTAAAGAGTAGCTAGACTAAAGAAAGAAAAATGCAGATGACTAGGCGTTTAAGGCAGTGAAAACTTGTGCAATTATATGCTAGATTTGATAGTTTGAATCACTGTATAGTATGATATGAAAAACAGATAAATTAGTTTTCAGTATATGTAATCCATAGAATTGTAGTAATTCTTTTAAAAATATTTAATTTCAGGGGAGAAAAAGAAGAATGATTAGTCAGGCACATCAGCTGTTTCTGATTTAAAATTAGACCAGAAATTATTTTCTCCTGAAAAATAATTGGTGGTGTTCTGAAAATAGAGAGCTGTTTCAGTCTAGTTTTTGTCATTCTGAAATTATCCAATTGAAATTATTCCTTCATTATAAAACAGCATAATACAATTAACTAATGTAGTATTAAAAAAAAAATAACCACACAAGAAAAATAATTGAAAAGCTAAAATAAAACAAAATATTCTGTTTCATATTTCTGATTCACATTCTTGCAAAATGAAATTTCAGACAAGTTTTCGTTCTTCTAATAATAGTCAGTATAGCTTCCTTCTGGTTTTTTTGGTTGAGTGACGAGAGATCCATCATTTGCTCAATGCCAGTTACACATCAGTCATGCAGTTATGTATTCTGCCTCTGATCCATGGAAATTTCTTGTCCTTAGATGTTGCTTTCAGGCTTTGTCTTCTTGTTTTGCAAAAGTTCATGTTTTTAGCTGCAAAGATTCAGACCCCAGTCACAACCAACATGGCAGCAATTGTAGGTAGTCATGATGAGCATGATGAAGCAGCTCAGGACATATATTGAAGTAAATAGTTTAAACTGCTTAATTCATTCATAAATGCAGACTCTTCTCCTGTTTCCACCCCTTCCTACTTGACATATCCTCTCCTGTATGCACTCAAGTAGTTCCTGCCACAACAGGGGACTAGCAACACCATAAATAAATAAATACCCAGCAATGTTCATGCAGAGATTGTTTAAGAGTTATTAACTGCCGGTCTTAAATGCATGAAGTTCAGTTATATAATAGGAAGGCATCAGAAAAAATAAAACTGTAAAGTGGAAATGTAGCAGAATCTGGCAGACTGAACACAACAAAAAAAAAGCCCAGTTCTGCCCCTGCTGTGTATTCCTGAGGGTCATCGGGCACTTTGCCTTTAATTTCTCAGTTCCCTGGAATGCAATGTGGGCAGTAGTATTTGTACCTCTCCCTCTATGATCATTGGTTTTAGAACTCACCCATTTCAGCAGATTTCAGCATTCACACATATAAACTCTTACTGAATTGAAGAGCATTTCTTGATCTCATTAACAGGTAAGCCTCCTATTGATTTCACCATAAGAAAAAGTAGCTCCTAAAGATTTACCACATTAATGGCAATACTTTATCTGTTCAAAACCCATTTTCTAATTCTATATGACCTCATAAATCTCAGTGGGTACCAAGTTACTCGCACTTACAAAAAAGAAGGCCTTCTGAACCTATGTCAGACAAGATGACAGCAGCTCCAAAGGTTGTGTTGTCCATCACTTTTCCCCACAACATGACGAATCATACCTGTCAATATTTGCCTAGTCTGTTTCTAAAAGACTCTGGGGTAGGATTTCATGACATCCTCAAGCAATTTTCTCCAAAGCTTCACTATTCTTGCAATTATAAAGTCATTATAACGTTTAACCTAGATCTCCCCTTCTAGCAAGTGGCACATTCTTCTTGTCTAATTCAAAATGGACACAGAAAAGGTTATCCCATTCTTCTCAGCAGTCTCATTTTCATGCCATAATTTCCCTGCTTAGCTTTTCTTTGCTCTGGTCTCAGCAACACATTTTTTTCATTTTTTCTTCACAGGTCATACTATATCCTGACTTTCCTCACTCTCTGGACTGCCTCCGATTATTTCAGTTTGTCAAGAAAGAAAGGTGGTGCCACAACCAGTCTCCTCCAGTGAAGCTCTTACCAGCACTGCTGAGCAGACATAGAGCTTTTGGGTGCCCAAGGAGAGATCATGGTGTGATTACAGACTTCTACAGAAGCAAGGTGGCAACTGAGCAAGCATACCCCAATGGCCAAGTGTGTGTTAAAAACTACCATGGTGCATTAGGAGAGAATCTGAAGCTGAGGACCCAGTATTCACACTGTATATTCTCAGGGGCATTACTTCATATTAGCTCTAGTCTGGTCCCCGGTACTGAATGCCTGTCAATAATTGCAAAAAAAATGTGATCTTGGAGCACATCTCTTGGTTTAGTGTCATCCAAAAGTGATACAGTTCTACTGCTTTACAACTGCTCTATGATGCTATCAGAAGCATGGTAACGGGAGACATCTGAAGCATGTACCTTAAAACATCTGAACAAAAATGGAATGTTAAATGCATCCAGTGATCTTTTTTGGGTGTGCATTAAGGTTCTCATAATAAGTGTGCACTATGGCTTTCAAAACCAAAATGTCTCATTCCAAACTTCAATACATGGGCTGATTGCCACAACCTGAGAAGCCTGAAGCAGGTGAATCAAACCACAGGTGGATCATGCTCACAGAGATAAATGCAGAAGGTTAGATTTCCACTTCTTTTCCTGACTGAAGGGGCAGGTCTGGAAGGGGAAACTGGACTCATTGGTAGCTTTGTTCCACTTTATAGTGGTTTCTGTGGCTTTTGCTAGATTTCGTTTAAGCATCAGAAAGCCAAATGTTAACTATAATCAAGCTAAATTTTTTTTCATAAGATTTGTTTCAATATTCTAGTGTAGCTTTACAGGAAAGACTCTCCAGGCTCTTAAAGGCGCAGTATCATAGCTGTACAGCACTCAGGGTCTTGTATTGGAGGTGCAGTTAGTAATTTCATTTTAAGTGAGAATAAATCAGCAAACTCTAGAAACATGAAGGAAGCCTTTCCCTGAGAAGAAAGATTTCATCCTTTATCACATACAACTACAAAAAGGAGCACAACACGCATTTGATTTTATTGCTTGGCAAAGGGGAGTAATACTTTCTCAGCTTTCTCTTGAGATACTTCTCAGTACTTTACTGTCTTAATTCCTAAAGAATAGCTCTCTTCCAAATCCAGGCTACTTCTCAGACTGAATATTAATTAGTCACCTAGGAAACAAACTCAGCGTGCTACTAGTTTTCTGCTCTGATTCTTTGAAACCTTAGAGACAACTGACTTTGAGAGGTAGTTGTTTAGTTTGTTTAAACAAGTACCAAACAGCTTATTCTTCTGGCTTTCAGTTACGCTCTTCAAAATATGAATGTCCTATAGCTGTAATTAGTAAATTTGGTTGCTGAGATTTCTGTGAATTGACTTTTATGGACACATTATTTTCAAGGATTAAAAATGATCAAAACATTTTCTTTAATTTACAGGACAAGGTAAATACAACAAATTCCCTGCATGAATCCCCCCAACCTCCCAGAGGCATCTTCATCTAGAACAGAGGGTGGAGGATGATACTTTAAAAAATAAGTGCCAGACCTAAGACTATTCATCCTGATAGTCTAAATTAAGAGATTTTTTAAAAGATACTTTACAGTACTACAGAAGCTGTTTATTTCATTGATAGAGTTTATTACATAGAAATGAAATAGTATGAATTTGGTTGCAGAAGGAGAATGCACTTGCATTAAATTAGTGCAAAATCTGCAGTTGTAATGGTAATAAATACTAAGAAAAAGAAGGGGCAACAAATAAAATGCTTTCTCCTTTCCCTCCCCCTTTCTTCTGCTCTGTAGCTGCAATGTGTGTATCCCGCTCTTTATTTGTAGCTGTTACGTATTATGTTGCAATGTGCTACACCTCTTCATTTGCAGGTTTATTTTTTAAGTATATGGGACTTCCCCATCATAATGGGAGCTGTGCAAAAATAGCATATGTAAAAACCTGAGTTTGTGAATATTCAGGCTTTGAAAAAATCTGTCATTACAGTTTTCAACACACTTCCTGCAGAAACTAATTTTCCAGACTCTGCTTAGCTTTTACTTCTTAAACCATCCAAGGGGAGAGGAGAGAAAAGAAGGGGGGGCATGTCACTTTTTATACAATATTAGTCGGACAGCTTGGTTGATAAACTGGCGCTTTCTCTTTAGCTAAACTGAGTGCAGTTTATGATAGTTTGTAATACAAAATAAATCAAGCTTCAACTGAAGCATATACAAAAATTCATATACTACCCAGAGTTATTTTCAGGGACCATTCACTGGGGTTCCTACTGAGTAAATGATAGAGAATGTATCTGTGGATGTTATTTGAAGTTGCATTTATGAAATCAGCCAGCAAAAGCATTAACAGAACTTGTGAGTATTGGAAATGAATTGTTGCATTTCTCTTATGTTCTTTCTGTTTTAAACATGTTTACGTTGCACGTCACTGTCATCTGAAATGTGCAACCCAGATGAATCCTACCTCTAATAACAAAAAGCTAGAGCATATCTCAGAATCACTCATGTATCCTGTAAGAGATTTCTAGAGGTCATTATCATCCAGCCTCTTCCTTGCCATATTTGGATAATTATTCCTTTAATAAGACAGGAGTAATTTCATTCACCACTGGAGTGCAGCAGCCCTTACAGAACAGTTATGTTTTCAAGACTGACCTAAAGACTGTCAGGTATTTGATAACTTCCACACACAATAATCAATCACAGAACTAGAATCTCTGGAAACGGTATTTTTCAAAATGACATTAATATAAACCAGGAGACATGACAAGAAGCAGGACTGACTGGAATAAAAATGTGGTTTCTCATAGAGGAGTGTTCCCTAATCATGTAACCAGTATCTTTTATCACTAGTTTCTGACCATGTATTGCTAATCTCAGGCAGTGAAAAAGCTATTTATTGAGCTAAGCGGCCTTTGGTTTGTGAGCCTTTAGGACATTTTTGCTTCACAATTTTGAGCTTTACTCCACAGACATGATGCCTAGAGACTTCCAGTGACAATCAAGATTCCCATCCAGTCTCCTAATTTTAGAGGTTGTCAAGATGTGACTTGCAAAAGTACTAGTCCACTCCAAGACTGAAGCAAATCTAGTCTACTTCATGCCCAAGTGGCACCTTATGTTTCTTAACTGACCTCTAGTAATTAGAGATTTCTTAGCCTGACTTCCTGTACATTTGATTATTATTCACTCACAGCTGGCTTACTAATAAAATTCCATGTATGCATACACAAGTCCTTTGAACTCACACTTGCTCCTCTTGGTCTGTGTTGGTCATGGGTCATTTTTCATTCTTGCTGTACACCTGTTGCTGAAGCCTTTTGCCAGATTTCAGGTTTTGAGGATTGAACTATGATTTCTAGAGCACACTAGCAAGAAATAACCAACACTCTGAGTCCACTGTGAGTTTTTGAAGAAGGCTTGAAGACACATGCATCTGCAACACGGTTCTGGAGAAATACTCTTGTAGTGGCACATATTAGGGCCAAAAATGTCACAGAAGGGAACTAAACTACTTCTGCAATTATCTGTCCTCCATAGACTGCAATGTCAATACTGACTTTTAGATATTTTGTGCTCCGAAAACCTCTCTGAGCTCATTCGGTTGGCACGGAGGAAGGGTAAAACTAGTACTATCTGCTCCTGTTTCCTGGTTGAGGAGCACCACAGACCTTTCTGCTCCTGGAATTCAAGCCCATCCTTGTCTGTCTGATATTTAGGCAGGAGGTGCAAGAGTAGAAGTTCTTGATCACTTTCGCTCCTCTCCCCTTCCTCAAATTGGAGGAGAAGAACACAGCTGGTATCTTGTCTCCCACTGAACTCTCATGCAGGTGAGAAGTTGCTACCTGTAAGTTAAAGAGCTCCAAAAGCATATAATGAGTTGCAAATGTGAGTAGCACTTAGATGATTCTTTATTTATGAGATACATTTGGAACATTGTGCTTTCATAGACTGATGGAAGAGGTGAGTGCCTTTTGAAGAGCTCAGTACAAGTGTCAAAATAATACATCAGAATATGCAGAAGCTGTTAATGCATCAGTCTTGAAAATCCGAATTGCAAGTCAAATATTCATACTTGCATCCAAAATCTTGCTCAAATACTGACAGGTGTATATTTCTCAAAATTACTATTCCATGACTCATTCCTCTTTATCTTCTTTCAGGAATATTGCTTCTAATGGAGAGCATCTAATGTGAAGTGATTGGGTGATATTAAAGTGAACGTATGTCAACAGCAAGATATTCCATACATAACAGCAACCATATTCCTAGTATGAATGCCTGCAACTAATATTTGCAGACTATTATGAGAAAGGTTAACATCATTGAGTTTACTGCCTAGCAACAAGGTATCCTTAGAATGACGACCAATTTGTTACACTGGTGTTTCACTTTTTTAGTCCATGAAAGCATGCCCATATATATATGGATATGATGCATCCACACTTGAATGTGCAGCTGTATTGAACATCTTCCAAAGGCAAAGCAAAATCTTTGACAGAGTTCAAATCCTGGAGACAGGATCCTTAATTCAAAACAGAAGTCCCACCAGTTCTTAACCTACTGGAAATGCCAGCTCTACATTAGCTAGTGACCAGGACTTTGATTCAGACTTCACCCAGGATGCTATTGGCCTTCTTGGCCACCTGGGCACATTGCTGGCTCACACCACAGCACAATATTTTCTGAAACAAGCTTAAGTAAATTAAGTTAATTAACCATATGATTGGGAATTCAGGAATATGCACAAACACATCTGTACCTTAGTTGTGGTTGTTGGACACCTTTGTTTAATAAGGTAGTAAAAATGCAGTAGCAATCTTTCTGAGGCAAAAATTAATCTCACAACTTAATATGAAAATAACTATGTTCCTCCAACTAATAACTAGCCCAAACTATACAGACCAGTTCACAGAGAGCTGAAGAAGTCTAGAACCACTGTGGCACTGGCATAAAGGAACTCATGTCAGAAATTTTAATATTTGCTTTTCCACTTAGACGTGCAGTGTTGACCAGCTTTCTGTCTGAGTTTGCATGGGAAAACATGCCTTTAGGGATAAACACAAAACCAGTATGAAATATGTATAGAAGAACAGAAAGAAAAGCTAAAACACCACCCTATTAGGTTCCAAACTGATGGTTAGATCACATCACTCTGGGCTGGGCCTTGTGAAATGATCAAATCAGACAAAGCATTTGGGGCAACGATTTTTTTCCCTGTCCCTGTGACTGGAAAATTCCATTCCTGTTGAATAAATATATAATACACCCAATATCTTTTCCTTTTTTAAAATGCTTTCTGTTATATTGTTTTAAAGAGTATGTCAAAAGGTGGTTCATCAGCTCAGATATGGCACCAATCTTCTGTGCATGCAGATTCATTACAAACTTTCAGTCTTTTAAGAATGACTCCCAGAAAGGTCCTTTTGCACCTGGGACAGGAGTTCTTCTGAACTGACTACAGACAGTTCAATCTCGCTCTTTCTGTCTGTCTTTCATGTTATGAAATCGGTATCCTGTTAGTATTATGATACACTCATGTCTTATGCCACATTCTCCTTTTGGCAGACAAAATTATACTGTGCAAATATCTACTTTTAGTACATCAGTTGATTCTCAGCTCTTTCAGCCTTTACATCCATCTTCTCTGTTAAGAGAGAAATAGTTACTTTCTTAAACTACACTGAAGATTTTTATTTATTTTTTCTTTTTTTTTTAATCAAGGTCTATAGTGGCCTAGGCCTTGGGAGTGACAGCTAATGCCATCTCAAATACTAATCTCAGAGAAGTAGAATCCATAACAAGTGTTTGTGTAGCGTTGTGTATGCTCCATGCCATTGGTGTTGTGGCTACAAAGAGGGGCACAATTGTTGCCTGAACACTTCTTGAATTCACTGTATACATTCTGTATACATTCACTGTACACTTAGTCCTGCTTTTTTTTGCTGTCTTCTCACAGACATCTAGGTGATAATGTTGAGTTTATTCACTTTGACTTTTGTTGCAATGTGCATTTAGCTCATTTGAACATGTTACTTGTCTTAGAAGAATAATTTGCTGCTGACTCCGGAGATAATATTGTTCAAGGTAAGAGTACAGTACATCTCCACCACAAACAAAACAACCTTTAGCTTGTGCATAGGCAGATAGTGAATTTGAGGATGTTGTGTACTACATCAAGGTTCAATGTATGTCTGAAAGACAGCTCGAGCATTCTGACATTTATAGTACATCAAAGGCAACCTTGTTGTCATTAGCTCATGAAAAATAGTTTTGTTTGGTATGACGGGGTTTCCTTAGCGAAAGTTTTATTTGGCAGCACACAGACATGAGGCATACAGCCATGCAGTATGGGATTGCAACCATGAAGAACATCCTAAAGGTATCTTCTGTTGGGCCTTGAAATCTAGGTGTTATCAGAGTCCACATCAGACATATCTCTGTGAGACATTTAGGAAGTGTCTGCCCTGAAATCAGGCACTGGCATTTCTCAGCTTTTAATGGCTGTGGTGCTCCTCCGGGGACTGTACATTTAGGAATTTAGTAACACTACCTCAAGGATACTGTGTTGTGAAATGTTACTTCTAGCCATTTAAATCTGAATGCCAGCAAGTATTTGATTCCAAAGTTACTCTATCTTATTTTCCTTATGCCAAAATATGCTTGTTTTCACTGCTGCTAAATATATATCTTAGGTACCATACACTTCAATAATAAATACTTGAGTCTTTTTTGCTTGCAGATGAGGTGCTGGGCTTTGCTTTTTTGTTTAAAACTCCTCTGATTCTACCCTACTTTTGAAATATATATGTTTGAATCAAATACATCATAGTTTATGAAATGAGACTATTGATATTCTGGAATTCCTTTTACAAAAGTCTTTGATGTTGATATCAGGAGGAAATAGAGTCGGATTGTGGATATGAGGAGATGATACCTTCCAATTTTAACATAATTCAGACAGCAGAGAAATCCTTTCTTAGAAAACAGTGAAGCTGTTGTGTTGACCAGGCATTATCCTTTTATACCAACATGAAGTTTTTCTACTTGGGAGATCCTAAA
Organism: Chionis minor; assembly: GCA_013398295.1. Classification (NCBI taxonomy): domain Eukaryota; kingdom Metazoa; phylum Chordata; class Aves; order Charadriiformes; family Chionidae; genus Chionis; species Chionis minor. The sequence goes on from VZSF01003406.1 coordinate 131,114, forward strand.
CAAATAATTTGTTTTAAAAGTTTTGGGTCATAATTTAAAATTATAAAGCAGTCACATGTCAAAAATTTACAAAGAGGTGAAACCACATTTATACACAGCTAAGCTGTGTAAAATGCCATAATAAGACATATTGCTGCTCATTTCAGAGTGAGTCAGTAAAGGACTCATAGAAAAGATGAGGTCCTGTAGATAGCTCTTAGTTTAGCAAATCATCCAAACCTATTTATTCAATACTTACTCTAAAAGATCTTTTAGGAATATCTCATGGGATCAAGGAAAGGAGGAGAGGAACAGAAAGCTGTTCAGAAATCAGTATTTTCAGCATTCGTGGTGATGTTCTGCATTTCCTTTAACAGGTGACAGAGGGTTCTTGTAAATTGTTTAAAATGCAGTTTCTTATTCCCGTTATCCAGGATTTGCTGCTGATTTCAGGTGTTGTACATTTTATGTTTTACAGAATAAATCTTAAGCATAACTACACTGATTACATTTTCAATTACGATATAGATTTTGAGTACCCTTGAAATAATTGGCTCAAGGACACTGCAGTTTTTCATTTTGCCTAGAAAAATGTTCACCAAAGTATGAAAGATGAATATTATCGTAAAACTTCTCCTTTAGCCATAGTTTTTAGTGGTTCAAGTGTGCTAGAAATCTTGATTTACATTATATGCTAGCTTAGTTGAGCTTGTGGTTGATACAGCTTGAGAAGATATATATTGTCCATAAGGGAGCTTCTTCCTATGCTGAGCAGATTTAAGAAAGGTTTGGTAGCATGAAATTATGATCTTATCTTTCTCTCTGTGCAATTACATTATGTAACTTTCCTTTTTTTTTCCTAGGAGAATAATTACCTTAAAATTGTGATGGTCTGACAGGTTTAGAGTTGTACATGTTCTCCATAGCGCACTTTTCCTGATGAATTTATCAGAAAATTACTTTGTTACTGCAGCAACCATGTAGAGATACTGAAGCAATGAAAGAGAAAAATAGTTTGGCCAAGATACAAGAGAGTAGGAATATTACTGTAATCAGTTAAATTCCTATTAGTGTTCAGTATTTTGTGTGTATATAGAAAAAGGGGATGCCCTCTATTGTAATAAATATAATAACAAGGATATTAAATGGGATTGTAGAGCATCATTTATCTGGGAATTAAGCTTTTCTTGGTTCCACAAAGATCACGTATTTTTAACATTGTAAAATTTAATTTCTGAATAAATTCTAAATAATGTATCTTTCTCTTTTTTTTTTTTTTTTTTTCATTTACTTTAACTTAACCCCATGGTTTATCATTTTCTTCTGCCTTTCTCCCTACATTTTATACTTCTGCCTGGTAGCTGCAATTCGTGTAACTGGTGACTGAAAAGATTAAATTTCATAGCCCTGTGGCCAGCTCAAAGGGAGCACATGTAATGTACATGGTGTGCACAACCTACCACACACAAAACTGAAACCAAGAGTACCTTTGGGGAAGGGTGATGTGTCCAGTCATGGTATGATGTCACTATTAGGCACGTACAGTTTTTAGCAGGGAGAAACTGCTGGAATAATCCTGTCTCATACAGCAGCTAGTAATAGAGACTAATCCTCCACTGGCAAAGTGACACAAGTCTGCTTCAACGAATAGTGAAGGATATTGAAAAAGGATCATTTATGCTTAGAAAGCTGGATTTTTTAGGAGAGAACTCAGCTAAATGGCCTGTGCCACAATGTCAAATGAGGAAACCCATTCTTTGGCACATAAAATGCAGCTGACTTTTCTTCACTAGTGACTTTGAGACATGACAAGCTCTGGATGGTTTTGGCATCCCTTGTATCCAGAGACAGTTGGCCCCAAAGACAGAGTTTGGACAGTGCTGCCAACCACAGTGATGCTTTTCCTTGTCCTTATGGGGGAAGGCAGTAGACCAGCAGTTACTCCTGCAAAGGTGACTTCCACTCACCAAACTTGAAGGAAATTTCAGTCCTGGTAGATGTCTAAGATACACTAAACTAGGAAGAAGGCGGCAATCCAAAATCCTTAGTCTCTCCAAAAGTTTCTCCTGCATCTAGAGAACACTCTGGGAAAAGTTGCTGTGTGATTATGCAGATTTCCCAGCCTGAGACGGAACACTTAGCAGAATTTCCTTGAAGAATACGATGCCTCATGCTTAGTACTTCTGCAGAAAAAGTCAGCAAAAGAGAAAATCCATTTCCTTTCATTCTGCCTATCCTGTGCAAGAATCATAGAATCATTTCAGTTGGAAAAGACCCTTAAGATCACAGAGTCCAACCATAAACCTAACACTTAGCAAGTCCACCATGAAACCATGTCCCTAAGTGCCATGCCTGTATGTGTTCTGAATACCTCCAGGGATGGTGACTCAACTACTTCCCTAGGCAGCCTGTTCCGATGCTTGACAACTCTTTCAGTGAAAAGTTTTTTCCTAATATCCAATCTAAATCTCCTGTGGTGCAATTTAAGGCAGTTTCTTCTTGCTCTATCATCTCTTACTTGGGAGAAGAGAGTAACCCCAACCTAACTACAACCTCCTTTCAGGTAGTTGTAGAGAGCAATAAGGTCTCCCTCAGCCTCCTTTTCTCCAGCCTAAACAACCCCAGTTCCTCAGCCACTTCTCATAGAACTTGTTTTCTAAACCCTTCACCAGCTTCACTGCCCCTCATTGCTCCAGCATCTCAGTATCTTTCACAAGAAGGAATATATCTCAGTATCTTTCTTGTAGCAAGGGGTCGGAAACTGAGCACAGTATTTGAGGTGAGACCTCACCAGTGTCAATTACAGGGGGACAATCACTTCCCTAGTCCTGCTGACCGTGCTCTTGCTGATACAGGCCAGGATGCTGTTGGCCTTCTTGACCACCTGGGCACACTGCCAGCTCATATTCAGCTGACTGTCAACCAACACCCAGGGGTCCCTTTCTGCCAGGCAGCTTTCCAGCCACTCTTCCCCAAGCCTGTAGTGCTGGATGCGGTTGCTATGACTCAAGTGCAGGACTCAGCACTTGGCCTTGTGGAATCCCATACAACTGGCTTCAGCCCATTGATCAAGTGATTTCCTTCTAAGAATCCGAGAACTTCTGGTACCACAGAGTTAATTTCTACAGAGAGCTCAACAGAGTAGTTAATATATGTTCTCTGTAAATTAGAAATATATGCAAATTTTAAATTTTTAAATATTAATGCAAAATTTGCTTTCTCTTAAAATACGACTTCACCTCAGCCTCTCAGTTTTGAAAAGCAGGAAGCTGCTTAAGTTAATGTATTTTTCTTTCCTATCTGCAATTAAAAAAAAAAATAAGAGAAAAACCCCAGAATGTTACTTCTCAGTGGTTGTTTTCTTTACTATTTTGGACATGTTTCTAAATATTATTTATCTACCACCCTATGTCAGTATTGCATACAAATACTATGGATATAATGTGCAGGGAAGACATGTTGATAAGGACAAGGTTGTTGCTTTGTGTTTTTTTAATCAAGCCAAGCAAATCATCCATATAAATTCATATAGGTCAGAGGCTGTCAATGGCAGCACAGCCCAAGGAGTGCTGCAGAGAGAGGAAATGAAGCTTAGAAACAACTTTGTGGCAATGCTGAAAGCAAAGCTGAACGCTTTCTGAGATCTCAGCAATATTACTTCCTTCCTCCAAGCGAGACTTTCATATTTTCTTAACTTTGAAAAAAATTCTAACTTTTTAAGCACATGGCATCTGTGATGACTGTAATTACAGAGTCCTTCCTGTAAGGAATTTATAGTTTACAAGGTAAACTGTTAGACAATGGGGAGCAAATTCCACAGGCAAGGTAACTTGTCTCCTGACTCAGTAACTGGGTGCCCATTTCAGCCCTGTTTTCCTGTTAGTCTGTGACACTGAATGTTGGCGATTTTCTTCTCACCAGGTTTCCACTTTGTGAACAGGAGGCATCTTCAAATTAAGTCTGTCTTCAGTCTTAAAATTTTCCAGGAAAGGAGTGTTTTCACTCTCCTGACTATAATGACTATTTTAAGAGTAATCACCAAGAAGCCAGAAAAACACAGCATTTGCTTAGCTTCAACTTCTGCTCATGTGTAAAAGAAAACAAACACAGGTCTCATTTATTCCTGTTCAGTCTAGACAACTTATTAAACACTGTGCTACTGTCCTAACAAGAGGTCTGCCTATATTAACATCAGACCTGGGCACCATCTCAGTGAGTACCCAGTCTCATCAATTCTGAATAATTATAAACTAAAATTGTAATTCACAGCAGTTGTGTTCTGGAATTTAGGAACTAGTTCCCGAACATTACCAGTGACTGAGGCTTCCAGCTCTGGTGACCTTATATCTAAATACCTTTTGGGCTTGTTGAGATTAGTTTAGTAAAGCAGAAAGGACATTTTCTGCAACAAAAGCTGGAGGTGAAATTTGAAACTGCCCCTGAAGTACAAGATACGCACAATTTTTATCAAACCTTCACACAGAGGTTTTGGAGCATTTCCTTGACTTAAACAAGATTTTTTTTCAGTAAGCTTTCATGCTAGACAATGTATATAGTCTGAATCCTGGACTTATTAGAAACTAATTATGTGGCCCTGTAAGAAGGAGTCATGCCACTCTGCATGGTTTTTCATTCTGTTATCTTGTTTGCAGGGTGTTTCCTTGACAATACATACATAATCCTTTTTTTCACCGTATACTTTGTAGCATCTTCTGATTTAGCTGGTGCTGTTGGATAGCAGCTGTTGCCTGAGTTTACCATGATGGAAAATGTTTCTTGATCATTGAGGTGCCCGCTTCATCCTTTGGAAACCCTGGAATGAAAAGAATAAATGGAAAAACTAAATAATTTCACTTTGGACATCATTGGTTTATACAAAATCAAAACAATACGCAACTATATAAATTTAGCAGCACCAGCCCAGAACTACCATAAAGGGTCAGGCTATTATGCTCACAGGGCTCCACAGTTACACTAGCAAAAACTCTGAATAAAATGCAAGAGCAGGAGTGTTTGGTTTAGTGCCTGTAACTGCTCTGACATGTTTGATTGCTGAAAAGTTAAACTAAGAGCTTTGATTTGATGTATGCATATTTCTTCTAATAGAGGTGAAGCCAAATTAATGTTGACATGGCCACAACACCTACCTGGTTCCACTTTGTTTGCTTTGTTGTACACATCACCAGTAAAAGTTCCTAATTTATATAGCCTACTTTTCCCAGTACATAATTTATGTGTCCACCAGTAGCTGTGTATTGCAGAAACAGGTGTGAATACAGTGTTCCTTTTACCTACACTCTGGAAAACATCTGTACTGAAGATAGGAGTATATGTGGCACAGAAATGCCTTTTCTACAACCCTGTAACATCACCATTGTGGTACCTTAGTTATAAACATTTTATGTTGCTCCCTTTTTAAAATGCAATCACTGGAACCACTCTGGAAAAAAGTAGCAATAGAATTATAAAGCTGTTTCTGTGTTCATCAAGAGCTGGTGAGGTGCACATTTACTGTTCTAACAATTCTAAAGAAACACCCGAGATGTACTCTGTCCTCCATCAATGTGATAGCAAACTTAATTTGTCAGCTTATTTACTTTTTTGCCCAATCAGTCTGGTTTGGTCTGGCAAATCACCACAAAGATCTTCTTGATAATTTCTCTTGTCAGAACTAGATAATCTTGCCAGACCATTTTTTAGGCTAATTATCAGGTGGCCCCTTATTTCTTCTCCTATCTGCTGCTCACAGAAAAGAGAAGCAGTCAGTTCCTGAAGTTGATGACGTCCCAGACAGGTGCCCCGAATGAGGTTTTCTGAAGCCTGCCTATTTTGTTTCTTTTACACCTAAAATATGTATGGTCCAGATACCTGTAAATTAAAGCTGAGTACCTGAATCTGGGACCCTAGAGGCCATTATGCTGGGAAGTAAGTTATTCATTCTGGAATTGGTGCAACTTTCCAGCAGAAACAAAAACCAGATGAGGTCATGCCCTACACATGGTAGACTCTAGCTTCAGAGAAAAGTCCTTGGTAAACTCTCATCTGAAAACTGCAAAAACTTTTCTGTGCCCCTGGAAAGGCAGAGTTATTCCACCAACTTGAGTACAGTTGGGATCCAAAACCCCAAGGTAATACTATGGCCTGGGGAAGATTGTACCTTACAGGCTGTGGTAATTTGGGATGTGTCCAACATGCAGCTAACTTTAAAGTCATCGGTGATGTTACAGATGAGTGCAGGACAGCTCAGGGTTTGGGGTCTGAATGGCAGCTTGCCTTAGTACTGCAGGATGCGAAGGAAAATACAGTTTGTTATCTTTCTAAGTACTGCATGCTACTAACATGAAAACTGATGCCAAACAGAAGAGATTTGGAAAAATCAGCTACAGTGTATATTTCTGCTGGTAGCTTCATGTAAGTGCACATGTACAAATGTGAAAGAGCTATTAAAACTTGTATGAAAAAAAAAGGATCTTTTTCCAGGATAAATTAGAGGGTTTTTCATTATTTAAAAAAGGAAGTCATAACTTATGAAAGAACCATCCTCATATATTTAATTTATTTCACATTTCAAATTCACCGGAACAGCTGAGATATCTTGCCAATGACAAGTGTACTTGCTAAATTTTTCCTTCTTTCGTTTAAAATACTAGGGCTTCTGTACATGAGCTGCAACACTTGAAAGTCATACTCTTTCAATAAAAAAAAAGATTGTTTCATTCTCTTCTTAAAGTTGATCATTTGATCCTTTAATCTCTATCCAGTTACCTCTTCCCTTTGAAACTAAGTTAACCATTGCTGACAGTTCAGGCTGTGCACTCGTGGAAGTAGGAAGTGGCATTCTAGTCTCTGTTTTCTTTCTCTTATTCCTGTACCTTGGACTTGTCCAACTTTGTGTCAACAGAAACTGACAGATGGCACTTGAACTCCTATGGGAGGGGGAGTACGGTCATACCAGGGAACTGTGTTTTTACAGTTTCTTATATAGCCAACGTGACACCACTTACAGGGAGTTTTAAGTGAGGTAGGATATTGCCCAAACAAGAAAAGGAATAACATCTTTTACCTGCACCTGCCCTTTACTCTGGATAAGATGGAAAGCATCTGCGTGTCTTTTTGCTTCAACTTTCATGTATGCGCCAAGGCTACTAAGTTACACTCCTTGCCCTACTTTCTGCTAAACTGAGCAGATGACCTGAGAAGGAGTAGTGACTTTGTCACAGGGTCCTGCATGATTCCCCATGAGGACCTTTACTGACAAGGAACAGCATCCTGGGTGAGGTTCCCAGTGAGAGAGGAAGCCCTGTTCACTCTCCCTATCACCACAGATAGCTGCTAGACCAGTCTAGCTGTGGTTTTTTAATATTATTCTTCAACAGATACTCATTTTTCCCAGTGATTTTACACCATCATTTATTTTGGGGCTTTTTGCCCTTCACATTACACTTCACTTACTTTTGAAAGGAAGATGCAGAACACCTCCAGTGCTCTTAACCAGGCCAGATCTTTGAAATTAAAGTTGACGACAATATATAACTTCTCTTACTTCATTTTTGAGCAAGTGGCTGTAAATATTTATCAGCTTGAAATGGCTTTCACTGGCTCACTATAGATTTTATACATTTAAAATCAGCACCTGGTGTATCATGTTACTAAGATTCTGCTGAAAATATAGTAGCACAAAATGAAATTAATCCCCCTGGTGTATGGTCTGAAACTAAAAATATCCTCTGGTGATACTGAAAGGCTTTTAAAATCTTTCTTCTTTCCAAATCACTCCTAAAAGCCAGAGCTAGGATTTACCCCAGCCTATTACAGGTTAATTCAGTGAATTCTTCCTCATCCAGGTAAGAGTGAGAGACAGAGGGAGGAAGGAGGAGTAGTGCAAACTAGAACACAAACAAATTTAAAGCTGGACAGGATGGTCTGTCATTCTGAATGTTTGAAATCACGGCAGAAAAATATAGCTTAGGCTTTTATTTGAGTGTATTATGCAAAAGATTTTCCTGTTTTCAAAACCAACAGGACAAAAGTAAATAGAAATCTCTGCCACTTGCTAACAAAGTTGCAGGAATACAATTAAACTCGAGCCCTCTGTTTTTACAGTTATAACCTGGGGCAGGGTGCAAGGCAGGTTCTTGAAACTGTTAATCGAGAGTAGAGGTTTTGGCATTGTGAGAAACCGTTTGCAGCCTGTCAGCTGTTTCATCTAAGCCTTTCTTCATCCTGACCTCTGGGTCTGATGCTAGCATGAGGTGTCGGGGAAAAGAGTAGAGCTACCACAAAAGTGCCCGAGAGGGGAAACCTAACTGCTCTTTGCTGTGCTTCCTACAGCAGTGTGTTCAAGTTCAAAGTAACTTCTAGGCGCTCTGCAGGAAGGAAAAGAGATGCATAAGAGCTTTCATAATTAGTGAGTTTAAGTAAAAGGATGAGGTACTTCACAAGCAATCAGGATCTGAAGTCAATGGGGAAGCTGTGTTTAGATCACAGGACCAAGAAGTTCTTGATGGTGATTAAATACAAAAAGGCAATCTGGTTTACTCTGTATTCATTAATCAAGTCTGTGTTTGTTAAGGTTTAAGGTTTGCTATAACTGTTAGATCATACGTTTCAGCAAATGAGATTCAATTAACATGTAATGAGGCAAATCCTGCAATGGAGATGCAAAGCTGTTCTAAGCTGATAGTATTAAAAGGTGTAACTCCAAATTGGGCTGCTGTTGCTGCTGCATTGAACTGATGAGATCAGACAGGTGTAAGTTCCAAGCACGGTGGGTATCTGAGCAAGAACAATGCAAGTGACAGACAGGCAGTGCCGCCGAGCTCAACTTTTCAAGGCTAATAGAAATTCTCGTTAACACAGTAGATAGCACTCATAGCAATGATGCAGCTGAAGCCCAGAGGGAATAAACCAGAAAGTAAACATAATTTTTTTAAAAAAAAATCTTTCCTATTTGGGCAACAAAAGTCTATGTGAAAATCTTTGACTACCTCAAGTGTCCATAGAAAATATGTATTTTTTTAATGCATGCACATAAACAGCAGATCACTTTTTCCATTTGCATGGCTATTGCTCTGCATAGCTCTCCTTGGATCAATGTAATTTGTGCCCTTTCTTGTTTAATTTGTGGTCTGTATTTACATTCTCTGACTGTGATGGGAGTGGCAGCAAGTGATTCAGTGTTTGGTAAGTGGCACTAATGCAGATTTGAAATAGGTGAGTGAACTAAAATGTGCTAGAATATTACTCCAGTAGACCAAATTTCTGCTGGCAAATGTAGTAGCTTCATTGACCACACCAGGTAGCTTTTTTCAAAAAACAGCCATATCTAGGCCAATGGAATATCACTCTGCATCCTCTTTTTAATCTAATTATCTTGTTGCATGAAATCAACATCACAGGTTTTCATCCTCACCTTGCTGAGCTATATGCTGAGTCAGTCCATAAAAAATCAGATTCAATTGTCCCAGAGCTCCAGAAGAAGAATATTCTGATATTCAATTGATCAGTGTTCAGGGCAATACGTTGTAGGAATGAAAATAGGAATATGAGTAGAGGATTGTTATTTTACTGAGCACAGTAATCTTTTTTTACGATTTGCTGGTCACCTTAACTACTTTTGCCAGCTTTTCTTACATTCAGGACTAGTATTTCCTTTCTTCTTAAACACAAGCGGAGGGGGGGCAGGGGGGAAGAAATAGAGATGATAGATCTGTACAAGACAGGGAAGTATGGTATATGACTGATGGGGAGGAGAGAAACATCTCAATGAACAGAATTGGAAGATACAAAAAAAATTGATAACAGAGAAAACAAAAAGAGCTTGTAACTCTGTTTCATTTTAGAAAAGCAATAAATGAAGTCAGGACTAGAATTGCAGCAAAATATTACTTGAATGTAATACTACCTTTTATACAGCCTGGGCCTTGACTATCTTCCCTCCTTCACTTAGTAGCATTCTTTTCCCTCTTGCCATTTCTCTCTAAAGTTAAAAAAAAAATAATCTTTTTGAACACGTCTTGGTGCCTCAGTATACTAATGTGTTTCAAAGTCAGAATTCCTAGGACTCGGTGGATCAGGGTTGAATACAGGGGCAGGCCAGCAGTTCAGCCATTTCTGGGACAGTGTAGCCATTACACACTCAACACCGTGTCCCACATTTGTGACTCATTTTTGAGTCACATTTTTATTATTTTTCTTAGAACATTCAGCATGTAGAGTACCAGCTGCCCGTCACAGTGATGATTGTTCAAGCTTTTACAATATGGTAGTTGAGCGTCTGTAGTTGTGTCCAGCCAGCAGGCTGGAATAACCAGTAGCAAATGGAAATTTTGGACACGCTTGCTCCTGGAAAGGCTTGAGGGCATTAGCAGAAATACCTGTTTTAAAAAATTAAGACAATTTCTATCAAGTTCTCTCAAGAGTTTGGAGTTTCCCCTGAGTGTCTTCTGGTTACTGCTGACTACCCATCCTGTGGTGTCTGAACCAGTCGTTTCAGGCTCTGACTTGGTGCCATAGGTGCCAATTATGGCACAAAATGCTTTGTAACAATAGTGGAAAATACCAAGATAAGTAGTGGCACCTAAGTGTGCTGAGGGTATGCCTGGGTTGCAGTAGTTGTCAACCATGCAGTCGTCACTGTGATTTCATGGGAAAGCTGTGGTCCTCTCAGGAAGCCAAAAGAGGTTTCAGTGATCTGTGTCCATCCATGCTGAGCCTTCAGTTCTTCTGGCTTTACGGGTTTTATAACCCAAAGAAGAATTTACACACCAAAAATTCAGAGAGGCTTGTTCCCTTTCTTGTTCATAAACTATTCTGTTGCCGGTTACCACCCAGATGGCACTGGAATAACACAGGTTGAGGAAAAAGTCCTCATCAAGTGGCTCAGCTCAGTAGAGTATGAGAGCAAGTCTGCAGTACAGTCACTTCTTTATTCTTACTGTAGGCCATTGTTTTCCAAACATTTGTATAAATTTAAATCAGTCCACTTTATCAGCCAGATCCTTATTCAAACATTATCTGGTCATTTTATTTTGCAAGCTGTTCCAGCAGATTGAGTCCTCGTTCCAATATTACATAATTATTTTATAAGCCAAGTTACATTACATGCGGTGTATTTCTTCCACAGCTCAAAGTTATTTATAGGGAGATCAATAAAACACTTCAAACCAGCTGTCACTGTGGCAAGTATGGAAAAATACTAGCCTTCATTTACTGGTGCAATATTTAAATATTTCCCAAATGAATTGCTCTTCTGACTACCTAAATAACCCCGCTTTAAATTAAACAACTGAAAGATTTCAATTTTTTGATAATATATGCAATCATTACAAGAGGGCTATGAGTATGCATAAGCATCAATTTTTGTGTTGCGCTGCCCAACACAGGCATCTGGTATATATAAATACCCTGTATACTGACATTTCAAATACCTTTGAAATTAGAAAATATATTCTGTTGCCCATTTAAATTTTCAAGACAGAATAATTGTATGCAGTATTTCCAACAAAATAAGACTTTTTATTTTTAGCTTTCTGATACATTCTTTTGCTAATAGCCTCATACCTACTTTGTAATGCATGAAGTAAGGACACTGAGATCCTGGCCTGCCTGAGCAAGAAGTTGAACCCCGCTTAGCAGTCTGACTGTTTTCCAGGTGAATTATACTTGTCATGTTTCCAGAGCTGAGATTGTCTCAGCAGTTAATGAATTTTTCACAGGATCCTGCTTGCAGACACACTGGTGGTGGAGGTCCACAGAATAAGCGGGATCAGATCAGGTGGGCAGGCAAGAGCAGAGACCCCTGGGAGACAACTGAGAACTACAGGAACAGAGCCCTGCTCCAAGTTACTCAAAACAGTGTCACAACATGGTTTTGAATTACACCAAGTAAACAGGTTTTGCCTCCTTTATTGAGTGTATATCTCAAACATATTTTGTTCTTTGCCACCATAACTGATGTAAATTTAACTGATTGCCTCACCAATTGCCATTGCTTTCTTACAGGTGCATTATTCTTATCTCTTCTCTCTTGCAGGCATTCAATCTGTTTTGGATGTTTCCAAAGAGGGAAAGAGGTACGTGTAAATGTTGTGTGTTTGGAAAAAAACAAAGACTTTTTTTTTAGTGTTTTGGTTTTTGTTTTAAATTTAGAGATTTCATTGATCGCAAATGAAGGCAAAACAAGTGAGGAACCAACAACACTTGGAGGAAATTAGAGAAGGAGAACAAATACGATGTGGGACTCTCAGATGTACTAGAAGCAGTAAAACAAAATTAATTCAAGATAAGTGGAAAAAAGTCAGATGAGAAACAGCTGAAATAGTTTGAGAAGAAAAAGAGGTGGAATGATGTTCTCAAGGAAACTATAAAAGCCTCCCTGCTTATATCTTTTTAAACAAAATAGGAAAAACAAACCCAAACCCACGTTAAAAAACATAGATTCTATACAAAATGATCCTACAGATCCAGGGAGCTGAAATAAATAACACACTGGAAATCAAAAAATTTTCCTGACTTTTGTGACTCTGACTTTTTTTCTGTATGATTCTTCTACATACTTAGTTCAGTCTGCTTTTACAGTGTGCTTAATTTCCTCACCTCATATTGAATAATTTAAAGGGAAATGCAAACTAAAACATTTGCCACAGCTTCATCACATTCTGCTGTAAACACTATAAAGAGAGAAATCCAGGAGAGAAATGCTGGAGTGACATCAAAGACCATCACTGACTTGACTTCTCAAAACTCTTTCTCTGAAAATATAATATATGACAGAAGGGATTACTGTAAGTGCCTTATCTGTGCCTAAAGAACAAGGTTAAAACAAAAGTATTAAAAATTTAGACAAAACTATTTTCTTTGCCAGCCAAATTCATCACAATTCAAAGATAATGTCTGAAGGTGGGCAAGGAATTAAAAAGTGAGAACTAAAAGCCTGCTGAGAGTTATAACTGTAAATAACAAATAAGAGTCCTACTTGATCACTGGAGTTTATTAGACTTCAAGGATAAAGTGTGAAAACAGGGAGTATGACCTTCAGAGAAAGCCAAGTTGAGCTTTATTCATATGATAAGACTGTCAGGATGTGATTAGTCAAACATCAAAAGCAACATGTACATAAGAAAAGTGCAGCATTTTCCAAGAGCAGGTCAGTAGTGATAAAGGAGGATGTACTGCACTGGGCTCCTTTGGTCCGCTCCCTCATGACTCTTCATCTCCTTTGCCTCACTTGACTGGCCTCCCATGATGTTGATCCATAGCTTGGCTTTTCTGATTGTCTTGGTTCTTCTGCTTCAGTGCCCATCAGTCAATCATTACGTAAACCGAGTGATCTCTTCCAGCATCTCCACAGAAAAATCTTCCTTGTCATTCCAGGGTCTTTTTTCCCATTCAGTGCAGGCTGGATGCTTTCCTGCTGCAAATCTGGTAATATTTTTTATTCATCCGGGCACAGGAATGCAAGGTTGCAGGTCTATAATTTGGGTCAAGAAGACTCTATTGGTCCTCTATTTGCCTACTATCTGGGATGAGTAGCACTTGGCATGTCACATGGAGCTCCAGTATTTCCTCACAGGGAACATGCATTCCTCCACGTCTTTGTCCTTCCTCCTCCTCCTCTTCCCAGCAAATCTGTCACCCATGCAATAAAAGCTGTTGTGGCCATGTGACTTGTGAAACTTTCTGCCTTCTGAAAGTTTAGAGTGCTCTGAGTTTACGACACAAGCAATGCTTATTTCCTTGATCCTATATAGTGTAGGGAGTTTTAAAGCCTGTTGGATTTCACACAGCGGTGCTGCGGATCTGCTTGTCAGATCAGACTGAGTCCATAGGCTGTGGACATAATCTTCTTCTGTGAGTTCAGTAGGTTGTGAAGATGAACAAGTTATTGCCATAAACATCTTGGGTCAAAGACGTGGGGTTTAACTGCAGGTTGTTAAGCTGTTGGTTGTTTCTTCATTAACTTTAAAAATATCCAAATAATATCTGTTGAATATTCTTTTATTTTTTTCTAAAAAATTACCTTTGCAATCTCTCAAAAACAGTGAAATAAATGTGTGCAACATAGTCCCTCAACAACAATTTTCAGAAAATACTACTGTGAAAATAAGTTGGATCCTTCTGGAGAACTGAGGTGACAAATCTCACTGTTTTAAGAACAACAAGAGAAGCCACCATCACTCACTGATTCCCAGTGCTCCAGTCAAGCCTCCTGATTTTATCTACTTTTCGCATTACTCCTGATTAAAAGCTTAAATCTTCATAGCTGAGAACGGAAGGATAATCTGCATGATGGCTCTGTAGCTAAGGCCTCTCTCTTGGGGACCTTGCTCAGTCAGTGTCCTGAAGGAGGGTTCACATGAACTTTGTGAAGAGAGAGATCAATTTTCAGCTGAAGCACTGAAGGCAAATACAGATTTATCTTCCTGAGTAAAGAAAAAAAATCTCCTTTCCTAGCTAGAAGACTTGACTATAAATCAACTACATAAATCACTAGTTTTAAACTTCAGTTATACTCTAAATAAAAGGAACACTTGACATGTTTATTTCTTTAATAGATTCTGAGAGTGTTTAGTTGTAAAATGGTTATATTCATTTTTTTCAGACTACATCTAGAGTGGCAAATCCACTGAAAACAAAGCTCCAGTTCTGTGGGACGTGGAAGAGGAAACTTCTCCATGCTCAAAATACTTTCAGTTAATATATTGGTTTTGCACTGTTCTTTGTCAGCTGCTATAAAATAGTTATTACATTTTGATCTCTGAGGAGCTTTCACTACCTGGAAATTTTCATAGAAAACATAGAAAAAGGGTAAAAAAGACTTCATAAAACTGATTATATACTGGCTTGGCTTTATTGTTTGTATTTTATTATCACAGTCTTGAAGAGTGGCTTCACCTATAGAACAGGTTACAGGCTTTCAGGTGTCTGAATGAAGAAATTCTGCTGTATTTTGGGAGTTGTTTGCTGGTTTTAGAGGTTAATAATCTTATAGATCTCACCTAGTGCATGCTTTTTATTAGAAAAATCATGATTTTTTTTTTCCATATTTAATTGCAAATTAAACCTGCATCCTTATTTATAGTTTTTCCAAGAAAACTTCTTTTTGCTTTGGCATTTTCCATTTGTTTTGCTAAGAAATATCAGAGCTTGTAGGTTGCTTGCAGCTTCTACTGAGATGTCATGTATCCTGTTGCACTAAGGCAAAAATTACTAGAGTGTCTTGTCTTCTTCTAACGTAAATGGAAAGGAGGAAAGCTTGGAAAGCAATGCTGTGCTTGAGATGGGTCAGTTCATTTTGGTAGGACCTGGTGCCAAAGTCATAACCAACTACTCTTTTATTATTTCTTTTAGAAACAAGTTCTGCGTCTTCATTTCCTCAGAGCTCTTTTCAGGGACCGCATTAGCTATGCTTATTGCAGTGCATGGCACTTCCTTCTCCTTGCCAACTCAGGCTGCTATGCAGAAATACAGGCCTTTCATGAAGGATGGGAATGAACCAGCCCTGCTTCTCCTTGCCAGCCCAAACCTTCTTTGGTCACCGGCCTTGGGAGCAGACAGGCACTGCTTTTGCATCACACTCCTGGTTATTCGAAAGGCCATACAAATATTTGGCTGCTGGGTGGATATACAGCTACATGGAGTCTGGGGAGAGGAAGAGGAGGAGGAGGAATAACAGTCCCCTGAAGTACAATGCCTGCAGGAGAGTGAAGAGAGGGGAGCAGCCCCAGAGCAGAGCGCAACAAAGAATGAAAGTGCAGCTGCAGGACACCTGCGTACAACAATGCATAATCAGTCACATGCATCAAGCAAAGATGTTCCTGGCTGGGCTTTTCAAAAAGTCCTCAGTGATTTAAGAGCACAACTGCCATTGACTTCCAGTGGGGCTTTAAGTGCTTTCCAAAATTTACCCCTTAACACACCAAGCTGTTAGTTGATGTTTTTGTACTTCACTCTTTTCTAGCCTTGTTCTTTTTTTGATTTGGCTGCCTTGGAAACCTACTGTCTGTTTCCATGGAGCAGTGCACTACAGTGTATATATATTATTATAGCCTTACCTTTATCCTCACTGCTTCTACTGCATGACAATGGTCATTCTCAAATCTCTGAGCACCTGAAAGACAGCCCTGTCCTGGGAAAGTGGTGTGAACCATGGAAACATTTGCATGTCAATGCAAGTACTCTTCTCTCATTATTGTCTTGTGTCATCCAGCTCAACATTGATGTCATATTTCAGCCCATGAGTTTCTGAGCAGTGCTAGGAACCACCATGACGCCAGCAGATGACCATGTTTCATGCCAGTAACGGCACTTGCACTAATACAGTGTCAGGGCTCAGCCTCAGAGCTAAGCTCAGAGATACCAGCAGCCACAAAGCTGAGCATTGTGTACACAGAATTAGGAAGTGAAAGTGGGTGCATGGTGCTAAAAAGACAATCTCAGCTCAGGGTAGTTCACACCTCTAAAACTGACTGCCTTTAACTAACCGTGGAAATAAAAGAGGAAATTTTTCATAGGTTGGCATCAGTATTACTGACAAAATTACAGGACCTCAGCTCTGCTTAGTGGTCCAAAGCAAAAGATGTTCCCCCTTTAAGTACTATAAGGGAACTGGATTTGGCCTACTGTGAACACAGTAGACATTTTGGTCTATTTGTGAACACAGGCACAAAGGCAGATGCAGGGCCCAAGCATACTGAATGATGGTGGGAAGAGAGTGCCACTGGTGTTTGATGGAAGCAGGGCCAGGCTTAGCTTTTTCTAGCACAAGGATGCATACAATGTTACTTAAATTTTATTTGCTTGCGGGCTGAAAATTACCAGACTGATTTTAGTGGATGAATTCAACTAGTAGTTCTAATGAGCCACTTTCCAGAAGAGCTGTCACCACAGTTCAAAAGTAATAACCATGAACCATGAAAGGAAAAATATCATCCAGGGTTTTAATCCAGTTAGTACAGCAGCGTTGTGGTACTCAAGACCACTTAAACAACTATGATTACAGTGCTTTGGAGAGAATTAATTGCCTTCAACACTCTCCTGCCATGTTGAGACATATGACCACGGTGGACCACAGGATGACAGGATTTTATTTGTGCTGGTAAATTTGGGTATGGCAGGGAAGCTTGAAAGCCTCCTCTAAGTGGTCAGAGTGGAGAGCTCTTAATACTGCAAAAACAAACTGCTGAAAGAAATGCTTCCAGGAAATATTAGCAGTCTTGAGCAACTGAGGGTTATATTCAGTACTACCACGCTACTGCACAGCAGACTTGTGTCAAACCAGTTGGAGTAAACACGTCCCTGGGCAGCACATCTTTTCCTGTTTTCCCCTGAGGAGGTGAAAGCAATAGTCTTAGTTTCAAAAGTATTCTTTATCATAGAATCATAGAATGGTTAGAGTTGGAAGGGACCTTAAAGATCATCAAGTTCCAACCCCCCTGCCATGGGCAGGGACACCTCTCACTAGAGCAGGTTGCTCAAAGCCCCATCCAGCCTGGCCTTAAACACTTCCAGGGATGGGGCCTCCACAACTTCCCTGGGTAACCTGTTCCAGTGCCTCACCACCCTCACAGTAAAAAACTTCTTCCTAATATCTAATCTAAATCTCCCCTCTTCCAATTTAAAACCATTACCCCTTGTCCTATCACTAGACTTCCTGACAAAGAGTCCCTCTCCAGCTCTCCTGTAGGCTCCCTTCAGATACCGAAAGGCTGCTATCAGGTCTCCCCGGAGCCTTCTCTTCTCCAGGCCGAACAGCCCCAGCTCTCTCAGCCTATCCTCATAGGAGAGGTGCTCCATCCCTCTAATCATCTTAGTGGCCCTTCGCTGGACCTGTTCCAACAGTTCCATGTCCTTTCTATGTTGAGGACTCCAGAGCTGGACACAGTACTCCAGGTGGGGTCTCACAAGCGCAGAGTAGAGGGGGAGAATCACCTCCCGTGCCCTGCTGGCCACGCTTCTTTTGATGCAACCCAGGATACGGTTGGCTTTCTGGGCTGCCAGCGCGCACTGCCGGCTCATGTTGAGCTTCTCATCCATGAGCACTCCCAAGTCCTTCTCCTCAGGGCTGCTCTCCAGCCATTCTCTGCCCAGCCTGTATTTATGCCTGGGATTGCCACGTCCCAGGTGTAGGACTCTGCACTTGGCTTGGTTGAACTTCATGCCATTTGCATTAGCCCACCTCTCAAGCCTGTCCAGGTCCCTCTGGATGGCATCCCTTCCCTCCAGTGTGTCAACCGCGCCACCGAGCTTGGTGTCATCGGCAAACTTGCTGAGGGTGCACTCGATCCCACTGTCCATGTCTCCAACAAAGATGTTAAATAGCACTGGTCCCAGTACTGACCCTTGCGGGACACCACTCGTCACTGGCCGCCACGTGGACATTGACCCATTAACCACAACCCTTTGAGTGCGGCCATCCAGCCAGTTCCTTATCCACCGAGTGGTCCATTCATCGAAACCGTGACTCTCCAATTTGGAGACCAGGATGTCATGCGGGACAGTGTCAAATGCTTTGCTTAAGTCCAGGTAGATGACGTCCGTTGCTCTGCCTTTGTCCACCAAGTTCATGGCAGTATCGTAGAAGGCCATCAAGTTTGTCAGGCAGGATTTGCCCTTGGTGAAGCCATGTTGGCTGTCTCCAATCACCTCCTTAATCACTTCTAGGTATTTGTGAAATAACAGGAAAATTCAACTGAAACACTCCTTTCTGTGGGGCAGGAGAATGCATCTGGAGTCATTTCAGAATTTTGGGTGGCTTGGGTTTTGTTTGGGGGTTTGGGTTTTTTTCACCATCTTCTGTTCTTCTCATCTCCTCCCTTCTCACTGTGATTCACAGAAATTTCACTATATTTTAAACAAACAAAAAAAATCCTGGAATCTGTAGTCTGAGATCAATGCATTTATTTGCATTTAATTCCCTTCTGGAATTCCCTGTTGGTAATGGGCTCTGTCTGCATCTAGTCCCTGTTTATACAAGGAGGAAATACAGCCTGTCCAGTAACTGTAACCTGTGCAACTGTAGTTCAGAATCTGAACACGTTCTGATCTACACTTTTGATGGGTAGTGCAGTTCCTGCCTCGCACCAGTATCCTGCCGATTTTCCTGAATTCAATATAACGGTGAATGCTAACTCTTTGAAAGGGAGATATCTTACTTTTATTGAAGCGTGGATCAAGTCACGCCTGAGTTGCTTGCATTGCTGCAAAATTGATGGGGTTGCCAGGGATCTCTGGTGATCATCCAGTCCAACCCTCCTGCTCAAAGCAAGGTCAGCTAAACCAGGTTGTCCAAGGCCATGGTGCAGTCAGGTTTTGAATAGCTCCAAGGATGGAGACTCCACAATCTCTCTTTGGAAAACCTCCTCCAGTGTTTGGCCAACCTCATTGTAGAACTGGTTTTTCTTATGTTTACACTGAGTTTTCTGTATTTCAGATTTTGGCTATTTCTGTGCGCACAAGTGAGAAGAACCTGGCTCCACCCTGATCAGTTATGCACACAGACAAGATCCCCCTGAGCCTCCTCCAGGCTGAACAGTCCCAGCTGTCTCAGCTTCTCCTTGTATGAGAGATGCTCCAATCCCTAAAGCACCTTCATGGCCCTTGGCAGGACTTCCTCCAGTATGCCCATGTCCCTCTTGTACTGAGAAGCCCAGCACTGGACCCAGCTCTCCAGATGTGGTCACACCAGCAGACGGAAAAGATTACTTCCCTTGATCTGCTGACAATGTTCTTGTTACTGCTATTGCTCATCAGAAGCCTGTGTAAGGAGAATGAGGTTTTTTTCCCCATCAAATTATTTTATGGCCGTTGAGCAGCTATTGTAATCAGATAAAACAGAGCTGTGAACTCTAATACAAAATTGCCCTCAGTGGGTTTCCATCTTGTCTGACAGTAAGAGAGAAATACATTTACAATATTCATGCTTCATTTGAAGTAGTTATACACTATTGTTTCTATTTAGTGTTCTTAAATTCTCATTTATTCCCACATAAATTTGACTGTGTATTTAGCATCAGATCCATAAAGAAGTAAGTTTATATATGCATTCAAAGAGCATTTGAAGTGCTTTTTATTTAGACTATAAAGTTCATGTGTTATTTCTTTGAGAAATTGGAAAGTGGTTTTGCATGCAAAAAAAAAAATCCACAAAGTGATAGTTTTTAAGCACTGAAAATGCAAAATTATACAGTTTAAACTTAGTGACTTCAAATGTTCTAATGACATTCATTAAAAGAAAATGGTTGGGTTTTTTTCTTTAAAAAAGTGACTACAGGTTGGAGAACTCTAGTCATTGGAAGATTTGTACACTGAAAGTCATAAGACCAAAAGCTTATGATGCTGTGAATTATCTTTATTTTTCAATATAATGTTTTATTTAAGTGTGAGAGAAGTAGATTTAGGTATTGTACATGAGTATTGCAGATTATGAACATAGTGACTATGAGTGTTCAGTAAGGAATAATTGTGTTGGAAAGAGGTATAACACTTTAAAGCCATATTCCATCACATTTTTCAGTGTATTCCCATCCTCATGAATTTCTTGCAGGGAGAGATACAGTGTCCAATAGGCCTTGCATGGTTTCTATATTTGCTCGCTCTGACAAGCAGTTCATAGTGGTGATGGTGATGTCTGATATGCCAGAACTGATTCATGGGAAGCAGTCTAGGGTAAAAGGGCAACTCTAATGAGAATTTGCTGAAAGGCCTGGTGCTGAATACAGTCAATGTCTCTCCCAAAAGGCATGTTTTATTTTCACAGGAAAAGTTTTCTTTGGAAAATTTTGATTGCATAATGGTTTGCTAGCAACAAAAGCTTTAGCCTCCTGGGACAAAGCAGCAGTTAAGGACAGAAAGATGAGGACTGAGTTCAAATATGTCACAGAAGTATTATATCTTTATTATTAAAAATGCTTGGAAAACATATTGCATGTAAGTTTACAAGACCCAGCTGACATCTGAGAGAGATCCATATTTTCTTTCCCCAATAATGGAGAACAGAACTTGAGAAGTTTGCTATTTTACTACCTTCTGCTGGATCACCCCCAAAACCACACATACCTTTCCCTTCAAGGGAATGTTTTAGAATCATACACTCATAGACTCACAATCATAGAATGATTGAGTGAGAAAGGACCTTTAAAGATCATCTAGCTGCAACCCCCTCACCACGGGCAGGAACATCTTCCACTAGATCAGGTTGCTCAAAGCCCCATCCAACCTGACCTTGAACACTTCCAGGAATGGGGCATCCACAACTTCTCTGGGCTTCCTGTTCCAGTATCTCACCACCCTCACAATAAAGAATCTCTCCCTTTTATTTAATCTAAATCTACACTCTTACAGTTTAAAATCGTTACCCCTTGTCCCGTCCCTGCAGGCCCTGATGTTGTGGTTTGGGCTGGATTGGCCCAAGCAGTCAGAGCAACAGGTGTTCCCTCTCTCTCTGCAGGAGAGAAAGAGAGACTAGTTTAGCAGGAACTAAACTACTTTAATAAAATATAAAAAATAGAATAATAAAAATAAAATAATAAAATCTATAAAAACCATATCAAGCTCCCAGGATGACAATCACATCACTAGCAGGCTCTGGGAAAGTCCCAGACTGGACTCGGTGATGGACGGGAACTGGATTTCGGATCTGGATTAAGGAACGCACGGATGGGGATCTGTCCTAGTTCTGGCATGGATAGGGTTAATTCCTGGCCCAGACACAGGTATTCCGTACCACTTGATGACATGCCCAGTACTTAGGAGGGAGCTAGCTGAGGAAGGGGGTTGGAAGTTACCACTTGGGAGCGGGCTGCGGCTTCCCGGGTCCAGTTGGTGGGCAGAGGGAAGGTAACCCAGTTTGTGCATCCATCTGCCAGTGTTATTCTTGTTGTTTTTCTACTTCCTTTGCTGTTCTGTTAAACTGTTTTTATCTCAACCCATGAGTTTTGCCATTTTATTCCAATTCTCCCTCACCACTGCGAGGGTTGGGTGAGCGGCTGCGTCATTATTTGTCGCTGGCTGAAGCCAAACCACGTCAAAGGCAGACGAACAGACAAAGCCCTCCTCAGACACCAGCCATTGAAGAAAGATAGAGCTGACCTTTGATCCCTCAGCTTTTATACTGAGTGTGAGGCTGATTGGATGGAATACCCTGTTGGTCAGTTTTGGGTCACCTGTCCTGTCCGCTCCTCCCTGCAGATGCAACCCCTCTATGTTTTCCCGCTTCTGACCCTCCAATGAGGCAAATAACAAAGTTGTCTGTCCTTGGTTGTTATAGCAATAAGTATAAGCAGATGCCTCTCTGCATACCGTTCCTGGGCATCAACTAAAACATGGGTCTTATCACTCTGAGAAAGAGAAGTTTTCTGCGCAATATGCTGTTAATTTCAGCAGTTAGAAGAGGCCTAGTTAGAAAGTAGTTACTGAACAAAATTGGTCCTGTTTTAACTCAAATCAGGACACCTGGTAAAATGTCTCTCTCCATCTTTCTTATAAGCCCCCTTTAAGTATTGAAAGGCCACAATAAGCTCTCCCCAAAGCCTCCTCCAGGCTGAGAAACCACAACTGTCTCAGCCTTTCTTCATAGGAGACGTGTTCCATCCCTCTCACCATTTTTGTGGTCCTCCTCTGGACCATTTCTTGTGCTGAAAGCCCCAGAGCTGGATGCAGTAGCCATGATTTTTTCACAAGCCATAATTCATAACCTTCAGCAGACCACGTTATTCAAACAGTGGTTTCCAACTACCTGCAACTTAAACAAAAAAGGGGTTATTAAGGGGTTATTATAGCACTAAAAGTACAATTCTGTCTCTTCTGATTCCTCTGTAAATTCTGACAATAAAATTTAAAGTGTGGCAAAAACTATTGTAAAATATTGCTGTTAGGATGCAAAAGGTGTAGTCTGACAATTAAACGTTGTGGTCCACAATCAGAACATACCTTCAGCATGTACAGGTCCATTGTTTGAACACACGTTTTGATAGACTTAAATGCTCTGACTGCAGTACAATTGCCGTTTATGTTGCTCAGCTTTGATAGGGTCAGGCTGTCAGGCTGTCAAGGATTTGTATGTCTGTTTTCTCTTCTGCCCAAAGGTAAAGGCAAGACACCACATTTCTATGAATATTTGGAGTGGATAGCCTGGTTTAGCCTCTAGCTTATTCCGAGCGGTATTTGGACTGATGTTTTTTGGCTTGCCTGTTGACTGCTGCTTTATGGTAAGCAAAACTTAGTAAATGATGATTCTTTTTATAATGTAGGTACTTATCTGTTCCTGTAGCTACTTGTGCCTATAAGTGCTTGAGCCCAACATTCAGCTGCTTCTACCGTTTTCAGAAATACTGCTCAACTCCAGCAAAAGCAAGTTTTTTATTATTCCTTAATCTTCGTCAACATTGATATCATCCCCATCCTCCCCACTTGCCCATCTAGCTAATGGACACCTTCAAAACCTGGCTCAGGTGAAGGCTGCAACACAGGATCCACTTGGCAAGGTCAAGGGAAGCGGGCAGCAAGTCAATGCTGTCTGTGGGGTTTTGTGGTTAGTCAGAAGGAAGACAATGGACAAGTTGCACAGAAAGCTCACTTGCTGCATTAATGGATCCTACCAGACATTATTTTGGTGTCTGTCTCCAGCCGATTCCCTGACTACTCAGAATAGTTCATCATCTCCCCCAGAAATGTAGTAGAGAAGTACCTGTTTCTTTTTTCACTGCTGCAGGCTCCTTTACCAAAATGATACCTGTGCTAGAATGTAACTAAGCAGTCAGATCAGCCTCTGATCCATTCTCGTGCAGTCCCAACCTTACTGGATGCATAGGCAGCTGTGCCCACAACAAAGTGATGGTGTGTACCAGCTATTATCAAGAGCTCAGCAATCTGTTGGCCTGGTGCGCCAGGAGTCTTGGGAATATGGAGATGGCAGTTGTCACCTCCAGCTCTTTCAATTCAAAGTTTTAGCAGATTCACGGGCTCTTTGTTCTGACCACGTTTCGTAGTTTGAGGCTGGTACTATTCAACTTATTTCAGCTTTTCCTCCTTTTCCTATTACCTTCCTCTCTACATCTTTGAGAAGACATTTTCTTAAGCTTTCTCTAACTACCTCTGTTTTCCTTAGAGTCTTAAATCACATACATCTTCTAATTTTCTTTTTTTGGGAGGATGAAAAGTGTTCCCATTAGATCACTTTGTGCTTGTTCACTAATGACAACTGCAAGCTGCCCACAGTCTCAGCTGAACTGGAGTAACTCCTGCTGCCCAATCAACAGCCCGCTTTCAAGTGGGCTTTCAACACCACATTTATCCTCAGATGGTTTTTCTCAGTCAGGGAGACAGTATGCGTGCTAGTAAGAAACTGAGAATATTGCTTTTATGTTCTTGATTCAACCACAGTTAGGCATACAGCCTTAGAAATGTGACCAGACTCCCATAGAAGTGCCCAATACTAATCTACCCTTGCATGTGACGCGGTTCACACATTCTTTGTGACTTCTTGGGCTTCCTCCAGATCCCTGCCTGAGCATCCTGTGAACATGGTTTGCTCAGTTTTTCCGCTCTAATGCAAGTTCCCATAAAGCTGCTACTGTTCCGTGTCTCTACATTTACCCAATACTGCAGCTGTGTTCATATTCTACAGTCTTTCTCAACCATAATAACAATAATACCTACATTGCCTGTGTTTCTAAAAGCAAACCACGCTGAGTCCTAGAAAGTATCAATACTGAACTCTATCTGCCCAGCAAGTGGCTCGTGATGAGAAATAACATGCTCCTCTGATAGTCAATAAGACAGCCAAATACAGAGGAATCCTCTATTGGTACTTCTCTGTTCTTCTGCACCCTGAATGATTTTTATCAAATGCAGTCCTGACTGTCCTGACTAGGGCAACATATATTCTGTCTTATGTTCCTAACAAGCACATTTTCTCAAAATCAGACTTGATTTATTTTTTCCATGTAATACCCAGCATATCCACTTTTGACTGGGGTCTGTATTTCTGCTTAGCTAAAAGAAATGCATCTGTGATCCCGCCTCAGATGAAGTACTTAGATGTCTTAGCCAAGTTGTGCACACACTTGGCACAAGATGTGACTGAATAGGTTTATGTTGAAATGATTCCTCTTCCATGTTATCCTGTTGTAACATGAAGATCAGATTTTGAGATACATTCCAACTACCTGTTTTGCTAGTCTCTTTTTAGCCAAAATGACATTTGTGTGAGTGGAAAAACATTCGACTCTGGTAGCCTTTGTTAGTGTCAAAATCTACAGAGATTTTGTGAGGTCATTTATTTTTATTTATTTTTACCTCTACGTGCAAAAGCCAGTGTTTACTAGACAGAACTTGCCCTCTAGTTTTTCCTGTCCTCTCAGCTGCTCTACCATACCTTATTCTCCAAGGAAATCTGCTAAATAGATCTAGCATATAGAGACTTCTGTGGAGCCACAGATTGGCGCAGAGCGCCACAGAGTTCTCTCAGACAAAAATTGTGTATATTTCCTCTTCTTCAGTGTTTTAATATAAGATCCTAGAAAAGCTTATGCAACCCTTTTGCGTAATAATTTCTCTCAGCATAAAACACATACCTATATAACATTGTACTATCTAATACCTGTGACCTTTCTTTAAAGAATTTTTTATTTTGCATTATGCAACATCAAATCTTGCATCATTATTTTCTTTTTAATCTGTTTTATTCTTACAGATGAGCCTAGTTTTAGAGTGCTCTTACTTGATTACATTTTGGCTATATGACCTTTTTCAAAAGAGACAAAGACGAAGTCTTTGTTGTGAAAAAAGGTTGAATGTTCAGTGCCAGAATGTAATTTTAAAAAGCAAGTTAACATCACATTTGGGTTTAAGAAAAGCTATTTAAAAGAACAGAGTAGTATTTAAATTAAATAACGAGGTTTTTTTGCTATTATAATTAAACTCCTAGGTCCCAGCCTGAATGCAAACAATTCATCTGACAGTAGGAAATAGGTGAAACAGTTCTACAAACAAGAGCTGAAATTCAAGGAGTGTCAGTATAGTCTCACTACACATTTCAATTTACTTAAGGAATAATGCAGCCAGTATACCAATCACTCCAACGTTCTGCTCAGTGTTTGGGGGAAATCAAGGGTAAAGCATGTGTGCAGTAGTACCCTTATGCTGAACATAGCGCATGGGAGAAGGGGTCACTGCAGCAGAGCCATCAAAATGCAAGCAGTTGTGTGTCTTGTGCTTGTAATGTAGGGGAAGCATGAACCTTTAAAGGGGAGCACCGGTGAAAAACCAGCCCTTTTTCTGAAGTGAATTATTAGTGGCCATATATTAAATTCTTGTTCCTCTGTGTGACAGAATTGATAGGACAGACTTTAAGATGCATCCTTGGCTGACATCCCTTGTCAGAGGCACAGAGTCAAATAAGCTTCCATCAGTTTTTGCTCTACCATATGTCTCAGCATGGAGCTCTCTCAAATCCCACTGTTTTTTTGGAACCAAAGCGTTTCATGAGTCCTCAGGGTTCACATTGCCTCACCTCATCAGGCTAGACTGAAATAAAATTTTAGCTTGATACTTGTCCTGAATTTTTCAAGCAGCACAGACAGTAATTTAAACTACTCAAGCATTTACCCAGAACATGAACTGTGATTCCAGATGATTCTTTACTAGGTTTAGCATCAATTAAAGTGTATTTTTTAACTCCTGGTTAGCAAAGACTGTTAGCAGGTGCATTTCTTGATTCTTGAAGGATGGCCCTTGCCCCTAAGATCCACCAGAAGGGTTCTGCTAGTTTTGCTGTCCCTGTTTACTCTGTTTTCAAAGAATTATCTACAGTGTCTCCTAACTGCCAATATCTCATTTCAAGCTCATCATCATCTGTTTGTGTATAAAGTTAGGACTGGTTTTCCCCATGTGCATGACTTTGCATTTATTGAATTGAAATTTCATCAGCTGTTTTATGTCCCAATCAGTCAATATCACAAGAGCCTTCTGCAACTCTTTGCAGTCAATTTAGTTTTGACAAGTTTGAATAATTTTATGTCATTAGCAAACCTTGTTATCTTATGCATCTCTTGACTTTCTGGATTTTTCATGAGGATGCTGAAAAACAGCAATATAAGAGCAATTGTCCCTATGGTAATTCTTGTCTATTTTGAGACCTCAACAGTTATTCCCAGCTTTTGCTTCCTATCTTTAACTGCTGATAATTCATACTCTCTGTGAGAAAAAGCTCCCTCTTTTCTCTCTATTATTTAGGTTTTTTAAAATATTTTCATGGATATCCTCCAAACTCTTTCAGAGTTTTGACTACCTTATTTGTCCTGGACCACCTTTATACCGTGTGCTTTCAGACTTCTTCAAAGAACCCTAACAGACTTATGGGGCACAACTTTCCTCCACAACTTTCCTACTTATGCCTGATCAACACATCACATTTATTTTTATGTTTACTACTACATCAACTACTACGTTTACCTTCCTCCTATTTTTGTAACACAACTTGTTTTTTGGTCACAGGCACCAAGCTTGTGGTGAAGCAAACAATAAAGGGCAGTAAGGTCTTTAGTTGTTTGCAGCTTTCTAAGCATAAAGCAGATAGAGGTGCACCTATACCAGCATACAGGTGTAGGCCACTGCAGTAATTGTCTCTTGAGCAGTGGCCTGAAACCTTAGCTCGTGATATCTAGAAATAGACAACAAAATTAATTTGAACTTAAATTTTACCTAGTTTGAAACACCATGTTTCTATTGTACTTTTAATTAAAGCTGTCCTACAAGCTTGTGCTCACACACCTGGTGAGAAGGAACGCATGACACTCGGTTCTCCAGAGCAAGAGTTGAGGAGGTCACAGGAGCTCTTGGGGTCTTGTAACCGTATGTGGTTGTTATGGTTTGAGAAACCCACAACAATTTATTGTTGTTTAGACAATTATTCTCTCACCCAATGACCCTTCCCCACCCAGGAAGGGGAATCGGGAAGAAAACAAGGAAACCCAGGGGTTGAAAGATAAACAGATTTAAAAGGAATAGGACTAGATAATTAACAACACTAACACTAAAGAACCAGTATTGATCCCAATACCCATATATACTATTCAAGGATTATACTCAGCCAATTCTATCAGTAGGAAGCTCTGCACTCCCAGCAGAGGACAGTAAATGTGGGACACTGTGAGCGCTACAGCTTTGGGAGGAAGGGAAGGCCTCAGGGATCTGGCACCGGGACAAGAAGTCCTCTGGATCACAGCCATCAAGGAAGAGAGAGCTTTGCAGCAAACTTTCTAATTTATATTGAATGTGACGTTCATGGTATGAAATAATCCTGTTGGCCAGCTTGGGTCAAGTGCTCAGGTCTCGCTCCTCCTCATCTCTGCATCTGGCGAGCTTGAAAACACTGAGACCTTGAAACCTGTGTACCATAGCTGGCTGTAAAGTAAATATTTTCACAAGTTCAGACACTAGGCTCTTCCAAAAGTACAGTTTTCCCAAGCATTAGAAAAGAAATTATTCCTGTGTCGATCAAACCAGGACAGTGTTATACATGTGCCAGGTGCCAGCCAAAAGGCTTGGTGGTGGGATTCACAAGCAGGGTGTGCATCAAGCCATGCAGTGCTGAGCTGTAACGCTGATATAACCATGAAGTGTCTGTCCCAAAAGCAGAGCTGCTGATGAACAGATAAGGAAACAAGCACGTGCTGAAACAGCTACATTTGGCAGAACAGTAATTGAAGTAAGAATAGAAGATCACGTTTTCAAGCTTGTGACAATGTTACTGGTATTAATTTTAGTAAGCTCAGTTATTTGTGTTTGCTTTTACTTCTTTTCATGACTATATTTTCACAACCTGCTCTGAGATTTGTCAAGATCCCTTTTGATACTTTTACTATTTTTAATTCTTCTGCTGTTTTTAAGGTATCTTCTCTGAAGTTTCATTTTGCTTCTGAATTTTAACCACTGCGATTTCACTAAGAAAAAACAAATTGTTTTTGAATAGGATCTCTATCTGTGTCCTAGCCTGAGAATCTGCTCTCGGGCTTAGTTTCACTGACCAATGCATTATTCAGCTCTCCTTGAAATAGCCTATAAATAAGCCTGCAATATGGATCACATACAATCGAAGTCATTGGTGTAATGAGATTATCCGTAGTCTTAAAAACTAAAGTGAAACAATTCAAAGAATAAAGTTGCCACATCTGATCCACAGTTTGACAGATCTGACTCAGTGCTGAATAACTGCCATTGGCAGATATGTCTTCTGCTAACGCTTTTCTTCTTTAACTGGATGGTTACAGAAGCATTTTTGGTCTAGATGGCCAAACACATGTAAAACCACTGCCTGTTATTGTTTCACTTATTCCGCTTTGAAATCAGGAGTCTTCAAATATTTGCTGTAGTGGAGTTCAGCCTCTCAAATGCCCACAGAATAAAACGAGTCTGGCTAAGGTGTATTGGGAGCATGAAGAAAGGGGTCCTACAAATCTGAGCATTACCATTATTTTTGAAGTGTTGCGTGAATTTAAACGTAGAAAATTAGCCACTTTCAAGCTGCTGTTTTCAGGGTTAGATTTCCCAGACTGGAAAAAGGGCACTATATATTGGATTTGTCCATCTGAGAAGAAATTTTTTTAGTCATCTGTAGAAACTGGATTTCCATCTGTTCCTACTGTAATATAGATGTGTTTGTCATACATTGGTCATACACATTGATTGTGCATGTACTCCAAAAAGCCCAAGGATAAATTTGAGCCAAGGTAGCTCCCAGTTGTACCATGCTTTTTACACATGCCAATTACACAACAGGGAATTATTTATGCTCCTTTTCACCACCACCTCTTGAACAAGCCCACATGATAAATTTGTATAATGTTCTAAAAAATACTAGACTGGTAGAAAAATCTGTGGTTTGCCTCCCGTATGTGGCTTTACATCCCTACCCATCCCAAGGCCAAGGATTTCCCACCTACAGGTTCAAACCAAGGAACCAGTGCACCCGGTAACCTGCGTCTAATAAAGGCACACATGGGACAGTGGCATGTGTATTTGCACAGAATGCTTCACAGGGCTTGTGACTTTTTTGTGATGAGAAGGAGACCTTTGCATGCTCAGGGACCGAGGGTACCAGGCTGCTTCTCCTTTAGCCCCTCCAGATCTTCTTCCTGAGGTTCTGGCTGCACTCTTCTCATCTTTTCATTTTCACTTACACCATTCCCATCCAAGGTCTCAATGGGTCATAGTACCTTTTTTGTCAAATTACTCTTTGCCTGCCCAAGGTAGTCTTTAATAGCACCAGTAGGAGGAAGCTTGGCTGGTGAATACTAGGGAAACTCCTTGCAGCCGTGGGTTATATTTCTATTCCTTTGTCACTTACCAGACAGTGCACAGCAGGCAATATCCACAGTCTTCTTGGATGCCTTCCGAGAGAAGTGAACAGTGTCAGGAGGGCTATTCTCATTGTCCCCCTCCAGTTGTCAGTCTATTATTATTAATTTATTATTATTATTATTATTAATAATTCCTACTCTCTTCTTTAATTAGTTATCTCTTGACTGACCTGGTTTTCTAATTTGCCCCATTTCTTTTCTTTTTGGAGAAGAAAGTGAGACAGAATAAGCATACCGGTTTTTTGCCAACAACAGACAGCAGGGACAGAACCAGTTGGAATAGCAGCCATTAGCCAGTACCTGCAGAGCAGGGCAAGCATATTAGATACTGGCCCTAATACTCTCCTAGCTGCTAAGTAACAGCTCCAGGTACTTCTTGAGCCTAAGGTAGTTTATCTATTTAGTTTATCCTGCAATGGGTCTTCCAAATGTTTATCCAGTCTCTCTTTAAATGGATCTCCGCTAGTAATTTACCTCATAAATTCTCTCAAATTTGGTTATGTTGTAATATATAACAACCTTAAATCACTTAAACAGGGAGAGATATCTATTATAAATCACAGAATTAAGGGGATACAGTTATATTAGTCAGGGAAAAAAGACTACAAATATGCAATTTGAGTTCTTGGCAAATTTAAATAATTGTAAAGGATATGCACAATTAGTTTTCCTTTAATTTTTAGGAGAGAGATGACATAAAGTGCGTCTGCTTATGAATATGTATCAACCATAATACAAGCTCTTCTGCATAGGAAATTTGACTTAATTCTGTGTTAGGAGACAGCTTGCATCTGTAATTATATTACCATTTACTATTGTATGAAACTCCAATCCGTACTAATTACACTTAACAAATAGAGTTCTTAACATTAATTATACTGGGAGATCTACAAAGCAAAAAAACCCTTTTTTTTACTTTCCTGCTAAATTGTATTCTAATAGTAGCGAAAAACCATCTAGTATCTGAATCATACTGTAAATCAAATTGTTTAATGTGGATTAGATGTCATATGTACATCATCTAGTTTCAGATTCAGGCAAACATAAAGTGTATTTCCTTACACTTGATTTCAGATCTTTTTGTATGGTAATGTTGTTTTACTTGCCATTTTAGTTCTGTTTTACAAAAGTACATTATGACCTAAATACTGCAAAAAAGCATCATGGCTAGTTTTTGCTTTGTGACATGTATAATTCAAGTTATGAATAAGAATCTTATTTTTTATCTTGTCTTGCTCATGATAATATTGATAGAATCAGGTACTCAAGGAAAACATTATGTAGTTTATTGAGAATTTTAGTCAGAAGTGTGTTGCTTCAACTTTCACTTTGTAGGATAATTATCTGAATTTATTAAGAATAATATATACAAATTTTCTCATTGTGTGAACAAGTCCAGATTTCTGAGAGATCAAATATCAGCCATAACATGAATAATCTGAGGACATCGAGTATTTTTATAAAACTGCAATATTTATGTTTCTTTCTTATTTCACAAATTATTTCACTGTAAAAGCAGTACCTATGGAAATAATTTCTTCTTGTGTCACACGGTATCCTTAACTCTCCAAAGCCTGTCATTTTTTGCAAATGCTGAAGTCAAGAGGGCAATTCTTGTTTTGACTTCTGCTGATTTTCCACCTGTTCTGGTGGTTACTCTGAGATATGTGAATGAGATCACTCATTCAGCTGTGGCTGATTACGTATATTATCATTATCTTTTTTTTTTTTTCTCCTGCATTGCCCTCCATTCTGTAGGTACAGCACTGCCCATTCTTGTTGCTGGATCTCTGAGCATCAGACCGTATTTTCTCTATCACCCCAGAAGTTGTTACCTTGGCAACATCAACATCAATCCAAGACCATCTCTGTGAAAAGTATTTTGCCTAGGGTAAGGCCAGATGCTTCAATAAATAGCTGCCTCCTCTCTCATTCCTTCCTCCAGCCCATTTCATTCTTCTTCCTGCATAACTGATTATTCAAGGCCACGTGTTTACCATGAATCCAACAAGAAGTCCTGCCCCTGGATTATGACTGGTTGTGATTAAGTTCCACTGACTCTCTTTTGGCAGAATCTGATGCAACTACTACAAGTTTGTACACCGACTGACTTGCTCTGGCATAGAGAAAAGCTAGATAATTTCAGCAAAGTTAGAATATAAAGTTTGATTGAAACATTTTAAAAAACTCTGAGGTCCATTTCACTGGCAGGTGCAGAGGAAATTCATTTCTTCAAAATTCATTCCCATACTTAGGGAAACCTCAATGTTTTTAGTCTACCACAGGCTTTAAACATGCTTCACTCTGAAACGTCTTTTCAATGTTTCATTGTGTTCTTCTTCATTTCAGGAGAATTCGGTGTCTCTTCTGCTTAACCATCTTCTGCTTAAACCATCAAGATAGGAGTGAGTGGGGATGAGGAGTGTGCTAAAAAGGACAGAAGTCTTGTGGAGCTGAATGACAGTAGGTGAGAGAATTCATTCTAATTCTGCAGGGCCATAAGAATCAGTCAGAAAGCATTTCTGAATTCATTTCCCTCTGTTATTTTATACTTAGAGAAAGTATCCCTTCTCTAATGAGTCAATCTCATGTTCCTTCTCCATGACGTTTTTTTTATACTTGCCAGTATGAATACTGTCTTGTTTCTTAATCCTTGCAATAGTCCAGCTAACAGCATTTATTTTAAAAAGCATATGGTCATGGCTAACACCAGAAAAAGTTAATTGATAATATTCCCACAGTCACACTTCATGAAGGCTACATGAGGTTTTTCCTTCTCACTTGCTAATTTACATTTTTTCTTCTCTATTTAAGGTTTTGGCTAAACAGGCATGCTTAGGATTTCAAGACAAACTGAAGTTCAGACAACCCACTGGTTCCAGTAACACTCCGTGGTCTAACAGTTTACAGGGACTTTCCCCGCCCATTAAATAAGTTCTTTCTTTAAAGGAGGTCAAAGGATTGAAGAGTTGCTCATCATTGTTTATGAAGTCATTTATAATCTTCTCCAGGGGCTGTGTGCCATTGCCTCCTCTTGGTTATGACTGTCAGAGGATTTTTATGGGCATGTTACTGTACCTACTGGAGGTGGCAGGAGGAGGGGGACACAAGCATTTCCCATTGCTGCATCTAGGTGGAGGATGTCATACTCAGAGCAGTGCTGTAGGGGATGAAAGTCTCTCTCAACTTTTCCATAACGTTCCTCAGGAGATGATGCTGACGGGTAATGTAGGTCTTCTGTTTCGTACAGTGAAATGCGATGAACACATCCTCCACACTCACCTTGCTACAAAATACAATCTCCTTGCACTTGCACTAACCTCAGAGTTAATTCATTTAAAATTATAGATGGTATTCAAGATGAGCATCTGAGGGTATCTGAGAACCTGATGCTTTTGTTAACTTCTTTGCTTTTCTGCTTTCTGACATCTGACAGCCTCTAAGCAAGCGGCACCTTTTAGCCAGTGTTCAGGTAGCTCTTTCACTCAAAAATTTATTATCTCTCAAAGAGAAAACCCATAAAATCTCACAAGTAACAATGGGGCCATATTTCTACTGCTGTTGCCTGGTCAAAGCTTTTTGTACACAGGTCTAAACATGTTTTAGTGCACAAGGTGTAGGTGGATGACTCTGTCCCCAGCATGTACCTCTTCATTCTTCCCTCCTTTGCTGTGAAAGTGAATGTCTTCTTCAGAAAGCTGGTATCTGGAGCAGAGTCTGGTAGACAGACTTTCTGACCTAGCCTCTTTCTTCACATACCACCTCCTACTGTCACCCCACAGGGGACTTGCAAAAGTTTGACATTTCCTTGTATCTCTCACACTGCTGTAATAGGCATTAGGCTTCCCCCTAAATATGAATTCAAGAGTCAGCACTCATCCTGACATTTTAGAGTAGATTGTAAGGTGGTTTTCATAGAATCCTCATGGCCTTCATTTGTTCCTGTTATCAAGAAACACTTCTTGGGACGTACAAACATTGTCTGATACTTGTTCATTAACAGAAAACACATCATGTGATACAAAACAGATTTTGCCAATTCAATTCCATGTAATGCACACAAGTGTTACTAACTCAGTAGTCATCTCTGGCAAGTCCCCAAACCATACCCTTCTGCCACATAGCTGTAACAAAGTGTATATACAGGCTAGCTGGTTCACATTTGGTGTCTTCAACAAGGTATCACCTTGTTCACATTTGGGATCATCAAGTCTCAGTGTCACCTGAACTGCTGTTATTAATGCACATCCCAAATTGCCCTGTCACAGCTGTCTCCACTCTGGTAGCTGCTCTAACAAATCCCTTTCAGCTTTGCTGTTCCTGTTGTTTTAAGAAACTCGGAGTAAGAAAAATGAAATGGGGCATCAGGAAGGAGGTTGGGGATTTTTGTTAGGAATTTCTGATATTGGCTGATGCTGAGGGATTGACCAGGCAAGAACAAGAGGGAGAGCAGAGTCCCAAGCAATGCAGATTAGCACAGGAGCAATGGTGAGGCGACTTTTCTGTAGAGGAGAGAAGAGGTTCTTCACAAGTTGATTTTTTAGAAAAGGGACCAAACTGATTAATAAGGTGCCATTATCCTTCCTAGTGTCATTGGTACATAAGACAGCATCTTTCTTCTTGGATGTGCAGTCTTAAGAAAGCACGCAGAAGTTAAAGGCTGTTTTTTGCAAAGCTGTGCAGGAGACTCTTCAGCGTAACTCCTCATTTGAAGTCATTGCTGGTAAGGTTGCTAGCTGAGTGGCTGTGAGAAGTCTGTAGAGGGTTGCCTGGAGACCTTCTCTGGAAAGATGTGACTGCAATCAGTGAGAAGAGAGGAAGAGGCAAGCTGCAAACAGTGCCAGCTCCTGCTGGAAAAGAAACTAAAAGAGATTAAAACCTAGCCAGTTCTTGTTTTGTTTATCACAAAACATGTCCAGACTCCTAAAAAGATATATATTGTCTATGGCAGAACTTCAAGTAGGTGAAATTGTCCATAAAGCTTCAGTTCAATTTCAGCCAGGCAAGACAGTGCCTTGGCCATGTACGTTAATCACTGTGTAAACCCAAAGTCTTCATAGACTGTTTACTCTTTTACATGCTTTTCACTTACTGCCTCAGTTTTCAGCTCTGTCACTTGTGCTTCATCCAATGCTGAAACCTGCTTGCTCTTCTGCAAGTAATTACTCTATTAGAGACTCATTTAGCAGTGTGTGATTAATTAGGTTATTAATTAGTTTGTCGATGTGATAGCTTTTCCAATACAAAACACGCATTTTTCAGGCATTGGGATTTTTAGAAGATTGGGCACAAAGACTTGGTGACCTTCCCAATTACTGGTAGATACTGTTAGAAAAGCTTGCAAAGTGTTATTTTATTAAGTACTTTTATGAAGTATGTAGGTAGCTACCTTTTCATAATTTTTTTGCAGTCTTCCAAGGCATCGTTTCCTCTTGCCCACTTTTATCAATTTCAATTTTTTAGTAAATTTTCAACTGCTACATAGTATGAGCTAATTTTTCTCTGTTGTTCACTCTCAGTTTTGCTGATGTTTTTAAGGACCAGCATACAGACAGTGGTTGTACAAATCCTCAAAGTAACTCCATCAGTTGCCTGGTATTGGTTTCTTTCCCTTTCTTTAATGAGGATTTTGTCTAGTGACAAGCACAGCTTTCGTAATTCTCTGCTTCTCTTTCTCTGCTGTGACATACAGACTATGATTTTCTTTTCTGGTTACTTAAAACAAAGCTGTCTTTGTTTTCCCAGTACTTGGCAACAACTTTTTTCAGATGTGGCATGAAACATCCTCCATCATAAAGAGAGTGTCAAATCTTCCATATAGTTTTGATTTGACATCACTTGTTTTCCAAGCATTTTTGGATGTATGTTTCTGCTTAATGTTGGGTTGAGTACACTCATGAATAATCCTAGGGCTGCATTCAGTTGCAGGAAGGAGATAAAAGGAGAAAAAACCACATAATTCTCATGGTATTTAAAACTTTACATAACCTTCCTCTATGAAAACCACTTAATTAATAACATGAAAATGTAGACAAGAGGGAATCAGAGCTAGAAAAATAATTCTAATTACAACATGGCAACTTTGATCTCTTTATAAGTTTGACTTTCATAAATTATGTCATCACTGATAAGAGCAAACAATTTTAAACCAAAAAAGTCTTTTTCAGATAATTTACTACTTCACCTGATAGCTGTCTTTTTCAATAGCTATGTCTTAAGACATAGCTTAAGACACTTCTTCTATCTTGAGAAATGTAGAACTGTTCCAAGCTAATACTTTTTAATGTCTAGCAGAACATCTGCTGTTCCCAGTCTTAGTAGTTTCATTCCACAGAAGGCAACTCAATGAAAAAGGTATTTGGATTGGGCCAGGCTTGGAATAACAAAATAACATACAATTGATAAAAGGTTAATTTTTTGGTCCAACATGTCCTGCTTTGAAAAGGATTAGCAGTGCTTTTCATTTCTAGGATATGTCCACATGCTCATTAGAGACAATACCTTTTTGATTGGCAGCTTTATGCCATACTAGGAGACAGCAGTCCAAAGTATGCAGCTGAAGGGGGGAAAAACCCTACTTTATGTAAAATTGCTGTTCTCACTCCAGTGGAACTTGTCCTCCCCTGATAGTAGTGGAAGTGTTGAAGCATGCATCAGGAAGAAGACAGACTGGAACCTGCAGACTTCTTATGAATCAAAAATGGCACACAGGATCCTATGAAGGTCAGTGGACATTCAGAGGTCTTTGTTTGCATGTCAAAGCTCCCCTGCTGCAGACAGCAAGGACATTGATGTGTCTTGCAGGCATTTTTTCTGCTCATCATGCCCCTTCTTCCCCCTCACTCAGCCATGTTGGGGAAGTTGTACTGGGAAAGTTGTGGGTGCCTCACCCCTGGAAGTGTTCAAGGCCAGGTTGGATGGGGCTTTGAGCAACCTGGTCTAGTGGAAGGTGTCCCTGCCCATGGTTGTAACTAAATAATCTTTAAAGTCTCTTCTAACCCAAACCATTCTGTGATTCTATGTGCTTTGACCTTAGTCCAGACAAACAGAAAACTAGAAATATGCAAGAGCTGATTTATTATGACAAGATGCATGACTTCACACCATATTTTGCTTTGACAGTAGTTAATGTGCCAGCAATTTTGCTACAGAGAAAATGAACTTTTTTAGCTTTCCTTTTTTCCAAAGGAACTGAAAAAGCTGTTACTAACACTTTAAATAATCATATTATTTGCAAAGAGAACATTTTATAACTAAATTCTACTCTGACATAGGAGATCCTGGGCAGCAGATACCCTAGTAACAGGTCTTTGCACTCGGATTCTGCTGCTTGTACATGGGCTTCTGCCTTGCAGATGGAGCACTCCATCTAGATCCACGAAAGTGTCTGTTTCCTGCAGTCTCTAATAAAATAAAGCAGAAGGCAGCACAAACTCAAAGAAAAAATCTCTTCCATAGGCAAGTCTTGTAGGCAAGTACGGTTATTCCTAGACACAAAATGCTATGTAAAAGGGGAATAGAGGAAATGCAAGCCTTTTGAGCATCTTCTTTCTTATTTAAGGTTTTGAAGCAAGTGTTTTTGCAAGTAGAAAATTTACCTGTTTTCACAAGAAAACACCTAGGTCTACAGTGTGATGCTGGTTTACTCACATTTTATCTGGTACAAAATTATCTTATTGAAGAGGGCTTCTATCAAATGAACCCTTTCATTTAAATTA
Organism: Chionis minor; assembly: GCA_013398295.1. Classification (NCBI taxonomy): domain Eukaryota; kingdom Metazoa; phylum Chordata; class Aves; order Charadriiformes; family Chionidae; genus Chionis; species Chionis minor. The sequence continues at coordinate 169,170 of VZSF01003406.1, forward strand.
AAAGGTTTGGAAAAATATTTTTCTTTAAAGGCTTGTCCTAGTAATATTCACTCACCCATCTTTAAATTTGGGGTTTTTTTCCTCCTTTGCAACTTTAAATTTCAGTCAATTAGGGAGGGAGAAAAATAGCTGTAGGACATTTGTTCCTCCGATACAGTAAATAATGGTGAAAGTTACATAAAGCTGACAGATATCATCTCCTAAATCTTGCTTGGGCAATTTAAGATGTCACATCCTCCACTTACGTCTCCTGCCCTTTGCTAGAAGTTAATGATCTGGTATCAATTGTGACAAAATGAGCCGTCCATGACTGTGTTAGTGCACCAGGCTGTGAACCAATGTACCTGAGGAACGGACACATATTCCTTTGTCAAAATGCAAACTGTTGGAGAAACTGATAGTAATTTTAATCCACTTAGAAATAGAGCAAAATTCGGAAAAAGCCTAGAATTTTAAGGTATGTCATTGTTGTTATTACTTCACTTGGATCTACTCAAATCATGTTAATTCCCGTATCACTGTTCACCACTGCTTTTGAATTATTAACAACCTTTTTGATAGAAACAAGTGAATGGACGAAAAGTCATTCATATATGTGTTCCTCATAATTAGACAGTAAAACAAAAAGGTTGATTAGATTGCTTGCAAAATGTATCATATCAAACTGTGGTTAATGTGACCAGATCATGAATACAAGACGTTTAAGTGGTTATATTCAGCATTATGTTTTAGCAGCTGATAGGTTAGCTGGTATAAATTAAACTCATGTTACTGTTTGTAAATGTTATGTTACCATTTGTAAACAGATGCATATATTTATATTGCTATAATTATATCATATCATATTACTATAAATATAGGGTTTAATAGAAATATATTTATAAAAAATATATAAAATTCTGTGCATTCTGATATATATTTCTATAACTATATTCATATATTTACATTAACAAACAAGCATTATCAAAAGAAGACCCCCTGTTTGCAAATAAATGGATTACAATTGGAGTTGATCAAGATAGCTTTAAACCAGCTTCTGGGGAGTCTCAGCATTATTTCTTATGTCTTGAATATTATTTTTCAACTTTGCTTTACCCTTAGGCCTATGATTGCCTGGATATCCTACAGAGACAGCCCTTTGAAAATGTAATTGCTCATTTCCGTACTTGGAATCATCTCCGGAGTTCAGCTATGCTCCATGCAACAGAGAAGAAAATAACCAAATAAATGTGCTGAACATGCTGCCTCATTACGAAGTTCTGCCAGGTAACAGGTTTTTTGAGGAAAACTTGAAAAGACATACTCTGTTTTGGAAAACCTCCAGGAACTAACTTTCTCTTGTTCCTCCTTCTCCATAAGCCTACTGCTTTTTCTACGTTCTGTGTGTTTTCTGTCCTGTGTCCATTTGCTCTGAATGCCTCCAACAATTGCAAAAACAATGCCATGGTTTTGTAAATAGGTTATAAACCTAATGAGAATCTCACTTCAAGAGACCATGGTTAATCCAAAAGACATCTCTGTGTGCACAGTATACACAAAGTGCACTGGCATCGTCAACAGTTGGCAGATCATTTCTTCCGTCCATCTGTGAGTTTATATAATTTGGTAATAGAACTAATTTCTAGAATCTTTAACCCCTTTGTGGCAAATTGCCACCTTTCGTAAGTGAACTAAATCTTCTTTTCAAGAAGAAAAAAATGGGCAGCTTCTGACTATATTACCTGCATTTAAATACTGGTTAAGAAGTAAAGGTCATTAGCAGAAGTTGTGTTGAAACAAGGAAAGGGAAGGGAAGGGAAGAGAAGGGAAGGAAAAGGAAGGGAAGGGAAAGGGAAAGGGAAGGGAAAGGAAAGGAGTCTTTGCAGTTTCTTTTATTGGACTAAATGGTTTCTTTTTAGAAGTTTCTTTACTGATAGAAATTACCTGATTCCCCTTCCATTTTAAAATTTAATCTTGCTGGTATTTTGGTGGCAAAAATATAAATGAAGCCTCATTACAACCAAGTGCATGCAGGGTGAGTAAATTCTTTCTGTTGGAAAACTAGTGAGATGAAAATGAGACTCTTAATAGAATATCCATCACATTGATGAAACTGTTGATTGAAATTCACCCTCACACATAACCTATTTGTAATTTCTCTGTAACAATGTATATTAATGGGATCTTGCTACTTCCTTATTAGTGTTAAAATCATAGCAGGAAACGTTTCCAATTCAAAATCTTTTTTGCTACTGGGTTTCACAAGAGCAAACCTTAGTTCTTGTATAAAATCAATTATTTATACGGTCTGAATATTACTCAGAATATAGGATTAGAAAAAAGGAGGCTTATTTACATTGCTCCACTTTATGCTTAACATAGTATGCAGATTTTTCCAGACCTAACCAAATCTAAATTAAATTTTTGTTACTGAGCAGGAATTTAGAGTACTGAAAGATAGGTCTGAGGAGGAATTTCAAAAATGTTATTTAAATTCTAATCTAAGACTGAATTCAGTATGATTTTCCACTTTGTTCCACTTTCTGGATGACAATTGTATAGCTCATTTCACAATATGCATTTTACAAAGATCATCTATAGAAAGAATTAATCAATGCTGCATTCCTCCTTCATAAATCCGTAAAAAAAAAAAAAAAAAAAGTATACTGGTCTTTTTCCTCTAACTAAAAAAGAAAAAAATTAAGCATGGACAAGATAAATCATCCAAGGCCATAGAATACAGACATGGCAGTCATAATGCTTGATTGAGCCAAGGTTACAATCAGATGGCTTCTATCTTAGGCTATGTAGCATCCCATTAGTTAGGTGTTACTTTTGCAAAATTATAAACTTATGCAAGTTTGAATCCAAATCTCATTTTTCTCCTACACTGTTGTCCCTAAGTGGGGTCATTTACCCAGTGTGCAAGACACAGAGTAAAGTTACTTATTTAAATCATTTCTGCGCAGATGTGGGTGCTAGGTGGTAAACCACAAAGCTAGCACACCGGCCTACAAACTGTTTGGAATATTTTTACAGTTCAAAATACAGAAATACACACCCTTAATTACAATTATTTGTTAGTATCTTATCTTAACATTTTCTGTTGGTTAGTACAGCCTCTCGTTTTCATGTAAAGTTATAACATCCTTTAATTTAGGTCCGCATGCACCAGTACAGTGGGGGGGGTTAGTTCTGTTCAGTCTCTAATTGCGTTGGTGGTCACAATCTCCCACTGCCACCTTTACCTTTCCCCCAGTTACTGCAAATCTTTGTTGACTTTGGGCCTCTTACAGCAGCTTTCCAGTTTTCAGCCAGTTTTGATGCTTTCCACGTAAGGATGTTCCCATGTTATTAATATTCTGTTCTTTCTTTGAGGATACTTTCATTAGCAAGATGTGTATTGTTTATACAATGTCCTGTTTCACAAGGCCTTGCAACCGTTTTACAGCCTTTTGCTCCTGCTTAATGAGAAATTTTGCCTTCTAACATGCATTCTACCTTTTAAAAGTAATTTTTACCTTTTTAAAGTACATCAACACTGTATCTCAAGGGTTTGAAAATATGCTGCTCACTTTTGCCATCTCAAAACCAAGATCTTCATTTTAATTTGCTACAGCATGAAAAAGTATCCACAGTTATTTGAAGTGAAAGCTAATCTCTTCCAAAAAGTCTTCGTTGTTCATTATCTACTCCAATTTTGATATGGCTTTTAGTATTTTCTTCTTTCAGAAGTATTTCAGAAAGTAAACTCTGAAGAGTATCTTGATAGATGAGAGTGTTCAAATGCATAAGGAAGCTATACTAGTTCCTAAGGCAGCATCACTGAAGCTCATGCTGACTTGTCAGCAACAAGAAAATGAATATGGATGTTTTTTCCCCAAGTCTCAACAGAACGACTAAGTCAAGTGTTCTTTGCCATCTACATACAGATGTTTCCTTTGTGGAATTCACATGCTTACAGTCACTGCAGGCTTGCATTCCTTGTCTTTGTGAAAGCAGGAATTCACTTAGAAATCTTACACCCTTTTCTGTAAGATTTAATTAATATAATCAGAGATAATCATTATGGTCAACAAATATGCTACACGAGAAATGCAGTGCAGACTCTATGGTTGATGCCTCCAGGTTACACAGAGCATATTTATATATATGAGCAAGTCAGACTACTTTTTGGACCTTTTCTCCAGCACAGAGCTCAAACTCTCTCCCTTCAGTGCTCTGGACAACAGAGACATGGGGATAAAGTGAACAGCTTCTTGTTTTCTCATCTTCTTGCCCTGCCAATCAGTCCTGTCGCCAGCTGGCCCAAAATAAACCCCAACTGGCTGTTTATTGTAGAGCAGGCATCCAAACTTTCCCTGTGAGTCCTGTTGTTCTCATTCCACAGGTAGCAACAGGAAAGAAATATTTCAGTTGGCATTGAATTTCTCAGTCTAGCACAGTAGAGTACACATAAAGTTAAAACAAGGGCAGACAGCAAATCTTCCAAAAGGTCGATGTTCATATCTCTAGCTCAAACTCATGGCTGTGTCTGGCATTACAAGCAGCATTGGATTTTTCTAGCAACAGTTGATACTAAGGAATTAAGTCTGGCTTTCTGTACTGCCATAGCAGGGCAGTTAGGGACCGATCTTCTATTGACTTCACATTCAAAGGAGCTGTATTCATTTATAATTCACCAGAATCTTGGCATGCAGAGCATGCAAAAGGAAGACAAGATCTGAGATTCAAGGCATTAGAAAAATGTTATGAAGATTGATTGGAAGCGATGATTAACTACTTAGTGCATCACAAGCCAGCTTTTTCTCATGCTACAAAAGGACAATACATGCTTGTAGGTTACAAAGCAAAGTTGTTTCTTCATTTGTAAAATTTCACAGTTCACAATCTCAACTATTTAAAATATGCTACTTTGCATGCTTATGTAAGATCAACTGCATATACTTTCCATACCTGAACAAGCAATAGCTTAATTTTATCTGTTGGCAGATTTTGTTATGGTAGGTGTTTAGCAGGGCGTGCAGACTGTAACAGGAACTATTGCATAAACATGGCTGCTAATGATTTTGAGTTTGTGGATCTCTCAGCGGCCCATGACATCTTGAACCACTGCAGGCTCCTTGCCAAAACTGTACTATATAATAAAATATCAACAAATGTTAAGGCTGACAAAGTCTCTGTCACAATGCTGAGCGTTTTCACCTGGCTATAGAACAATCTGCAGTAATGGCAAAGCCAAGAATATGGGCTTCCGAACTTGCACCCACGCTGCTAATGACCTACATGAATAACTGGCCAATCTACTTGGCATGGTGAGCTTATCTGAGTGGACAGCTTGTGTTTCATTTTTTGAGTTGAAAATAAATTCATTGTCTCAAAAACAAATATTTTGAGAAAAATATAGTGAGTTTCTTTCATCTCCAGAATTAGTCCTATAGGAGAGTTAATCTAGTCCGGCACCAGGTAGTGTTCAGCCACTCTCAGAATCCAGCCAGTGGAGCAGAAACAGGACCAGTATGGAGACAATAAAGTATAGATCTAGTGTTTGTAGTAATACACTGTAGGAGATCATGAATTTTAAAAGAAAGGCCAACAGGGAAAGATTGCAATCATTTATATTTGCATTCAGACAATTGGCAGCTTCTGCTTGAGAATAGTACATCTACAGAAGATTTAAGCTTTTCGTGACTGAAGGCTAACTGTGCATCACCAGATGCCTTAGGGAACTGGAGATAGTTTGTTGGGATTGCACAATCAGGGATTACGAAAGTAATCACAAATACAACAGAAACCTGACCATTGACTGAAGATGTACAAAATCACAGTACAACTGGCTGACTGAAATTGCAGAAACCTTTCTTGCCACAAAACAGCTGCTGCCAAACATCTATGTGTAGATGCAGAAGTGTGTTGAACAAACTGGAAACACTTGAATTGGTTTTGAATGTGTGACAGGACAAGAGATAATATGCACAAGCAGAATGTTATGCATGAAGTACAGATGTATGCTAACGTATGCAAAAAACAGATCACAAAACATTAGCTGATGTGTGCATTCTTGGGAAAGCTTAGAAATACCAAGAATCCGTCTGGAATCAGTCTGCAGCTTGTGTGAAGGAAAGGATAATATATTAAGATATAATGTAGGCTGGTGTCTATTAAGATTTACCTTTCCTCAATTTTTGCATGTAATTAAAATGAAGCCAGAGGAGACATAAAAATTGAGTGCCCCCCTGTAAAACCAGAATCTGTTCCATTAAGTTTATTTGCAATTTCTCTTTTTTATTTCCTCTGCTCTGAGAATCCATTGCTTCACCTAATATCTTCAAGTTGGAAACTCAGTCTAAACATGCCCTATAATTTTGCCATTACTTTATTTTACAGCCTGGTACAAGGCTGGAAAATCCTCTGCAATTCCTTCTTTTTTTTTTTAGGGTTTGAGCCCTCACAGTATCTTTGAAAAATTCTAATGTTATAGGCATCATGATAGTCACTTAGCCAGACAAAGTTGCAGTTACTTCGTTGTCCACCCTGCCATCGTGTTAATAGCTTTTGGTCCTTTCCTCAGACTTCATACATCTTTGTTATTTGAAGTACTAAGAATAATACTATCCCAGCTCAAATCCTCAAGAAACCTGCAAAGATAGGTAATATGTTTTCTTCTACATTATGTGCTCCTGCATAAACAGACCTTGTATTCTTGTCATAAGACATTTATAAAAAGTCTCAAAGTGATCACCACAATCACCTTCATGATCTTTTTCTGCAGAACAGTTTTCTGTATTTCTTCCTTTTGTTCCCTCACTTACCGTTCCCATGCCATCTCACTTAGGATATTTGCTCCAGATTTCATTCTTTTTTTTTTTTTTTCCTTTTTTCCCTGTTGTCACTGGAAGGTCTAAGACCTCTGCATTTAGGCCCTTTCATCCCAATAAATATATTTGCCTTTATCATTACTTTTGCACTTTTCTGCACTCAGAAGCACATATATTCAATATTTCTTACCAGATAGACTGTCTGGGACTACTCTTCTCTGAATGTTCAGCTGTAAATACACACTGGGGTTAATCACTGCATTTGATGAAGGGCTGATGTTGTGGTTGCTCGAAGAAGAAAATGTAAACATGTTTTCTATCCAATGCTTTATTATGCCTATGACTTCTCTTTCTCCACACCACATTGTTCTCCCACACAGGACAGCTGTGCTTACCTGAACTTTCTTTACAAATTCATTCTCCTGATACTCAGAGAAGAAAAACAATTTGTGGTAAAACTGTCACAGACTGCCTATTAATTGTGGACTAGTCAGTTGATCAGTGTGTCCCCTCTGCTAGAGAAGGATAATAGTCTTGTCATTGTCCCATCCACACATCTATTTATATTATAAACTCAATGAATAGGACTCTTACCATCTTGTTCCCAATGTTTAGCAAAAAGAAGCCATCCTGGCCTACTACAAAACAAAAATACACTGCTGAGTTAACTGAACTCTCTGAAACTCTCAGAAATTAAAAGCATATTGTGGAGACACTGCTCACTCTCAGAATAAGAAGACTCATTATCTGTAAGAAGGTAATAAGATTACATTACCTGTAATTTATGCCAAGGAATGGTGTGCAGAGAGGCTTTTGCTTATTGTTATTGCTATAACAATCAAGGCCAGACAACTCTGGGTTTTGCCCTGTTGGAGGGTCAGAAGTGGAAAAGTGTAGAGGGGTTGCACCTGTGGGGAGGAACAGACAGGAGAGGTGACCCCAAAATGACCAACAGGGTATTCCATCCTATCTGTCTCATGCTCAGTATAACAGCTGAGGGACCAAGGCGTTGGCCTTCTTTCTTCAATGGCCGACGTCTGTTCATCTGCCTTTGATCCCAATCCATACTTCCCTGAATCCAGAGCTGGAATTCAGTTCCCATTCATCGCCAAGTCCAGTCTGGGACTTTCCCCATGCCTGCCAGTAACATGATTGTCATCCTGGGAGCTCAGTACTGGTTTTGTATATATTTCGTTTTTATTATTATTTTATTAATAAGATTTTCATTGAAGTAATTAGTTTATTTTAAACTCATAAGTCTCTTTCTCTTCCTTCTCTCCTTGGAGAGAGAGGTGGGGGACAGCACCTGTCATTTATCTCAGTGGCCAGTCCAGTCCAAATCAGGACAGATTTATTGATGCCCAACATAGGCCTTGAGTAGGGCTTGACCAGGGCTCCGATAGACTGCTTAATAGTTTGAATTCCAGCTTGCTCAGAGATTAAAACAGACAGCTCACATCATGTTGTTCTTAAGCAGAAGGTGATATCATGCCTTTACAGAGCTTTGTTTGAAGTTAATTGATGCAACACTGCTTAATCTGCTGAATATGTTGCATGGTTTATTTGCTCTTTGTGTTTGTATGCGGTGGTTTAAACGTGCTATTTTGCTGTGGTTTGCAATTCAGATGTATAATATGATTACTTGGATAATGGTTCTACATGTATCTTCGGCATTGCATGATGGATTCTATCGCTAGTTACACTTTCAGCAATCCTCTGTTTCAAAATCTTAGCATAAAAATACTGGGACACATAAATGAAGTCTTAAATTATCAATGGCAAAGATACATAAACAACCAAACTAAGAAACGTGGTTGAACAAAAACAGTACTAGCAAACAGAGTTATTTTTGTTCTCTCCTTTTCCAAGTACTAGTAAAAACACCCAACAACTGGGGGAAAAAATGTAGCATGTTGTGGTGCCACTGGATCAGCCTGGATGATGAATAAAACCAAATACACGGGCTCTAAAATCCAAATGCAAGTAATACTTGTACAAGTCTAGTACAAATTCTGAAAGGAGGGCTTTGGAATTATTTAATAGCCCTTAGCAAAAGGAATTAAAATTTGTAACTCCTCCCTAGAACTTGTCTTGTACATAGCCAGAAGAGATTCTTGGTAGAAACAGCTCCTTATATAACACAGTTCTTCAAAATGCTGAGACACCCATGATATTTTGATGGCTAGGCTTAGTGAGAAATGCACTAGAATCAGAACAGCTAAATAATTACTCACCCCTTGGTACTATCAGCCTGATCTTCTGAAATGAGGAAAAGCAATAGAAAGGCTTTGCATCTTGCCTTACAAACCACAAGAGACATTTAACAAGGCAGCATGCCAACAGATGTTCAGCTGTTAGAAAGATACTTATTTTGAAGTTAAACAAATAAAATATATGGATCATATTATCTGGATGTAGTGCTCTATTGATTCAAGTGAGATTTTGCTGTTGCTTTAGTAGATGAGGTGGTAAAATTGCTGGAGGAAAACCTTACACATCAGACAGGTTTCAAATATTGCATGATACTCAGCTTTCTCAGGTAACTACTCCTAACAGACTGTGCCTCAAAACAGCCTAAATGAAGCTGCACAGCCCCCCTGAAAACCTATCTTGTATATCCCACACAACAAATTCAGAAAAAAAAAAAGACACCCCATCAGGTTCTGATATCTAAAAATTGTGTTACGGAGTTCTTGCTCTCACCAGGTCACATGTGAGTAATCCCATTGATGCCATTGAAAAAGTAAGCAACCAACAGTGTGTGTTTTCAGTATATTAAGTTTGGCCTGAAATAGAGTATGGAGATAGTACTCTTTCAGAAACAGCTGGAAATGTGATCACTGCCATTCCAGCTTTCTCTTTTCTGTTAAATAACTTCCCAAGAATAATTTGCTAGGTTGGCACGGTTCAGCTGAACATTGGCTAAGAGGTTTTTATTGAAGGTATTTTGTAAAATTTCTTGGGAAATTTTAGAAGAACGTAGATACTGAAGAGCTCGTCTTCCACATTAAGAACTATCCTGCTCCAAAAGAATTCCAATAAGTAAATAAAATTGCTTGAATTATTAACAATAGTTTAAAGGCAACAGATACCTTCTACCATTGAATAGAGATTGCTAGAAAGGGTTAATCATGAGAAAGTTAGGTATTAACAAAACCACAAGAATTTATTTTTGTTAATTTCTTTTTGCCAAAAGACATTGTAAATTTGGGAAGCACTCTGATAAAGACTAAAAATTCTATTATGAAGCAAATATTTTAGCCAAACTTATTAATCAAAACTATTATAACTCTATGTAGACTGTTAATATAATATTAACAACACATTGCTTCTTAATATTGTCCAACAGTTGGTACTTTTTAAGTTTTTTTCACTAAATGTTCAATAAATGTAACAAATTTATCCAAGTTGTGGAAAACCTGAATAAACTTTAAAATCTGTTGACAGAAATGTGATGAAGCAAGGGAAAATGGATGTTATAGTCCTAAAATTAAGTATATACAGGAATTGTTTATACTACATGTTCTTGTTATGGAAGAACGAAGTAAAGTTCAGAAAAATTCACAAAAGTAAAAGGCCTATATTCAAGACAAAAATTAAAAAGTGCAAAAGTATTGAACCAGTAATCAATAGTTCAGCTAGTCTGGTACATGGCCTCCTGTCCTTTGATGTATGAAGACAATTTTTCAACTGTTGTAAACAAAATCTACCTTTTGCTTTAGCACATGAAATTATTTTCAGTTCATTAGTACCGCATTTATTTTTCACAGCTACTGCAATGAAATTGTCTATTCTAACATCCCTGACCAAATTTTTTTATGATCAGTAATGTATCATTAATAGAGAACGAGAAAAAAAAGTTGATACTCAAAGACTGACACTAAAAGGTTGTGCTACAACTATTTGGGGAAATAGAAAGTTTGAAGATTTTTATGTTTTTTCTTGTAATTTGCCAATTTCCCAAAAAAGGGTCTTGTTTATGTATGTAATGGGCATTCAAAGCTTACTGTAAAGGAGTAATTTGTGACAAGTATTTAATTAAATAAATAGATGTAATTTTAGTAACCTACACAGACTCCACTACTCAGATTTAGAATCAATAAATCTGTTAAATCTTTAAGCTTCATTTACCTCATACTCCATCATCTATCCTTTAATTTATTTAATAAATAGATAAAGCAAATTTGGAATGTTCATTTGAATTACAGTTTTAGTAAACATAGTTCAAACCGTGGGTGACTATGGGTCAACACATAACTTGCAGTTTGTTATCATTCATCATATCTCTTGAAATTAACTTGCATTCATTTACTAGGACCGTAAATGTTATGGGGAAGGTGACTAGATTTTTCACAAATATATAAGTGTCTTTTTTTAGCAGTCAGCCCAGCCTAAGCCATCTACATACAAAGCAGTCAGTCTTTGCAGACATAAAGTATGTTTTTAATATTCCACTGGAGTAAAGCTAGCCAAAGACAAATTACCTTAATGGAAGACTTTCAGAGGACAAAGCAATGTCCATCCTTTTGGCTGACTGGGGTAATGTTTCACATTCAACTGTCTCGAGTTTCTTTGTACCTTGATAAATGCTGAATGCTGCAGTTGACCCATTCTGAAATTTCAAGGTATTTTCATGGCACCACCAAGTAGAACTCTGTGATTGTTTTGTGACAGTTGCAAACATTAAAGAGAGAAATAGGGGAAGCAAAACAATGAAAAAACCAGTTTCACCCTCCTTTCTAATTTCTGAGCAAAGAAGTAAGGGAGTGCAGTTCATGAACTTCTAGGGTAAAACAGAACTCTTGTGCCTGCTCAGTCCGTTTTCATTTCCTATTAAAATTTAAAACTACAGACATCCCAAATAATTTCAATTAACTACAGATAATGGGAAAGGAGTAATTTATGATGGGATTGGGAGAGTGAAGACATGCAGGCAGGTCTGGAGACAGAGAGTGAAGATATTGCACAGGAGAAAATTTGAGTGAGCAACTCTGAGAGTTATATTGAATTTAAAGACCAGTCTGCTATGGGGAAAATGAGTGTCCCAGAAGGGAGTGGGAGGAACAGCTCACTGACAGGGAGGGAGTGTTAAACACACAAAACTTCCAGTGTCAGAGGAGGGGATGAAGGCAAATAGGAGACTGATAGCACAGCAGACCAGGAGTTTATGGACTGATGTAGAGGAATGTAGTCAGAGAGTATGCGACAATTCAGTTACTCATCACTTTCAAAATGGACAAGAATGATAAGGAGGAAGAAGGAGAAATGGGATGGTAGGATTACTGGAGGTGTAAAATTTCCATATTGCCTGACAGTGATCTCTTCTGTAGTGTCTTGCTGTATTTTCAAAGCATGATAATATTACAAGTCAATCTCCTTTTTACCATTTGAGCGATCTGGTTAAGCAACAAATAAATGAAGATTCAAGGCTTCAAGAAACACAAGTGTTTCTGCGCTCAGTCAAATGTTTTGCGTGATCATGTAAGTTCAGTTTCACTAATCAATAGTATGAGAAAAAGAAACTACAAATAGTTCTACAGTTCTGTGTTGATGGTAGTACCAACAAAACTGCAGCATAGTTTCAGCATCTGAATTATCAAGTTGCCCACTTAAGTGCATTATTATTTTAAAGTGTGTCCCATCAGAGCTTGTTTTATCACTGTTCGAAAGAACATATCTGTAAAATTGACATTTGGGCATGCAAATGTTTAGTTTGGCTGCTAAGGTGAGAGCAGTCCACACCTGAAAAGTCATAGCACCACTCTCCTTAAGGCTTGGCTTGAGTTCTAAGTCTTGGTATCATCTTCAAAATAACCAGAGTCTCACATTCTTAGGGTCTGACAATTTTTAGCTACCTGAGAAGCAATCTTTTTAGGGGAAAGTTGTCACATTTTTTCACTATATTCAAATAAATATGCTCATTAAAGTGGTCTTGCTTGAATATTTTGCCACTGAGAACTGTCTGAGAAGAATCTCAAGAAAGGATGGAAGCACCTTCTCACAATTTTCCAAAATGAGAAAATTACAAAGCTTACCCCTGGAGAACTGCAGCTCCAGAAAAGTCAAATCAAGCAGTTCACAGCAATCCATGGAGTTTCCCTGTCCTGTGGTCTGACAGTGCTGTGGCATACTGGATGGCTTGTCATCTTGTTGATGGACATCTCATATTATTCTGGTCGTAATGCAACAAGACAACATGAAGGTTAATCTACCAGTGTAACAGCTATTTTTGACTGTGTGGAGCTTATCAGGCTTATTTAGTAAATCTGGAAAAGATCCAGGCCTGGAGGGATGGAGATCATCACTGGAGTCTAGTCTGCACCATTCTGGTAGATCAAGATAATTTACAAAGCATCTAAAAATTTTTAATAAAAAGTTTCACATGTGCGATAGTGCTCTTGATATTCCAAGCCACTCAATATCACAACTTGCTGAAAAATTAAACAGCTCACAAATGGGATATAAACTAAGAAATATTATAGAACCTTTCTAAAAGGAGATTAGTGTTTTAAAAATTGTCCAGGAAGCTCCATATAATTAACAAAACATAAACATTTCTGGCTCTCTGCTTGGTAATAAGAGCATATTATGGCTACTTAAATGTCAACACCTATTTTTTGCATCATTAACTCACACAACAGCCAGATGCTAAATATCCAACCAGTAGCATAAATTAAGGAGTAAACTTTTGAGAACCAAATAAAAATTTTAAAACACAAGCAGAATTTTCCATCCCTACTAGCAAGCAGCCTTTTGGAACTAACAGATCAGCTGTGTGCTTCGAAACCGTTATGATATCATAACTTAAGAAAAAAAAATGCACAAGTAAAACTCATCACAAAGCATGTCACATACCAAGAAGTTTGCTAGCAGATAAATTTTTCCAGTAAATTCTAGAAGACCTTCAACAAACTCAACTTTTATTTTGTCAGATAGGAAAATAAAGGTCGATGGGTCCTGCTTACAGAGGAGATTTACTTCTCACTGTGTTTGGATGAACTAATCATTACAGATTTAACAATTCATGTTTGCATTGTCTCTATACACTGGCTGTATCCTACTGCAATCCAAATTATTATTTTAACACAGTGGTACCTTTCTACCCACATTAAGCATTTGGCATTTTGGAAGGTTATCCCACTTGGCTTGATACGATAACACAGCCTGCTTGACTGTGTGCTTTCCTGTGGTGCATGGTGTGACGGGCATTGTCAGCCCATGAACGTCCTGGTTCTGGTAGGGACAGGGTTAATACCTGGCACAGCACAAGTATTCCACACCATGTGATGCCATGCCCAATCTTTAGGGGGGAGCTAACACATGAGACACACCTCAGATTCTGGGAAACAAGTTGAACTCACCAATTCTCTTTGCTTGCCTCTTCCCACCCTACTATTCTTCTTTTGACATGTACATACCAGCCCCAGGTAGCACGCGAGTCTGTAGCTGTTGTATGCCACTTGTTGTTAGCACAGGGTTGTGAAAAAGTTTCTTCAGTCCAGGGGGCTTCTTCCTTGCCAGTCAGCTGTGGAGCTACAGAGTTGCTGTTTGAGCAGGTTCAGCATGTTGGAGTTGTTCAGCCTGGAGAAGAGAAGGCTTGGGGGACACCTTATAGCAACCTCCCAGTACCTAAAGGGGGCCTACAGAAAATAAGGGGAGGGACTTTTTATCAGGGATTGTAGCAGTAGGACAAAGGGTAATGGTTTTAAACTGAAAGAGGGTAGATTTAGGTTAGATATTAGGAAGGAATTTTTCACTATGAGGGTGGTGAGGCACTGGATCATGTTGCCCAGGGATGTCATGGATGCCCCATCCCTGGAAGTGTTCAAGGCCAGGTTGGATGGGGCTTCAAGACCTGATCTAGTGGGAGGTGTTCTTGCCATGGCAGTTCCTAGTTGGAACTTGATGATCTTTAAGGTCCCTTCCAACTCTAACCATTCCGTGATTCTGTGATTCTATGTCTTGTTGTGCCAGATATAGCAGGAAGAAGAGGAGAGTAAAGCAGCAGAGTGTGGTGACCCTTGATCAGTTGCTCTGTAATCTGCTCCGTATCTGCTACACTTCATGTAGCCTGAGTCCCTGTCTCACAAAAGAGCTGCACCCCACACATGCCTAGCTACAGCAACAAAACTTTTGAATGCGAAAAACTGTTCCATATGGAGACCTGCACAGAGCTCATCTGAGCTGCAGTGACAGCATACAATGTACAGGCTGCTTTAATTAATAATTTATTTTAATTTTTTTTAAGTCCATTTTAATAAAACAAAAGTAGGTTGCAACCAGGTGTTTATCAGATACAGTTGTTATTGGTAAATATCTAACTAACTGCAATGTGAGCAATCTGGGGATGCTGTAAAGGCTAACTAGTAAGTTATTGTTGGTGTGGAGTACAGGCTTGTTGATATGGCTTTGCACCCTTTACTTTTCCAGTGTTACCAATGGGCGCTGTGGACTGCACATCCTTGATCATTGTTGTTTCTACCAAGGTTCTGGTGTTCTTAAGCAGGTGTTTTGTAGTCCAAGATGGGGCTGCGTATTATGGAAAGTTCTCACAGAACAGGTCCGGTAAGTTTCACAACTTTCTTATTTAATGAGAAAAGATAGCTTGCTTCCATGGCCATTAATCCAGACTTTAGAGATGCTTTATATTTCCTGTAAATCTGTAATTCAAGATCTATCTTCTATTTCCTTTGGTAATTAAGTCATGGACATTTGCAACTTCATAAAAGTTCACGGAAGTATTTTTGTATTTTAGTGCACAAGTTTTACTGCATCAGTTTACTTTTGGTAAAAATTTGGCCCACTACCTTCTTTAATAACTGAATTAATATTGCTTGCTGCCAAATCTGCCACATCGAGCCACATTCATAGGCTAAATGACCTCATAATGCAGAGGGTTAGCTCTTTAGGTTCACTTTAAAAAATTTTCCTAACCAATTTAGATAAGATTAATATCTAATTCTCTTTGGTAAAAACAGGGTTTCCCATCCTAATTTGAACTGGGATTGTTTACAGTTGGGTATTCAGAGATAAAAATTTTCATTAATCAAGACATAATAACAGTGGAAGAAAATTGATGAGTAAAATAATCAGTTTAATGGAGGAAAACCCCCTTTTTTGTCAGGCTATAAAATGCTAATTTCACAAATTTATTTGTATGACCTGTCCAATATTTTGACAATATATCATGACTTTCCTGTTCCGTACTATTGCTGTTAAAATACAATTATAAATTCAGTAGTTTATGTTGGCAAGTTCAAACCATTTCACAGAATCACAGAATGTTAGGTGTTGGAGGGGACCTCTGGAGATCATCTGGTCCAACCCCCCTGTCAGAGCAGGTCCACCTACAGCAGGTTGTACAGGGTTGTGTCCAGGCGGGTTTTGAATGTCTCGAGAGTCGGAGACTCCACCACCTCTCTGGGCAGCCTGTTCCAGTGCTCTGCCACCCTCAAAGGAGAGAATTTCCTCCTCATGTCCAAATGGAACTTCCTACACTCAAGTTTGTGCCCATTACCTCTTGTCCCACGATTGGGCACCACTGAAAAAAGACTGGCCCTCTCCTCCTCCACCCTCCCTCTAAGTATTTGTAAGCATTGATGAGAATCCATCCTCAGTCTTCTCTTCTCCAGACTAAAAAGACCCAAATCCCTCAGCCTTTTCTCATAAGAAAGATGCTCCATCCCCCTAATCAGCTTTGTAGCCCTTCACTGTACCCTCTCCAGCAGTTCCCTGTCCTTCTTAAGCAGGGGAGCCCAGAACTGGACACAGTACTCCAGATGCAGCCTCACCAAGGCAGAGTAAAAGGGGAGGATGACCTCCCTCAACCTGCTTACTACACTCTTCTTGATGAACCCCAGGATGCCATTGGCCTTCTTGGCCATAAGGGCACATTGCTGGCTCATGGTCATGCACCAGGACTCCCAGGTCCCTCTCTGCACAGCTGCTTTCCAGCAGGCCAGCCCCTAACATGTGCTGGTGCATGAGGTTCTTCCTCCCCAGGTGCAGGATCCTACACTTGCCTTTGTTGAATTTCATATGGTTTCTCTCTGCCCAACTCTCCAGGCTGTCCATATCATGTTAAATGGCAGCACAGCCTTCTGGTGTGACAGCCACCCTCCCAGTTTTGTGTCATCAGCAAAGTTCCTGATGGTACACTCTGTGCTATCACCCAGGTCATTGGTGAATACATTGAACAGGACTAGAGCCAGTACTGACCCCTGAGGAACACCACTAGTCATAGCCCTCCAACTAGACCTTGCCCCACTGATCACAACCGTCTGAGCGCTACCTGTCAGCCAGGTTTCAATACACCCCACTGTCTGTTCATCTAACCCACATTTCCTAGGCTTACCTACGAGCATGCTGTGGGAGACTGTGTCAAAAGCCTTGCTAAAGTCAAGGTAGACAACATGCACTGCCCTCCCCTCATCTATCCATCCTGTCATGCCATCGTAGAAGGCTATCAGATTAGTCAGACATGACTTCCCCTTGATGAATCCATATTGAATACTTCTGATTGATTTTACTCAAATTCTGATTTGAGTAAGCATTTTAACTTCAGAATTGTTGGCCTAGAGAATGTCACGTAAATGCTGTGCTGCAAATGCTACTAGTTTACCTAACTCTCCTTGTTTGACTAGACTGCTCACAAAAAGAAATCAGATCAGTTTAGAGGGAATCATTCTTTTTACTAATTTAGTTCTATTTATTAGGGGGAAAATCTCATAAATTCCTTGATAAAAAGTAGAGTATTTTTATAGAAAGTCTTCAAAATTAGAAATTGGTTCTTTACAAGAAACATTCAAAAAAAAAAATCCCACAAACTGATTCTTAACTGGAAACTGTCAAAAAAGTACATTTTAAAAGATTTCAGAACAGACTTCTGACACAATGTTAGAAGGCTTGATCTTGTGGAATTAAACTTACACAATAAAAAAATACACTTTGCCTTTACAATGGATTTTCTTGTTTTCTGGGTTTTCATTAAATGTTTTTCTTTTTTTTTAGGTTTTAAAATGAAACTTTGAATGACAGAAAGATCTTTTCAGTGAAATTTTGTCTAACCCATGAAAAGGGATATGCACATGTTTATGTAGTTATCTGAAGACAAATATGCATGTCTATATGTATTATTTTTTTTCCTGTTGAAAGAAAATAGAGGAAACTAGCTTTGAAGTTTTTCTTTAGGAAGCACCAGTTGATTCTCAGCTTGCAGCTGGCAGTTGCAGGAAAAAAAGAATCCGTTCCTTGAACCTTGTGTCTATTTGTTTCAATACAGTGTAGTCAAAGTTTGCCTTTTTTACTGGAAGAAAACAGACCCATTTTAAAATCATTGAATCATATGGTTAGTGAATTCTTCATCAGAAGTAAGTGAAGACTTAAACACAGTCAATGATAACTTCATAACAGTCATTAGTAAAACAATCTGACTACATTTGCCATGACACTTAGCCATGGTTAGTCCAGTAGGGATGAGTCTTAGGCTGTGATCTAGACTGTGATTTATATTAACAGATCCATAGAAGTGAGGGGAAGAGCTGTTTAACTACTAATCATTATTCCAACTTGGTTCCTTCCTGCTTATACAAAGACTAGAGCTAGAAATTTCCAGAAAAAAAAAAAAAAGAAGCATCAGTTTTCACCATTCCATGTCTAGCAAGCTAAAACTCTTCATGAAACTCATGAACAAGGTCTATCTCAAGACAAAATGCCTGCCATCTAGCCCAAGAAGTACCAATTCCTCATCTAAAAGAATTCATCAAAAATAATTATATAGCTAGCTTTATTTCAGAATATCTTTAATTCCCAAGTCTTCCCAAGCTTCGGCTGTATATAGCAACAAATCTTCTATGTGATGCTGAGTAAGACTTGAAATTGGTTTGGGAGAGAGGAGGGTTCAATTAAAAGCAAATTGTCTTATCTACTGCTTCGTTACATCTCATGAATCCTAAAAGAAATACACAAAAGTTATCACTGGTTTTACTAGCAGACTTATAGTAGTAAATATATTAGTACCCTTAAAACCTGGTTATATATACCTTTGCTCGCCTAGGTACAGCTTGATTAGGAAAAACACATTTTTATTTGCTTTATTAATAAACACATCCTTTTTAATATCATTAATTATCGGGGTAATGGTGCAGAGCAAGTTTGCTGATTACACAAAACTGGGAGGAATGGCTGATACGCCAGAGGGTTGTGTTGCCATCCAGAGGGACCTCAACAGGCTGGAGAAATGGGCTGAAAGGAGCCTCATGAAGTTCAACAAGGGGAGTGCAAAGTCCTGCACCTGGGAAGCAACAAACCCATGTACCAGTATACGCCAGGGGCTGAGCAGCTGAAAAGCAGCTTGGCAGAAGAGGACCTGGGGGTCCTGGTGGACACCAAGTTGAACATGAGCCAGCAATGTACCCTTGTGGCAAAGAGGGCTAGCAGTATCCTGAGCTGCATTAAAAGGAGTCTTGCCAACAGGCCAAGGAAGGTGATCCTTGCCCTCTACTCAGCACAGTCTGAGTCTGAGTACTGTGTCCAGTCCTGGGCTCCCCAGCACAAGAGAGATGTGGACACACTGAACAGAGTCCAATGAAGGGCCACGAAGATGATAATGATTTCCTCTCTTCTATGAGGAAAGGCAGAGAGAACTGGGACTGTTCAGCCTGGAGAAGAGAAGGATCAGGGGGNGAAGAGGACCTGGGGGTCCTGGTGGACACCAAGTTGAACATGAGCCAGCAATGTACCCTTGTGGCAAAGAGGGCTAGCAGTATCCTGAGCTGCATTAAAAGGAGTCTTGCCAACAGGCCAAGGAAGGTGATCCTTGCCCTCTACTCAGCCAGTCTGAGTCTGAGTACTGTGTCCAGTCCTGGGCTCCCCAGCACAAGAGAGATGTGGACACACTGAACAGAGTCCAATGAAGGGCCACGAAGATGATAATGATTTCCTCTCTTCTATGAGGAAAGGCAGAGAGAACTGGGACTGTTCAGCCTGGAGAAGAGAAGGATCAGGGGGATCTTATCTATTTATATAAATACCTGAAGGGAGGATGCAAAAAAAGATAGAACCAGGCTCTTTTCAGCTGTATCCAGTGACAGGACAAGAGGCAATGAGCACAAGCTGAAACACAGGAAGTTCCTACTGAACATCAGGAAAAATGTTTTTACTGTGAGAGCAGCCAAGTACTGGCACAGGTTACCTAGAGATGTTGCCGAGTCTCCATCCATCCTTGGAGATATTCAAAAGCCATCCAGTCATGGTCCTCGGCAACCTGCTCTATGTGGCCCTGCTGGAATAGGGGTGTGGGGAAGATGACCTCCAGATATCCTTTCCAACCCTTCTGTGATTTTGTGAAAACTGGGGAACTGATTCTAGGGAACAGTAAAAGTAGAAAGTCATTCGAACAACTGCAGTCCCACTAGACCCTTTAGAGAAAGCATCTGGAGAAAAACCTGCGCAAAGACTGGAGAATGCTGATAAGCAATCCCACAAATGGGTACAGCAGAAAAAGGAAGAGGACCAAGGTTTTGTCTTCCTATTTCCAATCCCTATCTACAGACCTTGCAACGCATCACAACTTTTCTTCAAATCTGAAGTAAATCTATTGAGGATGAAATTGGAAAACTCTCACAATCTCTGTAGCACCTGGGTGCCACTGAACTTGGAACTTTTGTGGAAAATATACCATATAATCCACTATAGTATCACTTTCAACCTAATTTCTCCCAGGACATTGACTTTATTTAAATAATTTTTTTACATCTTTTTATCATTTTTCTTGCTTCATGGTTGTTAGAAATATTGATTCTTTAATATTTCTCAGTCTTCTTGCAAATCTGATCAGTTGATCAAGTTTGGAATCATGCAGGTGAGTTGGTTTTGTCTAACATTTTAATATTTATACATATTATATCTTTACTGCATTTATACATGGCACCACATGTACCTTGATAATCCAGCTTCTCATAACAAAATGACTGAAATATTGTGACCAGAAAAGCTTTTCATTCAAATGCATCGGTATCTATCCTGAAGTTACTGGGAAAATTACGTTTTGCAACTAGAATTTAATTTGCTAGGCTCAGCAAGAATATGGTAAGGATTATTTCCAGCATATTTTAAGAATTTGAACTTGGACAATATATCAGACAGCCAGGTTCTTTATTTTATTGGTCATTAAAGCAACTACACTGAGAGTTGATCTCACAAATTATAGGTTATACTTACTGAAAATTATTCTCCCAAAATCAAGAAATGCAATAAATTAAAATGACTTGCTTATACTTACCATTGCCTTGCAAAAACTCTTTTTTCCAGAGCAAAAGGCTTTTCAAAAAACTTAAAATGAAGAGAATGATTTACTTGGACACAGGCACACAATGTAACTAGTACAAAATTGAGAACACATTTATACCAGCTCTTCAGTTTCTTTCTTTTTTCTGTAGCAAGTCCAGCAGGAATATCCTCTGCTTAAGGCAGATCCTGAGCAGCTCCCCCAACTGAAGTCAACCCAATTTCACCCAATGAGAGCAAACTAGAGGACAGAATACTACAGGGAAATATTTTATCTTCTTTTTCAGTATTAGAAACATTTACTGTCTTCTGTTTCATTGTGTTCGGAGGTTGACTCTTGGAACTCACAGAAGTCACTGCTCTACTGAAGACATTTTCACACCAATATCAAATGTAAATAGCAACAGTGTATAACTCTGGAGGTAGGCATCAAAGATTCCACAAACCAGTATAGTGGATAACAAGCTCTTGGATCCTGATTTAATTCTTCCCCATTAGGAACCCATATCCTAATTGCAGAGAAATATCCCAAGCACCTTTTCACTTTTAAGTCTGCCTTCATTCTGTTCATTAATACATGACTACCCTAAAGGAAGCAACACTTCAATTGCTCTTAAAAATTCTTCTAAATTGAGCTTCTTTGTGCACAGATCTCTTCAGTGCCTAAAATACTATTTAAAGCATACATATATTTTCCCAAGGCTTACACAGTAATTACTGCTGACTATCTCTGTAACCTTTCCAGTGGCATTACTTGCCCCTTCACTAACAGCGACTTCACACAGTTGTAAGCCCCTTCCATTCAGCTGGCGAAATTTCTTTACTATGTATGTGGTACACTCCTCTTCAGGCTGTAACTAATAATAAGGCCTGAGGCATTAAAGTATAAAATATTCAAAGCTTTTCATCTTCAAAAAGTACTGTATGTTCAAAGGAAAGAGCTAGGCAGATGTGCCAGCTCACTAAAACCAACTGTGAAACGTGGGATTTTGATTTAGTTTTCAAGTGAGATTTCCTCATATCAGCTTCCTGGAACAAATCATATGGAAACAAATTACATAAATAGCTTTCAGAAGTTCTATGAAGCAAATTTCTCCTTCTACATCTAAAGGAAGAATGCAAGTTTTTTTCTAATTTTAATAATATCTATAATATGGGTGCAGTCAGTAAGAACAGTATGATGACAAAGGTAATACAAATATTAATCTAATATAGCTCATGAAGAAATCCAAAGATAATAAAGAGCATGAAATCCTCTGATGGAATTCTCTATAAAATTTGACTTTTCAGTTGGTGATACATATCTTCTTGTTGGTTATTTTATTTGAAGAAGCAGTCTAATTAAAAAGTTTAAACAAATGACCTGGCTTTTCAGATCACACAGTAGCACTGGGCATTTTTTAATTTTTATTACAGTATTGTTATGCATGTTAGCCAAATTGATTTAAAGAAGGCTTTAGCGTTTTGATAACACATTAAGGTGCTTGGATACGATCTGAAGCTCTGTGCCAAGAAACACAAAACTCAAGCAAAGGAATACAGTGCAGAACTGATCCCTTTTCCTGATGTTCCCAGCATCTTTCTCAGATGTACCACAGGTGTTAATAGACCTTTTTTTCAGCTTGTGCTATGGATTACCAGACACAGCCAGCCAGACTATGAGAGTCAGTAGTGCCATCTGGAAATTATCAGTGCTAGCAAGACATGTGGAGATGTGCCTATTTTTAACAGAAATGGACTTCAGTCTCTGCATTGTCATTTATGACAAAAAACATTGGTTTTGGAGGAAAGTTTAATATTCAGTGTGTTTCTACGTTCCTTATCCAAACTGTAAAGCAAAGGACGAGCTTCACACAAAAAGCTGTAAAATGTAAAAATACATTTTAAAGACAAAGGAATTTGTTTGTGTCTAAGGATATTTGAGTTAAATGTTTGATTTGAAACATTTTCAGCTCCTTGCTCTTTGTGAAGAAGGAACAAAACACTAAAAGGAAAACTAACAGCAGCTTAGCAAGCCTTTCCTCTGTAGGTCACTAGCTTAAATCCAGTTCAAGTGAGTGTAAAGCAGAATTTAACGTCTGATAATTGTTTAGCAGCCTTCATTAACTGAGTTGAGCTGAGCTTAGAGCCACAGAGAATGTGATATTCCTTATTGGAAAAAAGCTTCCATTACAATCACCACTTCACAAGTCTCATCAGTGAAGCAAAAAACAAGAGGAGCTTTGAAGTGATTAATTTGATGAATAATTTTCCAGCTATTTTCACTTTTAAGAAGAAACTTCCTTGTCTTTTTTCTAAGGACTGTTAACGTATTAACTGTGTAGACCAGACACATCTTACTCTGGTTTTTGTTTGGCTACAACTTAACTAGCAGGTGGACGCTGAGCTTGCTTCTTGGCTCAAGCACCTTGGGACAGTGAGAGGAACAGCTCTGTTGTATGCCTGGGTGGCACAGCCGTGAGCTTGAGGCAATGGGCTGCTGAGGTACTGAGGTATTTTAGGGAATAAGCATGGGGTTAAAGCAAATAAAAGCCATTGGTTTTTAAAAATAATCAAAATGGACAGCATATCTCCAAAGATTTATAGAGTCAAGTGGCAGGTATACAAGTAAAGCTCTGTTCAGTTTAGTTTAAGACCAAATTTTAACAGTGTCTCCCTCTCTGTACCCTGCCAACAAGTTATTTAGAACATGTGGAGTGAGACACCCGATCTGTGTGCATATACTGTGTCTTCAGATTTAATTCAAAGCAGTAAAATTCAGTATGGAGAAGCAGACTTGTACCCCATTTCCTCTTCAAAATTTCCTTGCTGTGTAATTAAATTGTCAACTGATCATTAGCCCATTGTAAGTAAAAGGCTTTTTTCTTCATGACTGGACGATTTGACAATCCACATTTAGACTTTCACAAAGCATATAACTTGAGAGGAAAATATTATTCAATCATACAAATTCAATTAATACATTCAGCTCATTACTGTTTTTTTCTTTATGACTAGACAAAACAGTATCTTGTGATCTGGGGTTCTAATATAGGGTAAGTTGTCTTCCCCATTCTTCTCTATCACCCAGTCCCTCTGAACCCAAATTCTCACTGCTAGAAATTAATTTAGTTATTCCAACTTCCAGAAAATTACATCAGAATATAAAGTAGAAGATCATAGTAAAAGTCTAAAATGGGTTGTCTTTGGAGTTTTTTAATGGAGTACCCCAAATATTCTTGCTTTTAAAAATCGAGATAAAAGCATCATATCCTCTAGTTGTGTAACAGTTTTTAAAGATTTCAAAAATAATTACATGACAGGAAGTCACAAGAACCAATAAGTTCTGAATGCTGTTGTGTTTTACATTAAAAATGTATCATGGTGTTTCTTCATAAGGCAATGTGAGTCCACACCTGAAAAACCCATATTCTTGTACTCAGATTGACCTTTTTTCCCTCTCCTCCAGCATTGGTTCTACCAGATGAGTAGCAATGAATCTTCTCTAACTTCTTTTCAGACATTGTTATGTTGTTGTTAGACTGAACGAGTACCCCAGAGATCATCTTCAGTAATGTCCTCCACCAAAACAAGATCATGGAGGACTTGACTATCCCTCATAGATCTTACTGTAGCCCAATCTTAAAAAATTCTGGTGAAAGCAGTTTCTCAGTATCTTCCAGTTACCCAGTCTTGTGCTCCATCATCCTACCCAAGTTTTCTAAGCTTTTTCAAGCAAAATTGTCTATGCTGAAAAACAAATTGACTTCTTTTGGCCTTGGAAAACAATTGATCATCGATATTGTAACTACATATAATCAAGTCACCCTCAAGCATCTCTCAGCAAGTCAGTTCCCTCATAGATCATGCTTTCTAAATCCTTCATCATTCAAATGTTGTATTCTCTTTACTTCATCTTCACCTTAAAAATGCCATTCCCAGAACAGAACAATATACCATCCAAGGCTTCTCTGGAGTTAGGTGAGGAATGTAACTAGATGTTTTGTGTACAAACTTCTGCTTCATGAATCCAAAATAAAAGCTATTTTCCTACTATGTCTTTTTCCACTGTGCTGCTTGCTTTCGTTATGGAAAAATACCCAGTTTCAAATTTCACTTTGTTTTCTCTTTTCTTAGGTACAGAACTTTGGTTCATAAATACTTAAGTGCAACCTTTTGGTTTTCAGGCCAACTCTCCAAACTGCCAGTAGAATTTTTAACATTTTTCAAAAAATACTTACAACTCATTTCAGCTTTGTATAAGTCATAAAATAAGAGGTATAGTCTCCATTCTATTATGCACATTTTTCATGAAGTTACCAAGTAGAATTTGACCAAACACAAGTTCTTAAGAGAATTTACTCAGGATGTCCTCCATGTTTGATGTGGATCCATTGATAATCAAGTTTTCAACTAGTTATATAGCTATCAGAAGACAATTACATGTATGCCACATTTCCTCAACTTATGAGATTCTAATCTTGAAAAAATGTCTAAAAACTTTGCAAGAGTTCATTCACATCTGTATCTACCGTTTTTCCTTACTACTTTAGGTTGCCACTCTTCTTGAAGAAGGTAATCAGATAAATTTGATATCTATTCTTGACAATTCCTGGTCAGCTGTTTTTGCAACCTTTATATTTCGTAGATAGTTCCAATTACTTCAATAATTTGTGCCATACTGTTTCCAGGAACTGAAACCAAACCGCCTGATCTATAATTTCTTAAGTCCTCTTAAAAAAAAAAAAAAAAAAATTTAGAAGGAAGATTTGTTTTTCTCTAGTCTTTTAGGATGTCTCCCATCTGCAGCTTCCCAGAGATAATCACTGATCATTTAGAGATTACTTTGCCTCATTTTTTGGGGTGAATTTCATCAAATCTTGAGAACTTGAATGTACCAATCTTACACAAATATTCCTTGAACTGTTCTCTTCTCTACTCCAGCATGCATTCCAAACACCTTGTTAAAATTAATTTGTTAAAGTATCCAGCACAATCTACCTTTCCCATGAAGATGTAAGCAAACAATTCTGCTTCCTCTGATGAAAGTAAATGATTCTCTGTTCTCTGTAGAACCTCTTGTTCAATATTTCTTCTCATTTTCCCTCTTATTTCTAATGGATTCAGTGAAACTTCAGTTGCTTGTCGTGTCCCTTACTACTTGGAACTCATTTAGTGTTTGAGTTTTCTTATTTCATCTTTATATGCTTGTGTAATTCCTCTGTATTCATCCTTATTTATGAACCAGCTTGGCTTTATTAGTTTAAATACCAGGCATTTCCTTACCCAGCTGGCCAGGAAAGCTTATTTGAGCAGCTCCATGAACAGGGCTGGAGAGACTGTCATTTCTGATGATGAGGCAACAGGCCAGCTGGTAAAAAGTTCATGTGTAACCTCTTACTCTGAACAGCTAATTGCAGAGCTTGTGCTTCTCCATGTTCTGAGAGCCTCATAGAGCAAGGCAGGCTGCAGGGCACCCTGGCAGTGTGGTGGAAACAGTAGAAATAGAAATCAGGGGTCTAGTGCGAAGGTTTTACTTGCTCCATGCTTTTAAGCTGTTGTGCGCCTGCTATATGCCCACTAACAACTTCAACAGTGATTTTTGAGTTTTCGTTCTTCTCCCCTCACCCCTCCACTTCCCATTTCCTTTGTCTCCACACAGGTTTTCCCATGGCAGTGGCATTCTGGCTATTGCTGGAATGACCTGATCACAGAAATCAGCACTGACATCTTCCCGCTGTCCTCGGTGTGCACTGCTTTACACACTCAGGTTGTAAAAGGGCAACGGGCCTCCAGGCAGTAGGGGAAGGCAGGCGTGTGCCACATACATATCAGACATGAACCGTTATTCTTGTAATTTGGTTTTATTTTGCAATAGCAGTTACGGGATCTATAAAATCTGGA
Organism: Chionis minor; assembly: GCA_013398295.1. Lineage (NCBI taxonomy): Eukaryota > Metazoa > Chordata > Aves > Charadriiformes > Chionidae > Chionis > Chionis minor. The sequence goes on from VZSF01003406.1 coordinate 196,136, forward strand.
AGTGCTGATATTGATTCAGACGAATAGCTTGGTGTCTGCTTTGCAATGGGAGAAACCCACTCTCCTCCTCTTTCCTAGAGTGCGCTTCTCAGAAAGAGACCACTGCCTCCCTCTACTATGGCTATGTCTAAATTCACTGATCCATAAATTGAAAATACGGGTTTATACTAGACCATTCTTCCTGCAAACCATTTCTAAAAGTGTTGTGAAAAGATTTGCATTAGACATTGAAAGTTACTGATGGGAAAAGGCAGCAATCATGCACAATGTACAATATCATGCTCACTATGACTTAGCAGAGAAATTTAGAGTTATACTCCGCCCTTTCTGAAAAGTAACACTAAGTCTCTAACTGATGCCTGTATAACCTTTTCCCAAAGACACTTCTTAATTTTCACTTTTCTTTTAGCTTCTGTAAGTTACTTTAACCCACAAAGCTGTTGTAAAGATGACTGCCTGAAAAAAAATGCATGTCTTTTAAACCTATAATTTAGAATCTGGGGGGGGAAAAAGTCTCTGACCAAAAAAAAGCCCTTGGGAAGGCAAAGATGAAATCAAGAATTCGGATTCATTTTCAATATTTTCCTTTCTCCATAAGAAGAACAAACAGCCACATTTTATGTTTTAGAGTAGATTCCAGCAGGGCGTGTCTGTATAGTGCAGCCAGGCAAATTGTCAAAAATAAATTAGCAATAATTACTTGTGCACATTCACTCTTCTGGAAATGATAGCTAAGGAATTGAATTAAGATGCAGGAAGTTTAGGTTCAATTTTTAGCTCTGCTGAAGGTCTGCTTTGTAGGTTTTATTAGAAATCACTTTCCCACCTTTATCTTTTGGTTTTGCTTTATAGGTAAGACTGTGCAGGGAGGAAACTGCCTGTGCATGTGCATAGCAAGGCAGCCTAAGAAAATAGGATCCTCAAACCATCTGGGGCCTTTACTTTTTCTGGCAGTATCACACAACAAATAATCCATGATAAATTTCACTTGCCCTCTACAAAACCTTTGCTGAGACAGATTTTGTTATGTATTATAAATGCAATGCAGACTTTATCACAGTCTCTGCCAGTAGTTTTTTATTCTTCTGGGGTTTGAATGCTACATCAAGCTGCCTAGAATCACTAGCATTGTTTTGTCCAACCGTTAGCTGAAAATACGGCTTCCCGGAGCTGGCTTAATCTAATCTGTCCTGATTATACACAGAAATAGGAGAAGAAGAATCATAACAAATGTTGGTCACATACTCATTCAAACTACTAAAGAAAACAGGGAATGATTTATTTAGTCATATACATTCATCCCATCAACGGGGAGCATTTTCACATCAATTTGACGGTCGTCTAGCCAAGAAGAACAGGTTGTTCTCAATGCAGTGCTAATTCTGGCAAAAGCTATAAATTCTGGGCAACATTCATGGATAAACAGTCTCATCAATGAAATATATGTTTTAAGAAAGCAAGCAAGCAATGAACCTGTAAGTCCTGCAAAAATAAGCTCTTAGAAAGGGGGAAGGAAGAGAATTTGGGGAGTTTTCACAGTCATCTATCCACATTTTTTTGAAACCGACATACCAGTATACCAGAACATTATACAAAAGGAAGGTTTCAGATACATTTGTATACATAGAACAGTTGAAAAGCAAAGAAAAACTCCTTTAAACTTTTTTTAAAAAGGAGTCGAACTGAAGACCTAGGAGACATAAACAGCTATAAAAATATAGTCCCATCACAAGGGTTCTTCTTCTCAGTAGGGCAGAGTCTTCTCCAGGGCAACAACTCAGAAAGAATTTGACTACTTGGGGAATTAGAAGAGGTGGTCTTGACAGAGTTTTCTTCCCTCCTATGGCTTTTACCCTGGAGATTAGGCAGTTTGGTTAACATCAAATTTATTCTGTTAAGTGACTGTAGACGAATGTATACGTTAGGTCAAATTCATTCCAAGTATTCTGATCTTGGTTATGGTGTATAAATTGGGAGAAACTTAACAAAATAAAATAAAATTACTCAGGTTATCTGCCAGGGTACAAAGAAGCAGCATCTAGACCATAGAATTTGACCTGTCTTCCTTTTTTCCTCTTTGACATAAGGGTTGTTACTCATATAGATGATTATGTTTGTTCCCTTTTATAACTTATTGGGGATTGATTAAATATTTTTTGCAGGCAGCACTTGAAATATGTAAATTACTTTTCTTCTTCGGGAATATTGCTTTAATGGGTACCTACAAAAGCTCTGTCCCCTAGCAACAGCTCTCTGCAAGCTCTCCTTATAAATCAATCCCAGATAGGTGGCACACATAGAAGGGATGGAGATATTAAATGGGTTTTATTGGTCAAGGCCACTTCTTTGTCCATGCAAAATCCAACTCAATTCATTAATTAATTCAGAAAAACAAACCAAAGCAAAACAACATTTACCATCTTCCTCTTGGCCTAATACCAACTGATTATCTAGAAGTTGTATTGGAAGGTCTGAGCGGTTTTGTAATAATGAAATGCTATGCAATATTACATTAAATGGTTACTTTGAAGACTTAATGAGATCTGGGTGTTTCATTAGCAACAATAATAATGATAGATGATTACAATAACTGTACAATTTGCTTATCATAGAGAATTGATGTCTATATGGTTTTCAAGGACTAGTTCTGCCTAGTCTGGTTCATCTGTATGCTTTGTTTCCAGAAGCATTTGAGCAAATAACGCATTTCAACCTGAACCCCAACTATATGTATAACGATAGGTACATTCATTCTGCAAAATTTAATTTAATTTAAATATCACAGATGGAAATCTTATATTCATGATATGAGAATATTAAGTGTTCTCCTTGTCGTCCACACAATGCTCCTTCCTTAGGGTAAAAATTATTCTGATAAGGAAAAACAGGCATTGCAAAAGGAAAATCCATTTTGCCATTATTCATCTGAGACAATTAAAAGATCATTCAATAGACTAAGCAAGATCAAGAAATACGTATAATACAGTTATGTTATATCTCTGCAAATAGTGATTATCAACAGCCTCGGGTGGATTTGCATAGTGAGAATGAAAGAAGCCACTTAGCTTGACCCTGTTAAACTTCACATTTCTTATCTTAATACTTGAAGTACCACTGCTGTTCAAAACAATTGGGAAAAACAACCTACTTTTTCTTTCCATTCTTAAAAGCAAACAAATCCTTTTTGATCAAAGTCTCCAGAAACATGCCAAGAACAGAAAGTTCCAGCCCCCAAATGGTTAGAAAAAATTGCTATAAATTCAAAGGTGACAGATAGAAAGCCCTGAGTAATATGCCTCAGTGCAGCACTGGATGTAATTTAACTCAGAATTTGTTTGGCCATCCATAAGACACTTCGGAAATGTGAAAGAACACAAAGGTGGAAGAAGTCTGCAACGAAGGAAGGCAAAGTCCTGCTTCAGAAAGTGTCAGGAAATTTTCTAGCACCATAAAGGGTCCCATTAACATCTCTATAATTTGATCTTATACCCAACACTGACAGAAAGCTGATTACCCATTCTGCACTCCCTTTGGCTGTAAATATTTCAAACCTGACTGTTTTATGTTCCTTCCCCATAACAAAGTTACAATCTCTAAAATGTTTGTAACCTATACAGCTTGTTGTAAAGGCTTAATGTCCTTGGCCTGAGAAAGAAATTGTGCACAAGAAATCAACTTTGTTCCATTTTGGCAGATTAAATTCAAAAGAAATACAGTATTAGTACCTAAGAAATGCAGTCTCTCAAAATAAAAGGAAGGCAAGAACTATTAGGGCTGAAGTAATGGATAATAAAAGCCAAGGGACCAACCATAAAGTAGCTGTGCTTAATATGAGCAACTTAGAGTCAGAAGTGTCTTTCTGAGCTAGGAAAAGCAAGTCTGAGATGGCCTTCATACCCAGTCAGTGCCAAATGGCCACTTTTATGCCCCATCGTGTTCATGGCATCAGTAGCAGGGACTTTCTGATCTACAGTAGAGCAGCAATAGTATTTTAAAGTGTTGTATGAGCTCTGAACAGCCCCAGTACTTCCACTGGGACAATCACAAGAAGTCTTGTAGCCTTTTTGCTGGCATCTCACATGAAGACACAATCCCTCACACAGTGCTTTCATCTTGTTACACCAGAAAGTGTTTCTCAAGGCACTAAAAAAGAATCCAGGAAAGTGTAAATTTGGTGACAAATTTGTCCGTATTTCTGATAAATCTGGCTGTGATTGTGCATATATGGTAGAGTTTTATTATGAATGGAAGGCAAAATCCAGCTCTGTAATAGCAATGCAATCAGGCTGGGATTTCTAACCAAAAACTGGAACAAGTACACCAAAAATGGAGAGGAAATGCAAAAAAGTGCAGCTAAAGTACAAACAATTTTCTGCAGAAAGCAGCACTGAACTTGGAGCATAGCCATCAACTACAGTTGTGCAGCAGTATCTTGAAAACCTTCAAGCACAGGGATGCCACAAGCTCCCTGGGCAACCTCTTCCTGTGGTTACCTATCCTCACAGTGAAAAACTTTATGTCTAGTCAGAACCTCCCCTGCTTCCTCCGTTCTCCCACTGTGCATCAGCACAAGGAGCCTGGATTGGTCTTCTCACTGACACCTCATGGACATTGTGGGGCTCCTGACCTTCTTTATAAATGTGTTAATTTTGTGTTTGCTTTGTATTCACTTGCAGAACTGGTGAACAATTAAGTCAGTTCAGAGATGGGGCACTTTTCATTACACTTTGGAATAAAGTAGCAGACTACTGTTTTCATTGTCTGTGTTTGTGGTGCATACCTATAGCCCTGCTCAGGCCTCACAGGACTGAGAACTTAACACATCAGAGCTGATTCCTGTCCCTGAAAGACCAAAGTCTATAAAGAAGAACTTGGAGAAAAAGGGACAGTAAACTGCTGAGGAAGCACAAGGTTAACAGTGATCAATTCAAATCATCATGAAGGTCTCACACCCATTCTCCTTTAGGTCATGGAAGAGTACAAATATTCTGCTATTGTCTGAGAAACAGTGATGTTTCTCCTAATTTTTATCCTTCTAATAATAAGTACATTCAGGATGGCTGGCTGATAATTTTCCACATCCTTTCAATAGATACAGTAGCAGCAAACCTGAGATCGGCTCCTGCATTTCCCACAGCAGTGGGATTTTTAGGGATTATTTTTAACCACAGGGAAGGTGACCAGTGCCAAAGCCAATCAATCCCCGCCTTCTCTGCAAAAACAACCGTTTCCTTAGGCCACCCAGTTTTGGGTTATTCTACTTTAAGTGACATCCCAATGTCTACTAATAGCCTGCAGTGAGATTTAAACCATGTTATATAGATTAAGAGACGAAAGTTCAAATAAAGCTCTGCCTGCAGGACATTAGCTTGGTTATTTGTATTTGTCTGGAACTGTCTCTGAAATGCTGGTATGAAGGAAGTGGGCAGCACTTGACCCAAAGAGCAACTAAACTGTTGGAGATCTTTTCTTCCCCAGTCACCCTGACCTCAGGCAGGGCACAGTCCCCTTCGTGACAGTGTAACTTATCCCCATGACTTGAGTAAAGACATCTTAGGTGGGTGTGTTTTCTACTACCTCCCACTAATGCCAGCAAGAGTTACCATACACTTCAAGAAAAGAACAAGCTTTGGAAATTTCTTTTCCTCCCCTAGGCAGGAATCTAGCTGCGACTCTTTGGCAAGAGCTATGGGACTCCAGTTAGAAGTGAGCTACAATTATAACGGTCAAGTCTGCCCTGTTGTTATAATTGTGGTGTCACTGTGTATCAGGGCTGTGCCTACATGTATGTCCGGGGCAGTTAATTCATTCATTCTCTGTGTGGTCTAGGAACACCCAAATAGTCCCTGCATAGATGGAACAATTGACTGGTTTGCAGTAATAGACCAGCTTAAAACTAGGTGATTGACAGAGCTCCGAACAACATTCATTATTAAGCCTGTTCCCATTGTCTTCCGGACAGAATTTTGGGTAATTCTTATTCATCCAGGGATGTCCTGCTCTACTAGTTCAATTTTATGCTTGTATGGATCATGAAGATGAAAGTAATCACAATCTTATAATTTAGTCAGGAAGTCAAGGCACTTTCCATAAAAAACAAAGCATTGTTACATTCTGTAGCCAATGGAGAAGTGGTTTTGGCCAGAGCAACAAAGTTAGCAACGGTGTTATCATAAAGCTAGGTTGTATGCAGAGAAAGTTTTGCAATCCTTGTGGATTATCAAATGTTAGGTTGCAAACAGAGCATCTCATAAAATAATGTTAACATTACTTCTAGGAATGAAAATCTTAGGACTTTTTTTGCTAACAGCTGTTGAAATATGGAAAATACATTGGCTTCTACAGAAGCAAAGGAGGTAGTATATAATCCTTCATACAGGACACTTTGACAGCAAATTAGATCATTCTGTTTTCTGAAATTCACCCTCAGCTGAGACAATACTTTCCAGTAAGACAAAATTTTCATGTTTTTCCAATAATACACTATCTCCTGTTACAATCAAAAAATAAAAAATAAAAGCTTGGATAGAAAGAGCCTTTCTTGTGCCTTCTAATGTTTCAAAGCATAAAAAATTAAAAATGTTCCCAAGAATTATTTTTTCTATACAGTCGAAAGTAAAAAAATCCATTATCTGCTTGATTATCTGTAACATGGGAGTTATGCTGCTCTAGGGCTGTCTGAAATGGAAAAAAGTGCAAATGGTCTGAAAATCAACAATTTAGCATCATTTAGAGCTGATATTGTAAACGTTAACTTTAAAAACACCCATGTGATTTAAAGAAAAAGGCAAATTAATCATAGAATCATAGAATAGTTAGAGTTGGGAGGGACCTTAAAGATCATCTAGTTCCAACCCCCTTACCATGGGCAGGAACATCTTCCACTAGATCAGGTTGCTCAAAGCCCCATCCAGCCTGGCCTTGAACACTTCCAGGGATGGGGCTATTTTCTTCCTGTTAATTGCCAATCTGATATGCTACAAAAGGCAAAGTGAACTGTAGCTGGATTTCCACTGTATCTTGAAGATTGTAGTTATAAATTTGCAATAATTTTTCTTCATTTACCACAAGAAATTCAGAATTACCAGAAATATTGTTTCTATCGGCATTGTTATATGGAACAAGGAGACACATCCTTAAAAGTGGGTTATCTCTTTTCCCAAAAATTGTAAATACTCTAAAGTGCTCTCTAGTTGCTAGAAGTTACTTTTACTCTTACAATGAGGATTCCTCAGCTGTAATTTTTATGTTCTTTAAGGACAGTGCTGATGATGAAGTAACTGAATAACACTGGAATCTATGAAGGTATATTTAAGTAGCTAGAAAGTGAAAACAAATATTTCTTGTGTGCCCAGGTTCATGACAATGCATTCACTGAAAGACTTTGGTCTGATCAAAAATCTAATTTTTACGGAAAACACATATCCTTCTAAACAGAAAAAAATAACTTAATTAGCTGGTACGCATTACCTCTTAAATGATCTAACATTTTGATTTGAACATGTGAAAATGTTTTAACCTGAAATTTCACTGAACTCTTAACTTTCAGTGTTTCAAAAGATATATTGATTATTCAGGAATGTAAGCATCATTAAAAGGTTGACATTAGATGAAAAGCTGGATGCAGAATGTTTGTATGAGTAAGAATGTATAGTGTCAGATGAGCTGTGTATTAGGAAATAGTCTCATCTTATTTTAAAATCCTGATTCTCTCAGTTCCTTAAAAAATGTGACTTTGGTTATGTCTGATCCCATTTTAACAACAGCAGTTGAAAGAATATTGTCTGTGATGTAATAGGCTCAGATAAGTTGCAGAAACTTGGTAAACAGGGATGCTGTTTAGGCAGAATTTTAAATTAAGATTTATTACAATTGTACACAAGATCTTATGAACAGAGTTTTTTAAAGCAATCTATAGTGAAGTAAATTGATGCTTTATAACTGAATTGTACATTGAAGATAATAAAAGGATACAATTAACATAAATACATAAGAAATACTATGTGAAATAGTGGTCCCTGGAAAGGTCTGTTAAAAACATGGGGGGTTGTAATTTCAAGAAAGATGATCATCCTGACACTGAACACTGCATCATGGCATTTGCATACTCTTGAAAAGTAATTAAATTATTTCTGCTTTTCCACATGCAGGTAGTTTCTGTGGGTTTTCTTCTTACATTTGTGCTGTACTGTTTGTTGTTCTGCCTGATGGTTTTGCTGGGTTCTGATTTTCCTTTGGTCGGTACTAGTATAGAGTTTTCTGGAAGCCTGAGTGGTTTTGGTTTTAATGTCAGTTTCATTAACTCCACAAGACATTTTCTGTCTTAGATTATTCAAAAGTTCTTATTAAACCCCACTTTCTATTCTGTACCTTATACGTGTTCCTTTTTAGTAGAAAGTTCAGAATTCCTCAAATATTCGTATTAAAAATTCTGTCCTCTGCTGATCCAAGTTGACTGAAAGTCTTTCACTAATCTGTTCTTAGAAATTAAACTTCTTCCTAGCAACTATGGCCTACAGATTGTTTGCCACATTTCTGGAAATTCTTAGCTCCTCTGGAGAGCTGAGTTGTTCCCTTTGTGTGCTCAGGATGCTGCCTCAGCCTCTTTTTAATATTTCTACCACATGATGTGAAGCAGAGACTGTAGCGCTTGGGTGCTTAATTAACCTCAATTGCACTTACTGGTCCCCTGTGCATCAGCAAATGACAGTGACATTGACTCTACCCTGTGGAGTGACTTTCCCTCAGAAAGAAGGTTGCAAATATTAACTGAGCTGCACAGGATACCCACAAGCTTAGTAATATTGTATATGGGACTGTGAATAGGACTTCTCTGCAGAAAATATTTGTTGACTCTTTATGGAGATATCAGTTTGAATTCCCCTCGGAGATACATGCACTTAACCTGTTGCAGATGCCAAGAAAGGGTGTACATACATTCACAACATTTCTCTAAAACAGCTGAAAGTAAGCTAATACTACTGGCTTCATCTACAGCACCACCAGAAGAGCCCTCCTAGAAGCATTACTACATTTGTCCAACATGACCTGGTGGCTCCAGAGGCAGCTCATGTCTTCACTGGGGAGAGCATCAGCAACCCAGCTCCACTGGCAGACACTCCATAAAGCAATATAATGGAAGCTCCACCTCAGCTCCTCATTCCAGCCTTCTGCTGCCTAGTATATGACGAGCCTCATTGGGAACTCATCAGCTGAGCTTGCCCAGTCTTCTCATGACCTTGCAGCAACTAACTATGCATTGGAAAGGGCACACATGCTGTACCCTTGCTATGAGCATAATCATAACCAGAGGCCAAGCTACAGGTTGATGAGCAAGAAGCTGTCTGACCCCACTGCACAGCAAAAGGACCTCCCCAGGCAGTTTTATGTCCTAGCCCTCAGGAGCCGGCAGCCTGACACGGCAGCTAAGGTCCAAATCTGCTGAGTGATGGGGCACCTCAAAGCTGGATGCTCACCGTGCATTTGTGCACCCTGTCAGCTCCTACCAGGCCACAATCACCCCCCACTGGCTGTGCTGTCACACACACCCCCCTCCTCCACCAACCAGTTTGGAGCACTTACTGAGAAAGTTATGGGCTGTGACAAAATTGCCTTTTTTTGGCACCACTAGGCTCATGGTTCAGAACCATGAGAAAGAGTAGATTCCCAGTAACAAATTCGCAATAAATGGAAGAGTGACAAAAAGACTTCACTAGCAGTGCCCTGAGGCATTGTAGCTTTTGGAAGTCTGCAGGCAGTGTACATAAGGGCTGCGGCAGAGCAACCCAGCTGTGTCACAGGGTCTGCTGAGGCCCTTCGACAGAGACAAAACCACCCAACGCAGCTGCTATGCCCTGGCCAACTCTCCCTGTTTCTCTAAACAACATTTGTCATTCACTTCTGGTCTCCTGGACCTTATGGAGGTCTTACCGTACACAGATCCAGTGCAAGCTTACAGGAAAATGTCAAAAGGGGAGCTATGAAATAGGCCCACAGGTTTATGACCACAGAAGAGATGTACACTGATTTGTTCTGAGGTCAACCAGCCTTTCAAAGGTAAGAAAAGGAAGAAAACTTCAGGATACGACAGAGGTACAAAGCTTTGGAAAGGTCATTTCCAGAAGCGACTCAGAAAGCCACAGTTTGGGATTGCAAAAGTCTTTGTCTTTTCCAGACGTAGGGCAAATGCCACTTCCAATAGCAACATGTTTGATGGATGGCTGGGTTAGGTCTTTTGTTTGGTATTCTTTGAAGTGATAATAAACAAACCAAATTAAATACAGTCCTTAATTAAAGTTGGATCCCATTAGCCTGCCTACAGTAATATTGCTAAACTATTGATAAGACCTTTGAATCTCACACAAGCATAAATAAATTCTCAGGCTACAGCTTCTGCAGGAAGGGGAAAGACTGTTTGTTGGGTTTTGTTGTGGTTTTTTTTTTTCTCTTTACCTTAAATAAACCCATCCTTTCACTTTCCCGAAGGGCTGTGAGGAGATTACTGCATCCAAGGGTGCTCTCTGCGGGAAGGAGGGTTCAGCTGGTCCCACCACCATCCGCAGCTGCCAGTCCGATGGGCAGCGGGCAGGCTGGGGCTTCAAACCAGCACCCTTACCTGAGCGCCGGCCAGGGACAGAGTTTCTGTCCCTTCCCTGATCTGCTTAAAGCACAAACTTGTTCATGAGAATATTGAGCAGAGTCACAATAGTGAAATCACATTGCTTTCTTAGTAGCTAAACTTCTGTCATTTAAATTACTAGAATGATGTTGACTCGGATTATACTGAGCACTGATATCACAGGATATTGATGCCTGATTCAATTACTACATAATTAAGTATGCATCAATCGTTGAGCAGTCTGTATTGGTAACCTGACTCATGAGTGACATGAATGTCCTCTTTGATTCAATATGCTTAGAGTAAATAAACTTAGGCTGGAAGGAAAAAAGCTGGGTTCATATGGTTGACGAGACACTTGTGCAAGTGTTATGGGTTTATGTTTTTGCCTTTTCTTCTGGAGTTCCTCGTCCCACAATGGTGCTCTGAGTTGACACAGATTTACAAATATATATCATGAAAAATGAGATCCTGAAAAGTCACAAAAATCCAGTGTGAATTTCAATAAATGAAGTAAGTGCAAATAGAAGAACTGCACCAGAAACACCTTTTTTTTCACCGATCCGTTTCATGCTTCACTTGGTCATCTTGTAGGAGCTTCAGCGTATGTTGTTCAGAATGCTTCCGTGGTAGCTTGTGCTCCTGCTCTGACAGAGACTGTACTCCTCAAATACAGGTACACAAAGATCATCTTCTCATACCACTTACAGCACTGATTGCTTCCAAAAGAACTTTTTTCAGATTTTGGTAGCTTATATAAAAATTGTCTCTAAATGGATACCAAAAAGCCAATGGTTCAACTTTACTTTATTTCTGTAGCACTACCTTAAGTGGCCAATGCATTGAAGAATAAGCCGTAAATCATTTGAGCAGAAGGTTTTTTTCACTGAACTTTTTAAAATGTGACATGCTATTGCTTCAAAACTGAAATTCAAAACAATAAAATGTATTGTCAAGTAACATTTTCCATTGTTGACCTTTTTTCACTTTGATTATTTGGTTTAGAATATTTTTCTTTGGAAAAGAAATTATGAGGATATTATACGCAAAATTTATCTAGAAAATGCTGGAAGAAGACTTTTTAAAATTATCACAATTTTTCTGTTCCAAAATGAAACTGATAAAGCCACACAATTTGCAAAATTTACATTTTGATGGAGTAAACTATTGTGTTAGAATGTAGTTTCTAGGACCCTTTTTCAGATTGCTCTAATGTCAACCATGCATCAGGGAATAATAAGAAAATGGTTTTGGCCCATCTTTTTTTTGCAAGAGTAAGGCGACAGATTTAGACCCCCTTAATGACACAAAACAGTTTCGTACCTCTTTGTGCAGTGACATTATTCCCACTGAGACTGCACTGAAATAGTGTATTTCATGCGAGCAGAAATAACTGAATCTGCTCAAAGTGAACGTTTCTTTCAAAAAACTGTACCAGAATAATCTTTTTACAAAGTGATTAAAACATAAAGGAAGTCTTTTGATACATATATTACCATCTTCTATTACCTTTACATGGGGTAGCACATCTAAAATTTTCATTTAATGTTACTTCTATTTAACTGACGTTTTATGAGTAATCACTAAGCCAAGGCTGTCACAGCTCTTCTAAAGGGTTGCAGCAAAGCACCTTTGATGGCTTAAATTAAATCTAAAAATGAGCTCAATTTTTACCATGATAATCTCCAAATTACAGATGATTTAGAAAAAGTCAAACACTTTTAGAGTGCATGTAGTTTTCTTAAACAATACTAACTAGACTAGCAGTGTTTCACACATGGGGAAACTGAGAAAGAGGCAGAGAAGCAAAAATTGTGCACTAGGTCACCTAGAAGACCAGTGGCAGAGCTAGGGGTAATTACTGTGGAGCAAAAACCTGATGTGCTTAATTCTATTCAAGTACTCCATCTGTTTGGTCCTAATAAAACTTTTTATCTGAAAAAAAAAACAAATCAGAAAATTTAAAACACAGTCTGGCAGTGAAATCTCTGCAGACAGGTCCTGATGCCCCAGCACAGATCCACTGGCATAAGTGAATTTGCATATGGATAGAAGGGATCTTATTGCAATACCAGGGCTTAAATCATAAATTGCAGTCTTAAACCGAGATGTTTTAGCATGTTCCCTCATAATCCTGCTACCAGGTAGATATATGAAGGGGATGTATCATTTCTTCCTCCTTTATCAGGTGAGAATGCAGTACTTTGAAATAGTACTAAGACCTAAGAGGTCTGCGTCTATTATAACTTTGAGGTAACCTATAGCCATAAACAGACCATAAGCTTTTTTTCAGTCACCTCTCCTGGTTCGCAGCTGTCAAATGCGTAATTCTCCAAGCTTGAGTGAGCAATGCATGTTAATGAGGAGATGTATTCAACTTAAGGTGCACTGTTTCAGTTTTTCCTTTGAGGATTCACAGTTCATTACCGAATGTCGGAAGTGTCTTAACTGCTTATTTCGTCAGGCCAGATGTTTCTGGATGAGGAAGTGTTTATAAATTATTTGTTCAAGGTATGTTGCTCTAATGAGTGGAATCTGTTAGAAGTCAACCAAGAGCCACAGTCCAGAGGAACAAGTGTTCATTAGGCTGAACAGCTCCCGGAATAAAGAGATGTCTAATAAATACCAGACTGGTATTTCTTAACGCTTATTTATGCTTTCATGAGACGCTCATTCAGGGCTTTTTTTTTTTTTTTTGAAAGAATCTGACAGAACTATCTCTCGAGCTTAAGGCTCTCTTGTGCCCACATTTTCCACCTGAGAATTTAAGCAAGGTCAACTCTGCTACATTTGAGCAGATACCCTGCACTTTCGGCTGTGCTTGTTTTGCACTTGTTTTTCCTAACCCACCCACACGATCAGATGTACCTTAGCCCTAAGTTCCCAGCATGGTCAGGTCACTCTTACGTTTAAATTTAGAGTGTATGTGGGCAGGAAAAAGAAAGTGGTGCCTATGTATTGGATACCTTGAGTCTACCGCCGGACAAGCAGAGCATGCTGCTTGGATGTTCTTGGAAAGGCAAGGAAAAGCAAAAGGTCCTGTCATTTCCCTGTATACACAGAGCTCAGGCCCTAAATTTCCACCCATCCCTCTCGATGCCACTTGGCAACACACGAATAGATGCAGCAGGCGTATCTCAACCCCAATACTATGGATCAGGCAAAGCTGATAGTGATGATTTTTTTTCTGGAGCATCTTTGAAGGAATACTTTGTAACGTGTAAAAAATACAACCATTGCAATGCATTCTATGAACACGGTGCCTCTGAAGCCACACTGATGCCACATCTGCAAAAATAGTGCTAGATCACCAACTTCTGGAATCCCTTCTGCCTCCTCTTTCTCTTGGGCAGTTTAGTTTAAAGGGGATGAGATCTGCTTCTGAGGGCTGCCTGCTGCACTGCTGAGTTCAGGAGGTGAAGATGCTTAATTGTTGTCTGATAACAACCCATTATCCTCTAAGTTTTCACTCCAAAGAACAAATACTGTTTCTCCCAGCCACTTGCTTAAACATTTATCCTTGCAAATCCCCCTCTTTCCTTGTAGCTCTAAAACCTTTCTTTTCTCTACTGTGTAGAAGGAAGAAAATGTTGTGTACTTTTGTGAATGTAAACACACCAGTTGCCATGGGAGCAGGTGCTGGAGCTATGATTACTGCCTGCAGCTGCCACATTTGCTGGGTGCCCAATTACCTTACCTGGTTACTCTAATTGAAGGGAGAATGAACACAATGCACATTATTTAAGCAAAATGCTTCTTGACTGGCAAGTGCAAGACGAGTGGTCCAAAGGGTTCATGATCTGTTGCTCACAGCAGCCTCTGTCGTGTATTTTCATTACAGTCTGTGTTACATAAGGAGCAGCTGATGAGCTGAGATGAGAGCAAAAGAAAAAACAGAGAGGAAGAAATGTGTTTATAGAACGTGAGGTAGCTTCACAGCTTCAGATAAACAGCACTGGAAGTGGTAAGTGTAACAGGCAATTTTACTTTTGACTGTTAAAAGAAAAAAAAAAAAGTTTCTTTTCTAGAACCAAGCAGCTTCAAAGGCAGTTCAAAACAGGACAAATAAGCACCAGTGCAGGATGGCTGTAGGTGTCAGACCGTCCCCTTCCTTCTGAGCCTTCTGCTCACTTTCCTCCTTTTGAAATCCACTTTGCTTCTACCATAAAACTTTTCACGCAGGGCTGAACCTGCTCTAATGAGCTGACAAAATAACAACCAAAATCCAAAATAGAGACCCATGAAGGGTATATATGAGTAGAGAGATTTCCCTGTGTGCACCACTCAGTGTGAGAGCTAACGGAGACAGCAATAAGGCAACAAGAAAGCCCGGGCTGTACTCCCAACAAGCAAAGTAAGAGAGGGAAAGCTTTTGAACCAAATTGTTAGCAAAGCCTTGGAAGTGTGAGCATGTAAACAGTTTTGTTTTGTCTAAACACAGCAGGCTACAGGACGGCACGTCTGCTTTTTGTAAAAGTGCAGAACTGCACGCAATACTTGACTCCTCCAGACATTCCCTCTTCTATACAGAATTAATCCCCGTAGATCCCAGCTTCTGGCTGACAACGGGTCTGAAGCACCAGTGCCAATGAATGCTAAATGGATTGGTGTGTAAGCACTCAAAGTCTGGAAAATTTTCCTATTCTTCTACGAAAAGCAAAGGACCACTTCCAAAGTGCTGCACTCTCCAGGTGTCACGTTATAACTGATGACAGGACATCAGTCCTGGCAAGTCGCATCCCAGAGGTTTATTCCTTTCCAGTAGGCCTTGTCCATGCAGGTTCTTTGCTCATTTGTTACGATAAACATATATGGACAGATCAGATGAGACAAAATGCAAGAGTGCTGTAAGAGGTCTAGGCTCTGACAGCATCTCCAGCAATGCCCTCAAGTCATGCCTCCTTTCTCTCCTGCCTCAGGAGAAAGCCCAGTGTGCTAGAAAAACATCTGATTTAGTTAACAGAGGAAAGAGGATCCTTGGAATACCTTTTGTGGCCAACTTCAGGTGTTCCAGAAGACCTGGACCACTGCTTTCAGCTGCCTCAGTGTCCCAAAACCTCTCCCACAAAGCAGCCCAAACACCCCGCAGCACCAGCCCTCCCACATGCTCTCCCCTTGTGTATTGCCATAGCACAGTCAGCTTGGAGGTAGTCTCCTCAGAAAGGACTGCTGCCTGTGGCTCGGACTAGGAAAGATCATATGCAGTGCCACAGTCAGAGCCAGGGCCAGAACTCACCCTGCTGGTGCCAAGCAGAGCGGTACTGACACCATCCAGCCCTGATGCCTCACTCACAAGCTCAGGCTCCCTTGGGATCCATTGGCTTTGCCCTTGCTCTCCCACCGGGCACCTTGCTCCCATGCAGCTGGCCAAATGCTATGGGTAATCTGTGTGGCACTTGCCTTGTCCCTTCTTTCAGTTCCTTAGGGAAAGTCCTTGTGAGGTCTGTCCCTTTCCCCTTCTTCAAACACAAAAGGACACAAAACCCCAGAAAGGATCTAGTTTCTAGCCAGCTGCTAGCGAGCACTTTTGAGCAGTATTTATTCCAGGCCTGACCTAGGTATAAGTCCTCTAAGAAAGAGGTTGCTCAGCTGGGAGATGATGGCACACATTGCCAGTAAGCCCAGGTCTGGTGGTCTCCTTGAGAAATAAGGAGACTCTTCCTCTGTCATAGACACTAAAGAAGTAGGCAGTGCCTGTGGCTTACCAGATTTGAGGATAAAACAGACTCTAGGGAACATGAAGGTCCCCTAGGCTTATCTTTCCTTCTTCTTGTGCCTTTCTTATCAGTATAAACTTACTGCGTATCTCAGGCCATGTCCCAGGCTGGGTGATTTGTACTGCAGACAAGTTGAAGGGAAGACACAAGCTAGAAACACTTTGCAAGGTATGTCATGAGGGATAAATGACAAAGTCAAGGATGTGTCATCCCAAGTTTGATGTAGATACGCTCAAAGTCCCCTGGAAGAATTTCAGTGGCCCACCATAGAGATGACAATATGGTGGTTTCATCCTGAGCACCTTTACAGGGGGCAGCCCTTGGGAAAGGTTTAGAAGAATAGAGCTGTTATCATTAAAAGTTGGTCTGGCTCTAATTCCTGATTCAGCTCATTATGCTCTGAGTTTAATTCTAAAGGCATTATCCTCTAATCCAATTATTAATGCGTGCACTTAGATCTCAAAGAGCGCCCTGAAGGTTAAACATGTGCTTAAGTGCTTTGCCAAATTGGGACAGAAGCATGTACGCATTTCTGAGGTACAGCAAAAGTGTATAAATTAAAAAGCACAATTGTGAATGTCATTTTATGGATTTGTCTATTTTAAGACAATTTAGGTAATAAATTATTCCTTCCTTCTTTAGGACATCTGTTATCCAAAATATTTCTTCCTTTGTTTATTGTTTTGTAAAACTGTTTAGCATACAAAATTGAATAGGGCCAACTGAAGTTAAACTATGGATATACATTGCAGGAAAAGTACTTAAACTTTCTAATATACTTATTAGTATCTACATCATTAAAGCTGCAAAGAAGTATCTATTAGGACTTTTAATGAATACACAGAAAAGTTTGGAAAGTAAAATAATTAAGTACTTTTGTCAATCCCACTGGATGTGAATCCAACTCTAATACCTAGATATCTTTCAAAGTCTGGCCCCTGGATGTAAGGCAATTAATTCTAAATCATAGAGAGCAGTAGAGTTTCCAAAGGCCAATATTTAAGTAATATTGTTGATATAAGGTGTATCTCTGTGCTAGGAAATAAAATCTCATGTGAATAGAGGTAGTAGCCTTACTATTAATGATCCTTTGTGGTTTATGACCATTTCAAGTCATTCAGCTCACAAAACATTTTTTAAAGAAAACAATGTGTATTTTATTGTTCTTAACACAATAAAATAGTTACAGTTTATCCAAAACCACACTTCAGAACAAAAGGTAATAAGATCTCTCATACACTGCCTCCTAATTTAATTAATTTACAAGGTACAGTACATAAATAATTAACTTGGCAAGGAGCTGTGATAATTTAATCTGAGATAGATCTAACACAATTTAAGCTTTCCCTAATTACTCTATCAGAGAGGAACTGGAATTAGTTTTAAAACAAATCTGAGAAAGTGCTTTGAATGCCAAGAAAATATTTTGAAGATACATATAAGTTGTAAAGTTGGGCAAACCACATTGTACAATATTTATAGTGTGGGGTCTATAGTCTTACGCAAACAGAAATTACTCATTTGAAGCTAGGAGTCTGTTCTATCTTTTCTCACTAATTAATCATTTGGATATTTTTGTGGGAAAGGGAGAGATCTGTGTTCCAAGTTTAGGACTGGACTTTGACATATTGCCCACTTATGTTTGTTGTAAATATGAAATAAGATTATGATTTTCCATCATTGCTTTACAGAATCCCCTGGTTTCTGCCTTGGGCTTTTTTTCCCTTATTTTTGTGGATTTTTGTTAACTGCATGATCTTAGTGGTGTTTTCCATGGAATTCAGCTTGTATGTATCTTACCAATTTCTATTTTCTATTTTTTTATTTACATTTTTTTCTGAATCTTCCTGTTTAGATGGTGAGTTTTCACTCACATGATTTGATGAAACAATTTTTACTCATTGGTAACACAAAAATAACCAGCGGTGAGTTCTCTATACATTCAAGATCAGTATTAGCACTACAACAGACAAACCACAGTACCGGACACTTCAATAATGACAGTAAACACCTTAAACTTTCTAAACAACTGCCTAGAATTAATCTCAGAAAGTTATAAAACCCCATGTGTCCTCCCCACATATATTCACAAGGTTAAACACCCATGAAGTCCCCAGCCCCCTTCACAAGACATGTGGCTGTGGGTATCCATGCCCTTAACTATGAGCATGGGTGTTCAAGAATTACACGTGCCTAAGTTGCTCCCTACAACTCACTCATCCTCACTCCAGCAAGAAAACATGCCACAAGGTCACATATGCATACTCCAAGCACAAGTCCCTGCCTGCTGCACCCCATACCATCAATCCAGTAGCTGGGTGCAGGCTCCTTGCAGCCCCTAACAGGGACAGTGCTCCATCGGGTGCAGACAGAAGGCACGGTGCTGCTGGGACAGCTTCTGGCAGTGCCAAACCTGGTTTCGATTTGACTGGTGATTTGGTACCACTTCTCACACCAAGGTCTGCCCCCCTTGTTACAAATTTTCACTCTTCTGTTACAATTCAGCCTGCCTCCTTTTCTCAAAAATGTCTCGGGAGTCCCCTGGTCACTGTTTAATCCTGCAAATGGTCGTTTTAGGCAAACTTCGTCACTGTTGCTTTCTTCTCAGTTTTAGGGCAACCGTCCTCCCAGAACAGACAGTGTGGAGCTTTGCATTCCCATGCATGGTTTGTACACCCACTGCTTTCCTACCTGCCCTGGTTACTCATGACCCCTTATTATGAGGGTCCGCGCATATTTCCCCGCAGCAGATCACTTTGGGTAGAGAGGGACTCGATGGGATGGATTTACCACACTCCGCTGACAAGATTATGACAGTAGGGAAACTAATTTAACTAAATTAGCTAGCCGAGGTTGGTTTACAACAGTTGGTTTACAACCTCAACTTCCACAGCCCCACACCTGTACATGGAGCAAACATCTCCTGTTCACAGCAGAATAGCCGCTATATCTGTTCATTAACTTCCAGAGCCGAGCACATAGCTTGTTATTCCCTTATCTGTTACCAAAGGTCTACTGGGTACGCTTGTTGCCTGGATGCTCAAGATCATTCAGACAGTTCAAAGCCTACTGGGGACAAACTAGCCAGCCGCACGTTAGCTGTTTTGTTGCATGTTAGCTACTGGCTATTTCTTCTTTCTCACAGAGTTATGCAGATCTAGCAGGTAGAGCATTTTGTTCGACTGCTGAAATTCAAAAAGAAAACATGAGCAAGATCCCCCTAACATATCCCCAAACAAACTTGCACTCCAGACATAGCACATAAAGCTTTTCTACAGAATATTCATCAGCATCTTTTTCCTTCTCACCACCCAGAGACAGATTTCATATTGTGCTGATTACAACCAAAGGGAAAATAGTCCCAAATTATTTAATCAGAGGCATACATAGGGTGTCCTTTTGCAGGCTTATTTTAAGTGATATCAACTACTTCCACATAGTCACGAAGCAGATTTTAAATCATACTATTGACAGCAACCCAACAATGGAAACCAACTGAAACTTAAGAAGTCATTTAATTGGCTGAAAGCAATTGAGCTACCCATTACCCAGTCAATGTAAACCTTCCGTGTCTGAAAAATTACGTGATATCATGATGTTTTGATCACAAAAAAACTTCTGCATACCTCATGTCCAACAACAATGAGGACTGCTTAAATCAAGATTTTTTAAAAATATCTTAAATTCTTGCCTATATCAGTACGTATGTACTGCAAATCTGCATGTATTAAAGGAGAAGAAGTTGTCAAAGCACTTTCATGCAATACAAGGGAACTAAGATTTGGTACCCTATGTCTTTCTCATGTTACCTTGGGGAGTTCACTGACAAACACATTTACAACACTATCTGACATTTAAAGATGCAGGCAGATGCATGTTGAATTTGCAAAAGCTCTCAAATTGGGTGCATAACTTTCATGGGTTGTTTTAATTCAGCGCACGCTCGAATCAATGGACCACATCCCTCCAACCTCGGTGGGTTTTAAATCTGTACTTTCCTTGCCTATCCAGAAAAAAAGATGTCTTCATTTAGGCTAGTTTATCCCACTGCAGTATAACAAATGAACAACCATGATTCACATTAAATGTATTACTTCAGTGATCCAAAACAATTAAAGGTAATTGCAAGCAGGCAGCAAGAGGGAATAGCATGTTATATTACACCCTGTAATTCACAGGAAGAGAGTGGGCCCCTGATATACTGTGGTTGAAATTACTCATACTTGGACAGAAGCAGGCATTAAAAATCCTTTGGTACATATCTCAGCATTAAGTGTACACCAGAAGTTACTTATGTACAGTCCTGATAGTTCCTTTTGCCATCTCTTCATTACTTAGATCCCTTATTACTGTACATGTTGACTTCTGAATTACACTTTTTTTGACCAGTGTCAAACAGGGGAATTCAAAGTGGAAGGAGTTCGCTGATGGTGGAAGGAGTGACTATGAAAAATACCTTTTACATGCAAATCCTATCCACAGTGCTTTGGCAATAGACATGGCTCCCAGGCTCTAAACTTGTCTTATTTCTGGTTATTGGACAAATTAAAATCCCTATAAAAGTGATACTTAACTTTGGAAGCCTTACGTTCTTGTTCAATTCATTTTGGTGTAAACCATGCTGATATAATAAAGTTGCACATACAGAGGTACCCATTGAATCAAATTCTTCTCTCTTCATAGATTTGGAAATCAAAATCTACTTTTACTTAAAAATTGTTTTATGTTCCCCCATATTTTTTACCTTTTTGTCTTTGCCTTTTTATTTTTCCCTTCACTAGACATAAAAGAAAGAAATGTGCATTCTTCTCAATTTCTCAAATTTGTTACAGTGCCAGGTCTTCAATTAGGCATTTATATTGAATGTAGTTAGCAGAAAATTAAGTTCTGTAATCTGGCCACTAAAAAGAAGCAGAAGCAAGAAACATTCACCATAAAATCCTTATTTCTTTCCAAGTACCTGCTAAAGTGTATTTTCTCAATGATCTGGTATGTTCTTGAGTCAAAATCCTGTCTTTTCTGTCATCCCCCATAGTCCACAAGAGATTCGCCAAAAGTGTTCCTTCTAGCACAAGCTCACCTAGACCGTTTCCCATGAAGTAAGAGAAACAGAATTTGCTGCCCTTCAGTGTACCCCAGCTGGCTGGGAAAGAAGGAAGTTCAAAGAAGTTACGTAGCTCCAGTTCCACCTGGTTTCCCTTGGCAATTAAACCAGGTCATGGGAAGAAGGTGGAAGGATGGTCAAGCACACACACAGAGAAAGTCCAAGTCTACGGTCTACTGCCTATGCCATGATTTAGACAAAGACGTCTTTCAAGCAGGGTTCTGAAGCTCTCAGTGTCATTTCTGAACATGTGTCTCCTACAGGGTAGCACAACTTGCTGCCCCTAACCCATACTGCAATTTGATGTGCCAGTTCATATATTTCCAGGGTTTTTATTTCCTAGCAAGAAATTAAGGAAAAAAAAGAGCAGTGGAACAGCTCTTGTAATGAAGCTGGTGACTTTTTTCCCTTGAGTGAAGTTTCGCCAGTGTGTACCTAATTTTAAAACTGGATCATAAGTGAACAAAGGCATTTTTTAATGAAAATATCCTTTTTTCAGTTGTCATACTTTTCCATAGAAGTTACAAACTATTTTGTTTGGGAGTTAAAATATCTTCCTCTTACTGAGCAATCACATCTTCATAGTCCTTTCCTTAGAAAACTAGAAACATTTTGGAGGTTATCTAAGGACAAACTCTGGTAGATGACTCAGCCACCTTCTGCTTCTCCTCATCTGACATCTAGCAGCCTGCCTCCTTGTGTTTTTTCCAGACTTATCTGTTCAAGATGAAATTTTCTTTAAAAAAACTACAAAAAACAATAAGCCTCCCACCATTACTAACACAAGCTCAACTGAAAAAATAATAGAAAATTAGGAGTAACGGGCTGCCCATGTGTTTTTCAGCACTGCTAATAAATTCTGTTTGTGACTGAATTTACTTTACATGGTGCTATGCAAATTATCCAGGAAACTGAAATCCTGTCTATACCATGCTTTCTAACATAAATAAAATCTTTTCATTTTCAAGTATCTTGGTATCACTGTGAAATTCTGCTTCTGTTCCCAGGAATGGACAATGTCTCCATGAGCCACACCATGGTAAAAGCCATCCAGTATAGCCGATACTGCCTCTGCCCCCTTCATGCCCACAGACTCCCCTGAACAGCAACTTCCAAACCAACTCTACATTACTGATCAGCTATGATGGGCCACAATTCCCTAGAAACTTTGCTTTAGGAGAGCTGTTTTAGCAGAAACTCATTTCACCCCATACTGGACTCTGAGAAACTAACTGTTATCACCTTTTCTGCGTAATCTCAGTAGGTTTGGAACAGGAAGCCTTTTTTTTTCCTTCTGCTTTCATCTGTCTTAGTCCTCTCAGTCCTCTTGGAGAAACTTCTTTTGAAGATCTACAAGTGAATCCTTTGTGCCACTATAAGTACATAATTATTCACGGTGGATACACAGATTGCAAACAACAGCTGCTTATACAGACCACATTTTTCTCTATTTCTGGTTTGAAAGAAGAAAGAGGAATATTTTGAAGGCCTGTGTTGCACCAACATAAGTGGACAAAGCAATTCACAGCAAGGCATTGAATTGGGAGCTGCCAGAAACACTAGACTTAGAGGCTAAGGTGGAATTTAGGCTGACTGAATATGACCAGTAATCTTCAGCAACATAAAGCAATTCTTGAAAGTTAACTAAGTCCCAAATCACCAGCAATGTGTTGTCAGTGATAAAGAAATAAGATTAAATGCTTCCAGCATACCAGTAAAATTCAGCTGACATTTTAAATATAAACTAGAATTGAAGATTAAATCTACAAGGTTTGAAAGCCAGATTACCTGTATGGACATACTCTATGCACAATCAAAGCTCTGACAATGATTTTTGGTACTTTGTGACTTTGAATGTCTCACCTGCACTCAGCCCATTAATCCAGTTTTCATCCAGCCTGTTTCCGGACCTGTAGCTCCTGAACAGCTTTTAGAAACTGCCTCAGAAAAACATCTTACCATCAGATAAACTTTCCAAAACAAACGTTCATTCAAGGCATGGGACTGAGTATCATTCAGTTCTCCTGTACACAAACAAGATTATTTCAGGCTGGAAAGATCTTTAGACTACTGTAAAAGGTAGTAAAAGGGGATGAGTTAGCTTTACAGTGAGACACAGACCACTGAAGCTTTTAGTTTGAACAGTTTTAAGAGACGACATAAAGTGACTACAGAAAGAATAGCTCCTTCAGGGAGTTCCCAAACACCTTGAAAACCTGTTTCACGCTCTATGGTGCCTGCATAACTGTAACAGGGGGACTAACAACAAAGATGTCTTTACCAGGAAGATGACTGATAGTACTGTCCAAAAAAAAAACGTTACTGAAAAACAGAAAACAGACGTTAAGGTAGTAAACATATGATGCAATAATGTAACCACCTGCTGGGACCCCCGATTTTATATTCCTCACTGATAATAAAACTATCCGTCCAGAGGCTAGTTAAACTGTAACAGGACACTGTCATGCAATATTAGCAGCAGTGACAGATGAGAGGCACAGTCATAAAAGGGCTAACAAGCCATTCATCTTACTCGACTGTTTAAGGTGGGCTTTTAAAGGGAAGAGCAAGTTGGATCAAGGAGAAATGAACAAATGCACATCCTCTTCCATCTGGGCTGGTTACAACAGGGAAATGATGGTCTGGTTATTCCAAAGGTTTATTTTCTGGATGGCGAGCAGAAAAATAAATGCCTGGCTCTGGATTTTGCTTTGGCGGTTATTTAACCTCTCACTAGCTTACCATGTGTATTTTCCTTTCCCTGGTGGTGGCATGAGGCCAAAGTTTTGCTCAGTGTCTGCAGCGGGCCCAAGCACAAGGGACTGCAGGAAAAGGAAAGATAACAAAAGCTTCACTGACCGACAGCTGACGTGGCTGCCCCGGCAGATGAGCTGTGGGAGGTGCTGAGGCTGTTGCCCACCTTTACAGTGTCACTGGAAAAAAATGACCCAGCCCTGAAAGTAATTTAAAACTGGATATTTAGGGCTAAAACCAGGAAGAACACAGCCAACTTTACACTTCAATACTCGTCATCAGGCTTATTTTAAATGCTTTTACACGTGTGTTAGAGTGTATCACGTACAGAGCAGAGGTTTTTGTTTACTTATGTTGTCATTGCCTGGTTTTAATAGCATTCGCTGTATTTTTTTACACTGAGAGAAAATTCAGTTTAGCTCATGCGCACCTTTTATGACCTCACTTACAGATTTATTT
Organism: Chionis minor; assembly: GCA_013398295.1. Classification (NCBI taxonomy): domain Eukaryota; kingdom Metazoa; phylum Chordata; class Aves; order Charadriiformes; family Chionidae; genus Chionis; species Chionis minor. The sequence goes on from VZSF01003406.1 coordinate 220,788, forward strand.
TTATGGTACCCCTTCAATGTCAATACCAATGGTAATATTGAGAGGGTCAAAAATAACAGCTTTATAATAAAATCAAGACAGTAATACATCTTTTCAGTCAAAAGTTATCCTCCTTTTCTAACAAATAACACTTACATTACAGAAACTAGTATTTGAGTGGAATAAGTAAGGTAAAAAGAAATCTACTCAGTCTCTGATAGAGTTTGCCATTAATCCTCTTGTCATTTTTTGCTCAGAAATATTTATAAGACACAACTTTATGCTGTGGCACTGTTGCAATCAATGGCAATCTGGCCATGGTCTTCACCAAGGTCAATATAACTTCTTCACCTTAAAATCACAGAATCGTCTAGGATGGAAGGGACCTTTAAGATCATCAAGCCCAACCATAAACCTAACACTGCACAGAACACCACTAAACCATGTCCCTCAGCACCATGTCTACCCATCTCCTAAATACCTCCAAGGATGATAATTCCACCACTTCCACGGGCAGCCTGTTCCAATATTTGATAACCCTTTTCATGAAGAAATTTTTCCTAATATCCAATCTCAGCTTCCTCTGGCACAACTTGAGGCCATTTCCTCTTGTCCTATCGCATGTTACTTGGGAGAAGAGATGAACCCCCCCACACACACAACCTCTTTTCAGGTAGTTGTAGAGAGCGATAAGGTCTCCCCTCCTTTTCTCCAGGCTAAACAATCCCTGTTCCCTCAGCTGCTCCTCACAATACTTGTGCTCTAGACCCCTCACCAGCTTTGTTACCCTTCTCTGGACACACTCCAGAACCTTAATGCCCCACCTGCAGTAAGGGGCCCAAACATAGTATTCAAGGTGCAACCTCACTGGTTCCGAGTGCAAGGGGACAATCACTTCCGTAGTCCTGCTGGGCACGCTATTCCTGATACAGGCCAGGATGCTGTTGGCTGCCTTAGCCACCTGGGCACACTGCTGCCTCATATTCAGTTGGCTGTTGACCAACACCCCCAGGTCCTTTTCTGACAGGCAGATTTCCAGCCACTCCTCCCCAAGCCTGTAGTGCTGTGTGGGTTTGTTGTGACACAAGTGCAGGACCCAGCACTTAGCCTTGATGAACTTCATGCCATTGGCCTCAGCCCATCAATCCAACCTGTCCAGATCCCTCTGTAGGCCCATCCTACCCTCAAGCAGGTCAACACTCCTGCCTAACTTTGTGTTGTCTGCAAACTTAATGAGGGTGCACTCAATCCCCTCATTCAGGTCACTGATAAAGATATTAAACAGAACTGGCACCAATACCAAGCCCTGGAGAACATGACTTGTAACTGGCCACCAACTGGATTTAACTCCATTCACCACCACTCTTTGGTCCCAGCCTTCCAACCAGTTTTTGACCCAGCAAAGAGTACACCTATCCAAGCCATGAGCAGCCAGTTTCTCCAGGAGAATGCTGTGGGAAATGGTGTCAAAGGCTCTACTGAAGTCCAGGTAGACAACACCCACAGCCTTTCCCTCATCCACTAAGTGGGACACCTTGTCATAGAAGATGGGGTTTGTCAGGCAGGACCTGACTTTCATGAACCCATGCTGACTGGGCCTGATCACCTGGTTGTCCTGCATGTGCTGTGTAATGGCACGCAGGATGATCTGCTCCATAACCTTCGCCAGAACCAAGGTCAGACTGACAGGCCTGCACCTTATGATGAATGGTTAACTGGTTAATCTAGTGGTAATGGGACAAAAGACAAAGGAGTCTCATCTATTTAACTAGCTCCTTATGCTTTACTAGCCTTTTAATAATATCTGTTCTGTAACTATACCGCCATTTAAAAAGTGGGTGTGACAGTGCTTTACTTTGTCCAACTGTAAGCTACTCATGTACTTCTACAAAGTCACCAGACAAAACTGTCATCTGGCTTTTTTTGTGGGGTTGAGTTTTGTTTTTGTTCTGAAAAGATTTTTTTTTTCCTGGAAGTAGGTAAACTGATTAGCTGTCCTTTTACAGGAATTCCATCATGGGAAGATATAATACTGCAGCACTAAGTGCTTTGTTATTATTATTTTTTAATTTAATTGTCTTTTGTGCCCTTAGAACTCCATTACAGGGACCAGAAAAGCTATTAGCAGCACAGTATGTAAAGTGGGAACTGTCTTTTGCCCTGTGGCCATGATTTAGCAAAGTACTTAAGCCACTTACCTAACTTCACGCAAATTGTCTTAAAGTGCATTGGCCAATACTGGTGTTACTGCTAAATGCTTCAGTGCATTGCTGAAGAGGAATCCAATTATTCATCTGTTTAAAACCAAGCACACCATGAGCTCTTTCAGACTAGCAGGTCCTCCTCTTAACTGTAATAGGTGCCGTAGTTATTTTTTTCTTTCTGTTACTGTTTTCTAAACAGTTACAAACATACTCTGTAAGAAGCCCAATAGTTTAACATACCAGGCAGCCCGGACATTCAAGGGTTTTGAGTGTGGCTCTCCAGTGTATCTGGATGCTGACTGTGCTTTGCTAGGAAGTCATCACCCAGTATAGGTTTCATATTGCTAACTTCAGCCATCTTCAAGGCTTATGTCTTCATTTTTATTGATGTGCCTTGTAGTTGGCAGAGAGAAACAGGAACGTCTAAATAATGACTCAAGTGCTTCATTTTAGACGTGTACCTGAGAATGAATATCCATTTCTTTCCATTGATCATAAAGTCAATCTTGGGGATCAATTCATATGGTAGATACTAAGATTCCCATCACAACCACTCTGGCCAAGGAACCTGTCATATCAGGCGAGACATATACAGAAATGCAGGCACCCACACATGTCAGAGTTTAGAAGACACCTAATTGTTTTAGGAGTCTTAGGCACCTCAAAACGTCCAGAACTCACACTGGTTTATCATGGATGTTGCCCCATAGTCCGCATTCCTACATTTTGCTCCAGGCGAACAAGTTCCTGCAACCACATATCCAGCGGGCTTCTGATATACTGCATAGGGTCCTTTACATGGATTGAATCTGAGTGAGCAAGCAAGTTAGAAAAATGTTAAACAGATTAAATCTAGATTCAGCAGAGATACATGATTTGTGTGTGCAGTCACTGGATCCATAAATACTAGGTACACAGCCCTAGGCTGCTGCCCTTTTGAAACAAAGGTTTTTAATGAGTACATCCAGTTAACTTCTGCACCAGACATATAAATAACTAAAACGGAAAATAAATCACAGCTACTAAAGTATTTCCTTCCTCATAAATCAGTCTATTCCTAGTAAGCAGTTTACACATTATGGGTTCTTCACACCCACCCACAGGTATTTTATTTCTATTTAAGCTGAAATAAGAATCTGAGATCCCAAAATGCTTTCTTCTAGTGCCAGATAAATAATGGGCCAGAGCCAAGAAGTCTGTTTTTGGAAATCATTATTAGAGCACAAATCTCCCTTCTGTTCACATAGTAGTCATAATACCACACAAGAAATGTCCAGGTCCACAGGTAGCACTGCAAAGTATCTCATCACTTTTGGTACTCATCATAGTCAAACTGGGAAGAAAACCGAAATGTTTTAGCTTGAACAGAGCATCGGCGTTCCTTTATTAAAGGGGTGCTGCCCAAGGAATTTGGGCACCTAGATCGTATTTTAGTCTTTAATACTTCTTCTGTAAATGTAACCTATTGTCTTAGTATTGGAACATGTGACAATGTATGACTATGTTGTTTGAATGGACTCAGATTATCAAGTGGCTGAAATTGCTTTGTATTGGAGACTTGCCTGGTTCATTTTTAAATGACGCTGTAATTTTTAATTGCCAAAGAACAAAGCAACAATGTTTTCAGATTTCCTTCAAAAACTTATCATTCCATGGACTCACTGGGGCTTCCCATGAGAGAAAATTCCCCATTTACAATTACAGTTTGGTATCTCTGACTTGGACAATCCCTTGATGTGTACTATACTGATTTTGTATTATTCATATTCCTTGGTCTAATCAGGTGAAACAACCCTGCAGAAGCCCACATATAGACACATTTATTTCTATAAAATAAGTCATCCCAAAAGATACAAATTTAATTGAGTCACATGAGATCAGTTGTTCATAAATTCATAACAGTTGACCTTAATTGTACTACTTTCACTTAAATTTGTTATGAGACAGTTCCATTACTCTTCACTGACACTACATCAAATTGACTATAATGAGCCACTTATCCCCTTTACTGCTCTTAGATTTTGGCATCAGCTTGTAAACCTCTAGAATATCCCCTGTATTTCAATGTAGTTAAATCAGTGCTCTCTGTCATGGTTTAACCCCAGTAGACAGCTAAGTACCACTCAGTTCTTGTGCCTACTCACTGGCGGGGCAGTGTGAGGAGCAGAAAAGGCCTTGATGCTGTGTAAGCATTGCTCAGCAATAGCTAAAACATTGTTAATCAGAAATTGGTTTGTACTTCAGAGCAGCAAATTTATGTTCCTTTGATAACTCCTGATTTGTGTTCAATTTTTGGTTTTCTTTTAATCATTCCATCTGTATTTAGCAGTTGAGAGACAGATTTGATGACAGTATGAGGACTGAATTTTATTTATGGTTTGCTACATAGCACACAGAAAAACTGAAATTTCAATCATGGTTATTGTTATAAAATAGGATACAAAATTAGAACTTGTGTGTGCTTAAGCCTCTGCTTTACAAACACCTCTGCAAGTGAGCACATTTAGTTCAAAAATATGACAAATAATTTTATCAGGCTAATCGGTAGGCAAAATATGATTCCATTAAATAAAATGGAAAGTGTGAGGGTAGCGCTTTTGCTTTGGATTTGTTATTATTTGGAACCAATTATGCTGCAATTAAACTAATTTAGATGATCTATACAGTTATTAACGCATTTCTGTGTTGAAAAAATCAAATCAACATGGAAACAGAAAGAAGAATTTCCAATATTAGTTGGTTTCACTGTGGTGTTCTTTACACAGTTACTAATAAAATTTATTTTAGATCTCTGAATAACCATGTGTTTTTTCTCACATTGGCCGTTCACATTTTCAAAACCACCTATGTATTATAGAAGAAGCTCATGTTGTCGATTCAGCTGACTGATGAATACAGCCAGCCCATGAATCTGTTAATAACATAATTTATTTCGTTGAAACCAGGACATAATGATTTCTGTTTCTATAGCAGCCATTCACTTTCATTTTTAAAAGCATAACATCTCGGTCTTCCTAATGATCTGTTAAAAATACAATGAAATTGTTTGGTTTTGAGGTATAAATTGGGCCTTTAAGTATTCCTATTTCAAGCAAATCCTGTTGCTGTTTGCAATAAATCTGTCCCTTTCAGGAGCACTGCTGATTGGTCCCCCGACTTATTCTCATTAACTCATTTTAGGGTCTTTCCTAATGTTATGGAAAATGTTAGAAAACAAATTAAGGGATAATATATGGCACAGGCCTGTTGATAGGAAATGTAAGACTGTAAAACTGTCTCATTCAAATTCTTAGTTTGCTATAAATATGACAAATTTGAGCTCAGGTAAGAATAGGGGAATGTAGAAAAGGTTTGTTCAGTCTTTACTATTAAGGAAGTGAGGGAGGTTATTTTGCAGAATGAAACTGAAGAGCTAAGGAGAAGAGAGAAGGAGTAGTTGATATTAAAGGAGTTAGGAAAAGAGATTACTTAATCAGAAGTATTTGTATTCTGCAAAACTCTGTCCATTAGGTTTTCCCCTGAAAAAAAAAAGAACTGCTATTTTGGTTTACCTCTCAGCATTACTTTCAACTGAGGAAGGTAGGAGCACTTGGCTAAAACATCTTGGTTTGATCTAATCTTTGAAGAATGAAAATGGAATGGTAAACATAACAGGTCAGTGTGTGCTTAGATATTGTTGTCTAGTATATATGTATTTTAAGCATATACTGTTAAATTTCTGACTTGAGTTCACATGCAAAAATATAAAATGTTAACCCTTTTCCTCTATACATGGCCCTTCTGGGAAATTTCCAACAAGAAACAAACAATATGCTGTTGCTGCCTCCCTTGTATGTTATATTCTCTTCCCCACATTATTAAATGAATCCTGAGTCTAAGATTGTTGTAAAACAATTATTGTGTCAGTGGTTCTAGGAAAAAAGAAGATGAAATAGCATTTAAAATTTTATCGCTGTACTTGAAAAATGTCTCATAAAATATGCAGCAGCATCTCTTTCACTTTCAATATTTAGATGGCTTCTGAAAGACCTTATTAAATCTTTAAAATACTTCTGAGTAGTGAATCTGGCTGAAACAGCTTACAGGAATGTGTGTGATCACCCACATTCCAACACCGATCTGCCTTACAATCTCTGCCAGGGCACTTAACCTCTTTAAACTACTTTCTCCCCATCCCTCATGCAGAGATAAAATACAATAAAATCCTGAGAAGAAAGCTTCTCAGACAGAGTTTTTACCAGATTATTCCTTGTTAAGGTGGAGATCTGCTTGATTCTGGGGAGAAAAGCCATCCAGCGCGATGCCTGTTCAGTATGGAATGCAAGGAAGTAGGTGGGAGCTCCACAGTAACTAACGGGCTAGTACACAACAGGTATTTTGGCTCAATCCCACAGCACAGATTCCCATAAAAATGAGCCAACCATGTCAGAGTGAGACAGAGGCAAGCTGTGGTGTTCCTCTTTCATTCACGCCTTAGAGCTGAAGATGTCTAAGCTAGCTCTGGAAACAATTGCGTTGCCTTCATTAGTACAGCAGTGGACTTAGGTCTGTATTAATGTATTAACTGGGACCTTTCTAAAGATAACTCATAAGCATCTTCATATTCTTCTGGTTTTGCCCTCTGATGGCTCCACCCTTGTCTCTGTTCCACAGCTTCTGCTTTGAGGTGTTGTGTACTGACACACAGAACAGGCTCTCTCCACAATCCACCACACCATCCAGAGAAAACATTTGGAACAATTTAGATTATTTTGGATACGGTGCTTGTTTACTGGTTTGACTTAAATGGTTTATGTATCCCAAAGTTCACTGGAATTTAAAAATAAATGAAAAAAAATGAAATGCCCACAAAATAATGTGACATTTCACTTATCGTTTATCAGCTATTAGTTTTTCTCCCTTACGTCTTTCAGCTCCTGTGAGACATTTCAAGTAATCCCTTTAAGGATTATTTTGTGTTAGTGCATTTCAACAGGAAAGAAACTGTGACCCCATTAAAGTCCATAGATGTCTATAAGTGTGTAAAATCTCCGAAGTGTCATACTTCTGTACATGGTATTTGTATGCATAATATAAAAGAGTAAGTATTTTGAGTCTGCAAGAGTTAAAGTTATGACAGGATTATCACCACAAGAAGAATTTTTCAACCTTTTCGTAGATTCTGAGACATTTCCTTTTTGATTCAGTTTTTCCTGGGAAATATCTTTTCTGAGGAAACATGAAACAAAGATTTTCCAAAGTCTTACTATTATTTTTGTTACAATAATAATTGTTGTTGTAATTATAATATTATTAATATTGACAGTAATAGTAGTAGTTGTAACAATAGCAATAATAAGGACTTACCCTCCCAAATGTTTTTTGCTGCTCCATCATGTGAAAAAAAGCAATCCTTTGCATTTTGGCCAACACTTCTACTACTGTGAGTATTCACTTAGCACTGAGAATACCCAGATTATGCAAAAACCAAGCAGATTTCATTACCTCTTTGTAAGATTTCACATACAATAAACCTACAAAGATTCTGGATGACAAGACATTTAAATTGAAGCAGCTTGAGACCTGGAGATGCAGATGTCTCTCTTTATCCATGTAGTCTTCTTTTGCATTGTATAGTGAATACATGTGCTAAGAAGCCCTGAAAAAGGTGCCTGTTTCTTCCCGTGGGAACACCTGAGGAGACCTAGAGTCCTCCAGTGCTCCTGGTGGGAACAGAGTTGCACAGCGTTGCACCAGGGACTGCAAAGAACTTCTTGAGGAACACAGTTCTGGCAAGAACAGAATCTCAGGTTAAGACACACCATGCCACAGAGACACTGGCCATAACTGTAAAAAGCAGCTAGAAAAGGACTCCTTTGGGAATGGTTTTGGCATCGGTCTCAGTCTGTTTTGGTGGTGCCATCAGTTAAAGTCCCAGCAGACAGAGGAGCAGACCAGATTACTAAGAAATGGGTCAGGCAAGGCAGTACTTTATGCAGCTGAGGAAGGCATTTGTGGCCATGCTGGCACAAGTATCTGGGCATATTGATAAGACAAACACAGCCCGCATGTTTTACAGGAACAGATGCCTTCCAGATCACTCTTTCTTACCTCAAGCTGAGCCCTTGGTCTATGTCTGTCTCAGGTTACAAAAGCGTGGCCGGGTTGATCTCCATACTGTTACACCTGGTCTAGGTGGATCAGCTATAGGTGGATGGCTCCTCAGAGTTTCAGGAAGACTCAACTGGCTGTGATTATCCAGAATGCATTTGAAATACTGATACCCAGTCCATCCCTTACAGGAGGACATTTTGCACTTAGCTCAACATCACATTATGCCACCACTACCTGCCAGGAATACAGTATCCAGCTACATCACCTGTTAATCCATAATTATTCTGGCATGATATGTGACATGGGACAGCAAGGAATATGTAGCATCTCTCACCATTTGGATTAGCGTGATGACACTGATGTTCCTGTCAGCTGGAGGAAAGATGTTGTTTGTTGGCTGTGCTTAAACTGTTTAGCACTGCAGAAGATGCAGACACCGTGCGTTTTGCCACTGTGGTCAGCGATGATGTTCATGACCTTGCATTTGTGATCACTAAAAACTCACACAATCAGAGATTGCTATTTCTTTCACACATACCTTCTTACACAGCCGAGGACTCATTCAGGTGGATACCAGGTGGGAATATGAATCCTACTTACCGCACAGCATGGGTGGCTGTGTGGAGATCACCTGCAAGCAGATAGGAGGAGCTCTCCCAGGAGTTTCAATATGTAAAAAAAAAAGGGGGGGAAATAACTGGGGACAACAGCAGTTCAGTCTACTCTTAAAAACCCACAAGTCTGTCAGAGCCCTGAAGCACCTCCAAGGGGTAATCCAAAATGTGTTTGCTGCATTCAAGTCTCTCTGGATGTTTGTTGGTGAAGGAAATGCAAAGCATTGGAGAATGTTCAAAGGAACAGTGCCTCGGCACTGGGAATAAAGTGCCTGAGTTGGGGTTCCAAGGACAAGCCATCCAAAGTCTACTGTCCTGTCCTATGGGAAGAGCTAAGCACAATTTGTAATTTGGTGGGGAGGCTGCTGCCACCTGTCTTTATTTAAAGATTTAATTTAATCTTCTCCCTGTTTCCTGAGTGCCCTAACTAGTTAGGCTCCATCCTTTGTAAGTTTAATTTCCTACTTCAGAATAGCCTGCAAGACAAGCACATGAGCTTTCCAGGGCTGACACAATCTCCACCAGTATAATAAACACTTCCTATGTGCACGTATAATGCTTAGCTCAGACAGTACTACTTTAATGTGTGCAACTAAAAATCTACTCTTTTCAGCAAGGCTGGTCAGTGAATTTTAAAATTATTCTATAAAAGCCACGCATGAAGAATTTCAACATCGCTTCCATTTTACAGGGTTCCAGAACAGCTTCTTGTTTCTGAAAATGTGCATTTTAAACCAATTTCAACTTTGTTCTCAAAACTATTAGTTTACAAAAAAAAAAAGTTTCCATTACAAGATTGACAGAAAGATTAAAATGTTGATGGTGTCTTTAAAAATTACTTCAGTGTTTTGTTATAAATATCGCAAATATTTCAATGGCATAGGTTTTGTTTATCCCAAAATTTCTTTTATAATTAAAAAGGGGAGCTTTTCCCCCCCTTTTTTTGTAAAAGTAACTCCAACATACCCCAACTTTCTGTGCAGGCCACTGTCTTTTTATACAGATTTCAAAGGAGAAAAAAGAACCTATACTAAAGTCCTTCTCCAAGCTCAGCGGGAGAGAGGCTCCCTCCTGTGGAATGTGAGGTCTCCATAACTTTTCACTTACACATGAAAAACCCCTATGAAAGTAAGCCATGTTTTACTTACTTACAAATTAGTTACATTTTTGATGCAATCGGGAAAGGAAAGTTTGACAAAAAGCCATTATTAAAATAGCTCTTATCAAAATCCTTGATATTAAAAAATATGGGCATTAAACTCTCGGTGAAATCTCAATAGAATCTCTTGCTGAATTTAATTCCATGGAGCTTAAATTTCTCCCTTTGTTTGAAAAAGTTGGTCTAGAGACCTTACTAAAGGATGCTGCTTTCAAATTTTCTAAGAGACGGTCAAGCAGATTTGAAGAAATTCATGAAAAAAAACCCCTAGTGATGCAGGAATTTCCAGTTCAGAACATTTCCAATTTAAAAAGGGCACTATTCATCAATTATGAAGCCAAATTGCTCAAGAATAAATCAGAAAGCTTCCCTAATGGCATTCTCCCTTTGTTCTTCTTTCCTGTTTAAAAAATAAATAAATAAAAAGGCAAACAAATAGACTTTGTGTATTTGGAGATCTGCAAAAGCTGTTTCTTATCATTAAACAAAAATGGATGGTGCTCACTTGCCATTTCTTCTCAGGGAAAGGAACACAAGCCCCTTACTTAAATATCAAATAAGTAGTAGTTCCTAGGTAGATATCTAAAGCATGATATTAAATGCTGTTTACTTGATTATCAAAATTCTATAGATTCTATAGATCAAAATGCATATTCAACATAGACTCAGGATTCATTTTCTCCTTTTATCCTCACATGCTTTAAAAATGCTTGGAGCATTCGTAGGGCAGTGGGGCATTCACTGAAGAAAAGAAAACAGTGTTGATTTAATACTATTAAAGAAATTTTAAAATTACTCTGCATTTTGCTTTTGGGTTCTTTTTAATGAATGGTATGTATGCAATATCATTGCTACATTTCGAATGGTCCATTTCTTGCTGTACGTCACATTTTTAAAGAGCTTAGTGTGTTCTGGTTGTATAAGATAATCAGAAAATTCAATCAAGGAGAAATATTTCTCTGAGTTTTCGATTAGCCTCACTGGATTTTTTTTTATCTTGCATTGCAACATTACCTAGATGTTAAAATATATAAAAAAACCCCTCCAAATAAACAATATGGTACATCCATTATATTGTTTCATTTTTTAACAACCTGTTTCAGCTTATATGAGCAAATTGCTGTGCATTTTATTCAAGATATATAGGAGCTACCACAATTAGGATAAGCAAAACATTCCTTTAATTTTAGCATGCATATATATTAGGCTTGCAGGAATACAATTTATAAATAATTATAGACAATGGGTATTTTGGTTTCAGAACTCTCATAAAGAATTTGTTTAGCAATTTGAAATAAATATACTACGCTGGATCTTGCTTTTGAAAGTTGACTATTTGTTTTCATTCTCAGGCCAATTGATGTTTCTGAATAGGTTAGTCCTGTTCAGATGTTATTGGTTTATAGAGCCAACACTCCCCTGGATAATAAAGATAAAGTTCAGTTTCTGTTCTCAGTGGCTATGTTCCATTAATTTCATCACTGGTGCACAATAGACACTGGCCAATTTGTTCTTTAAATTATTGTATTACTTCTTAATAAAGTAATCATAGTGTACGCTTTGTCTCTTAACTGGAATGAATGAGAAATGTACGGGGAGAGAACGGTAGCCTCAGCTCTGCTGTCCCCTGAGCATTGCCGTGCTGCTAGCCCTTGATCAGCTGATCCAACACTTACATTGTTCTTTTGCTTTTCACCAGAACAATTTTTAAAATCAGAACTCCTTCCACTGAGACATCAAATTTGATGTCAATCTCATATTGCAGGTTAGGGTTGATGTGTGTATGAGATTTTTTTACAACCCTTTAGAGCTTTTCATTTCTATTATATTTCTATTTAATCTCTATGTATCACCTCTGATTGTAAGATGAAAATTTCTATTTTACTGAGATAGAAACACTTATTTTTATTTTCCAGATAGAGTGGTGAACCTGTTTCATTCAGGCAAACCAAACCATATTTTTAAACACTTAACAGTTTTAATGGAACGTATAATAAACATTTATAAATAGAAATAAACAAACAGTTGTAGTACTGTGAGAGAACAATTTCCTTACATGAAAGACACTGAACTTATGCCCGCTGATTTCAATATGCTTGTACCCTGTTCAAATGATAAATGTCCTATTTCTCAACTGAACAAATATTTCTGTATGTGCCCAGCATAAGCCAGTGGTACACATATATGTTTATAAAATGATTATTGTAATGCTATTCCGAGAAAGGACAGTAACATAAGCTAAGTGTATATTCACAACACAGCTAGCTCCTCAACTTAAATTCCATCTTCCCACAGAGAAGTGGCAAATTATCACAATCTTGATGAAAATGGCTCTCAAAAGTCTCAGTAATTACACACAACATAAGTAATTTCATTTTAGAAACTATACAAGAAGGAAGATGAGCATCCACATATTAAAATCCAATACTGCAAAATCACATGCAGCTGTAAAATTAGAGCTCGAGTAAATAATCTGCTCAGTGTAGCAGGTCTGACTGCAAGCATAATTACTCCTCTTGTAATTAATTTTAATTAGGTGAGATGAAAATAGGTAGACCAGGTTAGTAAACAAGTCCTAATAAACATAATCAAGAATGGCATTGCATCAAAATCACCTGATAACACTTTCTTTTCTGCTATTAGGTACTTACAGTCATGTATTGTCTCTTAAAATGTGTATATTTAATCGAGGCTTTGTAAGAATAAGAGTTTGTGATACATGATTTGTGTTATGTCATAACTTTTTCCCATCAAAAGTACTATGTGCACTTGCCCATGCCTTGAACAGATGGGTCAGAAATTAAATTGCAGGCAAATTATACCTTGAGATTAGACAATATTATTTCAATTACATTTTGGAATTTGATTTGGGCATGCAGATACTTGGGCTGTCAGAATCACAGACTCACAAAATAGTTGCGGTTGGAAGGGACCTTGGGAGGCCAAGCCACTGCTCAGAGCAAGGTCTGCTGGAGCAGGTTGCTCAGGGCTGTATCAAGCCAGGTGTCCAAGGATGGGGCCCCACCACATCTCTGGGAAACCTGTTCCACTGGACGATCACCCTCACAAGTATTCTTTCACTGAATACCACTGAGCTACCACTGAGCGATAAAAGTGTCAGCGTCGCGGTCTCTATCAGAGACTCTTGGCACAGGCTCAGTGAAAACCAATAGGACCTGTGACACCCGAGTGGGTGGGGAGGATCTCACCGCATTTGAGGCTGGAGCTCTTTGCCAGTGTGTCCTGGCTTCCACACCCTTGGCTGCGCTCAAGGCAGGGTGGATGCCACGCAGACATTTTCCACTCCTTGCTGCCCAGTTGAGAAAGGGCACCAAAGTGAAGTCCCTCCCAGCTGTACACAGCAACTTTCATTGTGCCAAGCTATTCTGGCCCCCCACCCCTTTCCTGGTGCCAAAGGTTATGACTTGGGAGCAGTCTCAGCCCGTTACTTCAGTATAAAGCATGTTTTGGTGAAGTGTGCAACACCTTTGCCACATTGCTGTCTCACCTGATCTCTCGTGTCACTGTAAAGCCTCCTCAGCTCTGGCCACACATATAAGCGTTGGTGACACATAAACACACCCAGGTAAGCCACATTCCTCTGCAAAGCACCTTCCAAAACTATAATGCACTCAGATGGGGGATTTTCCTTCTGCCAGGGACTGAAACAGGTGTTTCTGCTGCCCCATGGACATCTTGAACTAGCACTTCAACGTGTGCAGGGTGAGGATGGCCCACTCTTAATACCCCCAGCTGGAGGAGTGTGGTGGAGGAGGGTGACCAACCTAGGGATCCTTTTTCCCTTACTTTATATTGGTCTGCATCTTGATGGAGCAGATGGTTACTTGTGCTGTAACCGTAGGTCACTCGTGGAAAATAAAATCCATAGTGAAATGAAGAACAGAGTAGTTCAGGAATATACCAAGAGACCATATTCATACTGACTTGGTTCAAACCAAAGGAAGGATTGATAAAATGAAAGGGAAAATGTCTGTCTGGACTGTACTTCATTTGCTTACAAATGAGTCCTAGGCCACTTTGCAAGTTGTGCTTTTGAACTCTGGGGAGATTTGTTCAGCTCTGTTTTCCTGAGCTGTGTGAGGATAAGTGCATTTGAGAAAATGTGTTTCCCCTGGTATTAGGTAATGCTGTGAGGCAACATGAAGCTGGATTTATTTTATCATTGAAATTTTATATTTTGAATCTTTCTAATTACTCATGACAGTGACACAATTCGGTGCTTTTAAGATCAGGAGCCCTGCTTTATCACAGATGTGGTGTGGCAGACGGAACTGAAGTGTAAGATAGTCCAACATTAAAATTTTATCATCTGTCTTAAACACGGTTTAGAGGATTTGGCTTCCAAAGAAAAGAGTGTAAATAAAGCTGTGATGGCCTAGTGCATTTTTGGTCTCTGCTGAAGCTGAGAATAAAGGTTACTTACAATGATTTGTGAAAATTACCCTGGTCAATTAAAAACTGGCCTCATGGCCTCATCTTATCTCACACAAGCAGCCTAATGCAACAGAGCAATAAATTCCAGTCCCTGAGAGGCCAGCCCTGGGATTTGAACTGGTATTATAAATGTCTTAAATTGTCAGTCCTAGGCAGTTTTGTTTTTCCCCTTCTCTTGCCTCATGAAAGTCACCACAGCTTGGAGGACGCGTGAACGAACAGATCTCCAATTCCTGGGTCAGCATCTGTAACAACAAAAGTGAAAGGCCTTTCCTCAGCCTTGGCCATCTCCTTGTTTTACGTCAGACACAAGATACTACCTCTGTAGTACCTTTTTCTGGAAGCCTATGATAGAAGAGCTGTGACTGACTTTTGAAGCACAACAACGTCTATATCACCTTTCCTAACTGTTTTACCTTTTTTCACCATACTCTTGGATAGCACATGGAAATATTTAACTGATCTCAAACCTTTCATGGAAAAAGAGACGACTAAAAAGGGTTGTACAGAGGGATCATGACCACTACTCACCTGAAAAGCTCTTTACCTTTGCTTAGTACATTGGGTTTTCTTCTGTATGACACGTGTTGAATTACATTTTTGACATAAGCGTTTGCAAGCTTAGTGACATCAATTATCCACCTGGCAATCTTAAGACCATCTCCCCCTCCCCACAGGCTCCTCCAGGATCCTCCTTTGAGCTCCCTCTAATTTCAATCTTTTATTTTTTAACTGCAGTTAAAACTACAGCTTTGTTGACAGCCATAGTAGTACATTTGTGAGCCAAAGTCTATTATAGCCAATTGAGATTTTTCATTGGCATGATTTTGGATTGTATGCTTCACTTCTTTTTACTTGACAATTATGAAGTTAATTAAATAATTCTGAACACAATTAAAAATTATAACTAGGCAACATACAAATTGATATTAGCTTGTACATCACACATAATACTTGTAAAATGCCTTTTTATGTGTCAACTGCAGGGCAATTAGTGTATCTGATTGTCACAAGATCATTTAATAATCTTTGAGCATGAGATTAAATTGGTGTTTATTCAGCCTTATGTTTTTATTTGGTTTTTCATACAACACAATTTAGTTTTCTCAACAGAAATTTTCTTGTGTAGGTTTGAAACACCTAGAACAAAAAACTAAAAAAAAAAAAAAAATACAAAGATGGCTTCAGAAAGACCTAATTTAACCTAGGAAATGAGATTTAGATTTAATTCCACCAAAAAAAGCATGTGGTAGGAAGAGCCTAACTTTATAAGATACCTGGTTTTTTGCCTTCTCAAGTTTCTTTATCCTCATCACTTAGGTATGTGACTCAGCATTGGGACAAAAAACCTTTCCCTGTTTTATAAGCATAAGTGCCTTGACAGAGTATGCACCACTGTTCATATTCAAAGCAGCTGTCTAAAAAATAAAAATGGAAAAAAAAAGAGACTGTAGCAGTCCCTTGATTTTTTAGTTCATTTCCAGTGAAGAGCTACCTTTCCACACCTTTACAAGTGAAATGGATTGGAAAGAGAGACAACGTATTTCTCTTGCTGTCTTTAAAAAACTATAGGATTCAACAGTTATTCAAAGTGATAGGGGATCCTGTTGGAAGAGCAAGCAAGCAATCATTTGTTTGATATCAAAAAAAGTCCTAAGTAATCAACATTTAAAGCCCTATGTGTCTTCAGAAATTAAGTATGCTGATGGCTTCCCTATTGCCAAGTAATTAAAGTACCTTGCCCTCCCTCTTTATTTGCAAAAAGTATTAACACTCCATCAGACACTCCTGATGTTACTGTGGGTTACACTACCGAAAAATCAGCTAAAGCAGGCATCAGGCAGAACACAGTCTAAAACACTATAAATCAGAACATGAAAGCATAGCTGACAACAGAAGAGTGGCTGGAGATAACTGTTATTTCAGTTAATATTACTATCCAGGCAAAGCAGAACTATGTAGAACAGCAAAATGAAAGAGTTGTAAGAATGCTGCTAGCATGCATTAAGACAGAAAGAATGTAATAAAATGACCTGGGTTTAGCACTGCTCTTAGTAAATGTTATATACAACATTGAGATTTTTATGCACACTCTTTTGAAATAGATTCTTTAAGGTTTCACACATGTAAGAATAAAGAATTGTGCCCCTATTTTATATTTCATTCCAAAAAAGTGTTTTGAGAGTACAGAGAAATACTACAGGCCAACTAATATCCATAGGAATAAAACCAGTTTTGTGATTTATACTTTCCAGTTGACAACCAAGGTAGATATTGAGGACAGCCACATGGGCACTCAGTTACCTCCAGGTGACATGAAAAATACACACAGAATGTTCATACTCAACATTTTTTGGCATAGCCATTTTAATTCTTCTATTCCAGTTACTTCATATTGTAGTTTCTTTTCCTTCTCTCCAGTTTTATCTGGGGAATATGTACTTGCAAGATTAATGTCACATCATTAAAGTCTTACTTCCTAAAGAAGCTGGAGTTTACTGCTGAGATTGGGTAATCCTCCATTTGAGTAATTTTGAAAATTCAGCTTAACGTGGTTGGTTCATATAAGGTTCCTTCAGTTGTACGCACTGATCAAAATCTAAAGTTCTTATCATATCAACAGTCATTTAAGCAACAGATGAGTCATTCTGCAATATTTTGGAATAGTTATTCCCTATGCCTTATGCTATGTCTCCTTCCATTGTTTGCTCTCTTGCCTCTTACAGCTGAAAAGTACCTCTGCCCTTAATTGTTTACTCTGACCCTTCCTATTGCAAATTTTCCATTAAGTTATTTATTACCAGATTTTTGTTTGCCAGGCTAGAACCGTACATATTCTACTAAATGTCTTAGTCCTGACATTTCCTTAACTCAAAATCCTTGATTTATAACCTTGACGTTCTTTTTCTGTAGTCCTTTTAACTTAAGCCACAAACCCTAATTTACATCGCCTGTCAATGATTTGAGAACTTTATGCCAGGGAGCCAGGTCGCTCCCTCCTCCTCTCCCTCTGCACTTCCACTCTGATGGTCTCTCTCTCCCTTTCAGCTGAGCCATCGAGACCAGCCATAGCGCTTCTCTCACATCTTTTCCACTCAGCGTGACTGGTCCCCTGTTGCTTCTTTTCCTTCAGCAGGTGGCATATACACGGCTGATAAACATTAACCCACATGCCCAACCAGACCTTCCTCACGGTCTCAGTCACTCTGCTGCTCCTGTTGGAGCTTCTCATCCCTGCCGGTCTTCCTCCAAAATAAAGCCACCAAAATCACTGCATCCTATCCTTGTGGTTTAATACAGACCTGCAAAGACGGGAGAGTCACATGCAGACTATGGGATATTCTTGTGACCCATGTTGTACACAGAAAGCAGAGAGTAAAAGGCATAACAGCCTGCAAGAACTTGCTTTCCTACGTTGTTTTCTGGGAAGTTCAGGGGAATGCCATCCAGTTCTAGACTGTAAGGACTGGAGAGGGGTAAAATCTGATAAAAGCTAGCTAGTCAACAGCTCCCAGAGAAGAAATCCCGTGTTTTGTAAAGACCTCAAAGAGAGGGGAAAATCACACAGGCACTGTGTGGCAGCACAGGAAGAACAAAGAGGAGCAGACCAGAAAGTCCTGAGGAAGGACTGTGTGCATAACACTACTTGCACAGATTTGAAATCTCTGTGAGATGGCTTAGCGTGATTCGCCTTAGGTGCACTTGACAATAACACGGTAGTTCCTCTGATTTCAAGGACTATAGTTTCATTTTTACTTCAGTGACTCCTAACCTAAGTTGATTTAAAGAAAGAAGGAAGGCTGTCCCCCTCTGTCTACCTTGCTATCACTTTAATGTGCTTCCAGCACACAAGCAATTAACTGGTAATGATAATTTTGCTAATTTCTAAATATTCTTATATCTTCTTTACTATCCAGTGCTTGCATCAAATAGAAGCCTGCTTGAGGATTATTCTTAAAGATTTATTCAATTATTTGAATTGGGCGTTTCTATATTTCTCATCAATATTTCAAGCAAGACGGTACCTTTCAATCTTGACTTAGCTCAATTTAGCTTGCCTCTGACACAATACAGGTTATTTCCGTGAACTGAAGCATCTCTGATAGATGAATGACCAGAGTGACCCTTTCATTTTTCTCTGTAGGAGCCATCTACCCCTGTGAGAGATTTTTAAACCATTCATGATTACCTCATTTCAGGTGCATCTCATGGAGGCTAAATTTAAAGCTGAAAGTTCTCCTGATAGTCATAGTTAAAGCTCACATCTTTCAATCCATCATTTTGTTTGACATGCAAGAAATGTCTTTATTTCAGCCATGACTTACCACTGTTACTTCAACGTAAGAAAAAGATGACATTGCTGCTCAAAATAAATCATGCAGTAGTCTTTCCACCTTCAGTGGCCTCCAGGTCACACTACCCAGTCATTACTTAATAGCCATCATATTTTATCCTTGTTTCTCCTGAAGTGTTGTGCTTATGCAAAAATCCCTCTCTAGAGCTGTCAGCTCCTGGATGGCTTATAATATCTCTGAGTCTAATTATCTTTCTTAACTTACACGTGGTATTGAAAGGATACTGCAATCTATATGTTCTTCAGACCTCAGTCCCACAGCCTATATCAACAGGTGAACCTGCAGTTCCTTATGGAAATTTTGTCTGTATCAATTTGGTCTCAGCAGGAGACAGAACCCCACAATGTAACCTTCTGTTTCTGGAGAATATAATACAGTGGATATGAAACATTAAAATTCATTGGTACTTTATGAATCTCCATTTCAGTTTATAGTGTGAGAGCTTTAACCCACCCTTCATCCTTTCTTACATAAAATAAGTTCCTTAAAACTTTTACTGGCCTGTGTGACCAACCAGAAATTGTCATTTTTCTTCATTATTTCTCTCATTAAAAAAGTGTGGAAGTGGAAATCTGAAAATAAAGTATCCAAATTTTTTATGAGACATTTTATGATATCCCAACACATTTCTGCTTTCAGAAACTTATTTTACTTTTTCAGATTTATGTTTATTACAACAGTTTAGTATATTTATAGTCTCATTACTATGTTTATTGTAACATGAAACTTGCCTATATTTCCAATCCTTTTTTTTTTTTCTATTAAAGAAGCACTAACAATACAGAGGCACAATTCAAAGTTCATCAAAGTTTGGAGCAGATTGACTCTACCCCAAGTTCAAATATTTTCTTCCTATTGTTACACAGTATATGAAGGCTCATTTTCAGTGCGGATAAAAGCGAACACCTCTTCCCATCTCTTTTTGTTATTCTTTCTTCTTTCTTTCCTACCTTCTTTTCTCTTGATGAGAACAGAAAATGTCAGTCTTTCCCTGTCTATATTCTGGAAGCAGATTCCACCTTGCTCGAGGTAAGCCATAACTCCTCTTCTCCTTACCTCCCGGTCTTTGGTCCTGCCTAACAAACTCTGCCTGTTTGAAGTCAAGAAGCTGACATTCTTCTCAGCTAAAAAGAGACATCAAAGTAAAACTGTCCCCTTCCAGAATGTATGGAACTGCAAAATCTCTTGAACTCTGACCATCACTGATAGTGCCAATGATGCTAACTTTTTTCTTCTTCCTTTCCGAGGACTACGTCAGTAGCTCTTGTCTTTAGTCCTCAGTGGGCATTCCCTAAGATATCCTTAAATATACAGGACCTTTCTTTGTTTCAGTCAGCTATTTCCACGTGGATCCCACCCAGTAATTTGAAAGCTATCCCTTGTGCTTACCTTGGCTCTTACTTTTATCCTGGAAGCCCTGTAACACCTCCTGCATTTACTTCAGCTGGACTTCAGATGTCACGGAACATACTCCTCACAACAAAGAAGTAAATTTCTATTGACTGGTCTTTTGGTGATGACTTTCAACCCTTGGCTATGCTCTTCTCAATCTGGTCCTCTTCTGTCTCATCAAGACATGACAGCTGCTGTTGATATAAAGAATAGACAGTGCCGACCATAAGTCAGTTCTTCTCTTTCTGCCATGTCTGCTATATCTAGTAATTGTTTCTGCTGGTGTTCCTCCAGCAGAATTCTACTTTGTTGACAGCAGAAATTTCACACGGTATTCAGTCTCCATTTGCGTTTTGCTGCTGTTTCTTTTGACAACAGTATTATAGCAGTGCAGCTCCAAATGCCTGAGAGGAACTATATGAAAGTGGGGAAGGAGAATAAGGTCTCCAATATGCATATAAAGAAACATAATGAACTAAAGAGTATAGTGAGTCTCACAGAACTTAATTGCAATGTTTCCGTGTGATTTTGAAGTCAAGTATTATATAAGCACATTTTCTTGTAACTCCATCAAAAATGTCATTAGCCATATTCTAAGTAGCCTTTTTCTAAGTTTGTAAAAGGAAAATAAACAATACTTTCAGCAATTGTAACTTTAATTGGAGATTCAATTCAGGGAATAAATCTCAGTGCTTTTTAATTTACTTCTCAGTAGGCTACAAGGTTGTATAATTTCTGAAAAGGAATATCACTGTGTAGGAAAAGTGGCTGACAAGTGCAGTCGCACTTTTCTTCCACGTACAGTAATCACCAAGAAATAATGTCATCATTTACAAACCAGTTTTTGAAAAAGAACACAGACAATTCCTCTGTTTGACAATTGTAGCTGTGTTTAAGCAAAATATTCAGTTTGATGCATAGATTCTTTCTTTTTGTTAATCACATTTATTTCACACTGGAACCTATAATAATATATACAGTTATCTTTTACAAAATAGAAGATACTATTTATCTTCTCAAGTACTTGTCCCTCTGGAAGAGTCAAAAATAGGGATAGAAGATTCTCTTACCTATCTGAACAGCATTATTGCTACGAGATAAGGAGACATTTGATGATAAATACAACAGGAATGGCTCAAAGAATCAAGAAAATTGATAGTTAAAACAAACTAATTTAGAACCATAGAATCATAGAATGGTTTAGGTTGGAAGGGGCCTTGCAGATCTTCGAGTTCCAACCCCCCTGCCATAGTGGGGGGTTTCAATTCTGCCAATTTCCAGCAGAAGGGTTGAAGTCCTGGACTGGAGCTCAGGATTCAAGACCTGTATGACTTTAGGCAAAGTGAAATAGGAGATCTCTAGAGATTTTTATTGTCTCCATTTTCTAACTGGCAAGCTCGCTGCTGTCACACGGCTTTCCACTGTCCTGTCTGCTGGACTGAATTATTGTGGCTATTTCTGAACTGATGGACCCTAGCGTGTTTCTGAGGTGGACACAGACTGTGCCCTGGACAAATCCCAGCTCATACAAGAATGCAACGCACAGTAGCCCCACCTTTTCACTCCCTCTCCTCACACCTTGGCTTTCAGAGGTAGGAAGCATGGCCACACAAAGCTGAGCATCATACTGTGCAGCCATGTTATTCCGTGGCCAAATTACCTATCAAATGATCAGGACACCAGGCAGCAACCCAAGACATTTTTGGCCCCCACCCCCAATACAAACAGCAATCCATGAGAAGATGTAACAATGAGCTCTATACTGCTGTGGGTTTGGGAATATGTTAATGAAAAAGGGTTAAACAACTCTGCTGGACTGCATAAAACATGTATTCCTCAGTTGCATCTACAACCAATGAGTGCATATATCTATGCTCTTCACCTCATAACTTATTTGTTCTTTGGTCTTTTGTCCATGTGGAATTGCAACTGATTAAAAGCTTGACGTCTCTGGAAAACTATTTGCGGTTCTATTCCATAGCTATCAGTAGACAAGAAATCCAGAGTTTCCTCCTCTCCAGTGAGCTCCTCTGGATGGAAGAATGAGAGCATTAGTCTGTGCCTGTCTGTGCATACCTGTGTGTGCTCATACACAAAAGAGTCACATCACCCATTACTAACGTAGACCATAGTTCGTAGCAGAACACAGCCCAGCACTGAAGAGTAGTTCAAAAAGCTCAGAGCAGCTTGCACAATGGGGTAGGAGAGGAAGCAGAGGAAAAAACAATCCTAGAAAGATGATACAGCACCAGAGATCTATATAAACAGTAATTCAAATTTCTTGATCTTAAATATTGCCAAGATCTTGTTTCACAGCTGTGGAACATAGCATATATCCTGTGAAGACAGAGCCTTTTTTCCAAGCAGCTACCTATGACGGAGAAAAGAGGAGTTAAATTACTCCAGGGAGGAGGGAATAAACAAGCTGGTGGTGGTGGATCCCAGTAGCGAAAGGAAAGCTAATGGAAGTAACTCATGCATGTTTTCCAACTGTCTGCAGTTACATGTATGTGTTTTACATAGATGTATGTAAAAAATACGTATATATTTTTGATGAAACTACTTAATTTCCTTCCAATACTGTGCATTCTCTTATGTTTGGCAACTCGCAAGACAGCAAGGTCTGTTTCATCTGGGCTACTGCACTCTGAGTTATACCGAACTCTTCAGAGGGAGGGAGAAAGGAGAAAAAGGCACAAAGAAGCAACAGGGACTGAGAGTCTCCAAAGTGAGGGGCAGCCTTCAAAAGGGAGCAGACCCATAGTCGTGCAGTTTCAAGTTACCTGCCTGCTACTGCCAGAGGAGTTGATCCTGCTCTTTCGTCTGCCAGTCTCAGACTACCCCAACAAAAACAGAATTTCTAGTTCTTCAGCAGCAGCAAGGTAATCCCTCTTACCCTGTGGCCAAACTACTGCTACACCCAACATGAAGGAAAAAGCAGAAGGTTTTTATTGAAGGTGCGAGGGAAGAAGTGGGAACTACCATTTCAGTGGCAACCCATGTGAGAGGTGACATGAAACAGTACCCTGAGTCAGACGCTTCCTTAGCAAACCAGAAGAGCCTGTATGGGTTTGCTCAATGACAGTTGCTGGACAAGGGGAAACAACCAGACCTGCAAGGATCAGAGTGGGCAGGAAGGAGATTTATTATATTTCATCTGTTTTAACTACAAAAATATCTTAAATAAATGTCATACCCTGGTTTATCATTTTATATTCTAGACAAAATATTGATTTAATAACTAGAACCCTCTGGTGCCCTCTCCATGTTAAAAAAAGAGTTGGAGAAAGAAATTCCAATCTTTGGCTGCACGTGATTCCAGGTCTAGTAAGGAAAACTTTCAGCAGGGCTTTTAGAGGGGCTGGCAGTAGGCCTGTCAGTAACAGAAGATGCCCACAGTGATCTTTCCAGTTAAACTACTGGCCACTGCATTCCCAGGAACTGGCAGGCACCGCTTGGCTTGGTGCAGTCCCTTCTTCCAGCTAAAATCTAGACAAAAAATGTCCTTGTCTGCTTAGACTGCTCTTCAGTTGAATATGCTGGTTTAAATTGCCTGTTAAGATATGGGCTTTTTGCAGCATCAGGAAATAAGTTATCATCAACAGCATGTCTAGAGATTAACTAAGTTTCATCAATGGTGGAAAAAGTACAGTTTGAATAAGAATAGCCAGCCTGGATTCAGATTATGGAAAGACTGACTGATTTCTTAAAAAAAAATAATTTGTAAGTGTCTTGCCAAAACCAAATGAAACATTCAGTGGACACCAAGGCAATATTCCTTCTTGCTCTGTCTCTGTTACTGCCAGTGGCTTCACATCAGGGAGATATTTGGCTGGATTACTTTAGATTTTCAGGAAGTGCTTTACAAAGCTGCCATATCCCATTCAGAGTTATTGTCTGGAGTTGACAAAGAGGATTGAAATCCAGTGGCTGCTGGCACAGTATATCAGAGTAATCCAAAGTGTACAAGAGAAGGAAATTCCTATAGTTACAATTTTCATTAAGCTAAAAATGAAACAAGATACTACAGAGAACAAAATGGGACTGCATACATTTCTATAATTTTTCTAAAAGATTCCACAAACTGGCAAAGGAAGCAACAACATCCAAATCTCCTGTTGATATTAAAATTATACTTAACTTCAGAGACATAGCACATAGCAAGGAACAGTCCACTGGCACAGAGAATTTCTACTGTTTAGATCTAGCACCTGGATTAACAGATGGCAGATGCTGTGGTGCTGATAAATATACATGAATTTATTATTCAACAAAGGAGCAAAGAGTAGGGAGAACATAATAGTGCTTGAGTATATTGATCAAGCCACAGCTAAAGCATGTTTGTAGAAAAATCCCCAAAGTTTCATTTCATTTTGCAGATGGCTGTAGGTGGGGAACTGGTTGGCAATTATTTTGTTTTGGTGATGTTTTCAAGTTTAGTTCATGAATACATGTAAAACATTTTACAGTCTTTGGAACAAAGCAAGCAATTCAACTTTGGATTTCTTCCATCTTTTGCTCTCTGCAGGTAAGGACTATGTTTCTCTTAAATATTTTGTTTTAGTTCCTTTTGATCTATGGCTCTTGTTCACAAATTAAAACTATGTGTTTGTGTGTGTTTACACACTTGACCTCCATCGTTAAAGCTGATGTATATTCTACAGCACGATGGACACCCTAAGAGACAACCAAAACTACAGCAGTGGTTGGATGTCCAATTGCAAATCTCATCTCTTGTACAGAAGTGTCAGGCAAAATATTTAAAAGCAACTCTCAAGGCAAAGTATATACATTACCACCAATCAGGTCAAGATAAGGACAGTTAACATTAGTAACAAGCTAGGGAAAAATCAGGTTCAGAAAGTCTGCTGGGACTGTAAATACCATAATAATAGGATAATTTAATTACTTTTATGTAGATTTAAATGTCACACTGGGGCATTTTTACACACTGTACATGAATGTTTCATGGATAAGCTAGTCAGGCAACCCGAAGTGGAGAGTCCAGTTTTCACTCTCTTCCCAGTGGTATTTTTGGTTTGTGTCACGATGTTCCTATCAAGGACTAACTCTGTAACAGTAACTGAAATGTGTTTATATTCAACATCCTTGCAGGAAGTGTGAAGGCCAAACAAAGAATCCTCTGCACTAGTGTTTGACTTCAAAACATCAGTCAAAAAAGCTGACTGAACATAAAGGAATTATGAGGTGCAGAGTAAGGAATAAACAGGAAATAATGAATTCATCACTGTATAATGCCAAGGTGTCTCAGCACCTCAAATACTGTGTCTCACCTTAAAAATGGTAGAGCTAAGCTAGAAAAGTGAAAGCTGATAAAGATGATCTACAGTTTGGAACAACTTGCACACAAAGAGCAATTAAAAGGTTAGGACTTTTCAGCCTGAAAAACCAATTGCTGAGGAACATAATAGTGAACTGTATAATCAGTAGCACAGAGAGGATGAATAAGAAACCCTTATTCCCTTTTTTTTCATAATACCAAAAATAGCTGACATCAAGTGAAATTGTCATCTAGCATAAAAAAAAACACCCCAAACCCACAAAAGGGAATATATCTTCTCATACCCTATAATTAAGATGTATTACCCATTACAAAAGGGCAACAGTGATGCAAAACGACAGTATTCAAATTCATGGGGTAAAATCATTAAAGACAATTAAACACAAAGGTACTGCCTCTGACTAAAGATATCCCTGAGCTACACTTCGTTGTAAACTGCAAAGTATACTAATGGAGTACTATTACATCTTTGTGCTGTTTTTCACACTAAGCAACTACTGTTGGCCACCATAACAGCATGGTAGGCTAGCTAGACCTTTGATCTGATCCAGGACAGACATTTTTCTGTTCCTCTGTCACTCCCTAAACTGTGCTGGAAATGCCTAGAATATGAAGGTTTTCATTGTATTAGACTCACCGCTCTCTATGATAATAACAAAACCTAAAGAAGAGAGTTATAAAAATTGAAAAGTACAGGAAACAAGGCAGCTATTTATACTGCAGAACTGAGTGCATTTACTTTGAGCCAGGATGAAGCTGGACTGTACTTTTCATGACCTGGCTTACCCAGGTCAAATTACTACCAAAAACGTGCCCGTGAAAAGTTAATCACTCTGACTTACCCAAAAAAAGAAGGCGGGAGGGGGGGCAGGGGAGAGCGGGGCAGAAAAAGAAAAAGAGAAGCCCATTGGGAAATCACAGTCTTCATGGAGCAGTTCTCGACAGCAGTTCTTGCTGTCCAGATGGACTTGCTGGTCTTACACACAGATTGGCAACTGGAGCCTATCTGAGATTTTCCTTTCCCAAGGAAACAGGCCAGCCAGTTTTGTGACTGCTTTGTGCGCAATGCTGTGAAAGAAGGATCCAACCCAAAAATGAATATGCATGTATGCTTTGGTTTTCCTCCAACCTA
This sequence comes from Chionis minor, assembly GCA_013398295.1. Taxonomy (NCBI): domain Eukaryota; kingdom Metazoa; phylum Chordata; class Aves; order Charadriiformes; family Chionidae; genus Chionis; species Chionis minor. The sequence continues at coordinate 247,473 of VZSF01003406.1, forward strand.
ATCTCCTGCATGTTTTAGGATATTCTGTCATTTTCTTATGGTGACTGGTTTGGATGCATTAAACTGGCTTTATGCAGATGAGAGTCTATTATAAAAAACCTTTCATGTGTGCATTCTCAGGTTGTGGAAAAACAGTATCATATAGCAATAGCCTCCAATCGTGCATTACATAATATATTAAATAAACAATATATTTATTAAAATAACTAATACATTAAAAGTCACAGATAGATATCTGTGATAATTTAGATATAGTTAATCCTACTTCACAGCAGAAAATGAGTAGATGTCCTCCTCAAGCTCCTTCATATCTGTTTTCTACAACTTCACTAAATAAAATAGGAAAAAAAAATTGGTTATTTTGACAAAACTAATCAATTTATTTTTGCCTGGGGGAGAGGTGTCAATAGCTCTGATTTAAAAAAAATTACAAAATTTTAGTTTCATCTCAAAAGATGCTTTGATATAGGAAATACAACCAGTAGAAACGTTTCAACTAACACTAGAAAAAAGATTTTTTTAAAATACTGCTATACTATGTCCTCAATAACCACAACTCCTACATCTTGAAATTAGGAGACAAAAAATAAAAAATGGTTTTCCATTTCCGGGTTACTACATTTCTTCAGGAACAGCATTTCATTCCTCCATCCCTGACTTGTATATGAAGATGAGGCATCAGTCATTTGGATGTATTCTTTACTTGTACCACAAGATGTAGACAAAAAATCTCTCACATGCAGGCCCTAACAAAAGATGGTTCTGATAAAATTCAGAGCCTCTAGATGATATTGTATGCACTGGTATGGTGCTCCTGTGCCAAGAGTTTAAGAGTATTCATACCTCCACCTACGTATACAACTGCTCTTTTACTACAGTGATCAAAACGTTAATGGATGGAAAAACAACCACCACCTGAGACAACTGAATAAGCGTGCTACTCAAAGCATTGATCACAGCTTACTGAAATTACCTGTGCTTCATCCCTTTCATCCCAAACTTTGTAGACAATTCACATTACGTTGTTGCTCTTTTTAGAGTAGCATCTCGTAAGACCATTTGAATATGTCTTCCTACATCTTCCCTGGCTGTCTCCCCAGTGCCCAGATGACTCAAGAACTGACAGATGCAGAGCACAACCTTTGTCCCAAAAGCTGGTTATGTGCATCTCTGAGCCTAAAAAGAAGAAAAAAGGGAAAAAAAACCCCAATACATTTTTAAAGTATTACACTGGAGTCCTAAAGAGAGAGGCTAGGAACACTAGGACAAAACAGACCTGGAAAGAAAAGAAATTAAGACAAGAGAGCAATTGCCTTGGGCGGCAGGTACTCAAGCAGCAAACAAACAGTCCCAAATACGGACGGGCCATGCTGTTACTTTATCAATGCTTAAATGCAGCATTCCCAACTTTGCCCATGCTTCCCTGCTGCTCCGTCTTGCCTGCTTTGCTAGCAAGCCTTGAGCCAGCTGTGACAAACTGTGTAAGACAGCAGTCAAGGGAATGTTATCCACAAGGTATGGATGGGCTAGGACAGAATGGGCTTTACCACCTTCCCCCAGAACTTGCTGAACCCCCCGCACCAGTTCACAGTGTGCAGCTGGTCCTACCAAACACAAAGGAACTGTAGGGAGATGGAAAATCTAGACTAACCCTGTCTCCTCCACTCTTAATCACTGAAAAATATCTTCCCAGTGGAGCTGTGCAACCAGGCTCTCTCCTACCCACAGTGCAAAGAGGAGCCCACTAACAAGTAGAACAGGCCTGGACCTCGCTGGGGAATCTCCACAGAGATGATTCATAGTCAGGCCTGTTAAAAACCTTATCTCAGTTCTCTCTGTTCCTGCTGTCTCTCCTTCAAAAGAAGGACAGATGTCATCGTACACAAGGGCAGCCACACATACAACCTTCCCACCCCTTTCTCTTGGAGACTGCTCTATTTATTTCATGTACCAGCGTATGACCTAACCCCACAACTTGTGCGGGGCACAGCATCCGAAAATATCCCCTGGTTGAGAGCATCCCAGTGCAGGTCTCCAGCAGACCTCTAGCATTAGCACCCCGTTCCCATCAGCTCAAGCTCGGAGTGACAGTGACAGCATGCAAAACTGCTCTACGGGCTGCGGCTCAAGCGGAGAGTTTACCTGAGGGCGACAACATCGGCCAGCATCAGCTGCCACCCTGGTACAGGCGGGCTAGATAGGTTCTGCAACCTCCAGCTGCAGAAAGAAACAAATTGAGGCAAGACTGATGAAACAAACATTGCTTTATCACGCAGGTCAGGATGCAAGTGAGTCCTGTCCTACCACGCAACAAAAAAGCCGTATGCCTGAGGAGTCACTGTTATCTGCGGCTTCAGGACCATCCTGAATTCCTGCTGCCCTTGGCTCTCTTGAGACATAAAGCAAAGCTCATGGCCACATGGCGGTTTTGATACGACATTTCACAAGTCAGGACATTTAGTTGGCTCTAGGTTCTGGCCTGGATTTCCAAACCCAGCAGTTGCACACTCACCTTATCAAAGTGAATGAAGGTTTGTGACACTCCAAGGAGGACTGTTGTAATCTTGTGTGTGTGTGTTTTCTTTCCTCAGGCAATTTGCCGCTCCCTTGAACTCTGTCTAGGTCAGGTATAGAGTCCCAGTCGTGGATTTTACTGCTTTTACTGCCACAGATCTGTCAGGTAGTAGCATTTTTTCCCTAGGTGGCTCTGAAAAAAAAATAAATTCTTTACTTTAAATTATCCTACAGGACAAAATAGATGACTTTCTGTTTCTCTGCTTCCAAAAAATGATGCTGGGATAAAAGATACAGATACATTACTGTAAGACGTTACAGGATACGAGTGCCTGGTGCAAAATACAGATGTATTGAACTTCAGTTCTGTCTCCTGTAACAAATAAAATACCGAGCTCAGATTTTTAAGCATGGAGTTAACTCCTTCCTGGGTGCTCTCCAAGTCTGCTTTGCAAGTTTTCCCATCCTTGGAGCAGCGACAAGGAGCAGGCTTGGTCGTGCCGTTCCAGCACGGGAACACGCGGTGGCAGTGTGGTCCCTCGCTCCTTGCAGGGGTTTCGCTGCCGGGGAAGAATTGTTTCCCTTTTCCCTCGGCGGGGTGGCTCAAACGAAACCAGGAGGAAAAGGAAAGAAGTAGAAACAGCCCGGCTATTGCTGACTATGCTGCACTTGCATATAACACCTTCAACCATGGGATCCAAAATAAAAAGGGGAAAAAAACCCAAAACCAACAACCACAAACTGAGCGAACAGCACTTTGTTTTTCCACGTGGTCCTAGAGATACACATAGGAATAATGTTGCATGTAAGATGAAGCCCTTGTTGCCCAACAGTTTCACATTTAAACCAACCACCTCAATGTTCATACTTACACTCCTTTTCTCTAAGGTTCCTGCAGCTGAAAATAACCTGTTTCCAGGGTACAAACCCAGCTCGGTCTGTAAGTCCTAACGCAGAGAGAGAGGGGTGGGGGGAAGGGAAAGAAGAGTGAAAGGACCAACTACCACAACTTTAATATAAATATTATTTGTGTGGAACTTCTGATGCAGAAAGGTTGCATGGTTTAGGCCAAGCGTTTCTCGTCAGAATAAGAAATATATCTCATAAAAAAATACCTGATTTTCTGATCTGCTTGACTTCATCAGACACTGGATGGAAAGTAAATGGTTTTGTATGTGATTCCTCACCCTTTAGTCACTACATGCATCATAATTAAATCCGTTTTCAAAAATCTAATGAGCAATCATTCATCATAAGTTGTGATTCTTTCAGGTATAATCCCAGTTTTGTTGCTTTGCATCTGCAAATGGCACTGGTAAAGTATTTCCCTCTCAAAAGACTCAGGATATTTTTTTTGTTGCAATTCAGTTGAGAAGAGGTATTAATCCAACATAAGTCAACTTCAAGGAATGGCTGTTGATGCGGCAATCAGATACATGATTTTTTTTATTTTCTACATATAAGAAAAAACCTTAATTCATTTCTATTTCAGATCTTGGCAAAGCATTGTCTGAATTGCTTTGAAAGCAAAATTCTTTCTCTGTCCCCTCCCTCCACCCCCCCACACTTTCCAGTCAGCATTCCTGGTTACAAGGAGAGAAATCTATCTCAGAAAATTCATTAAAGATTTTAAAGTCCAGAGAAAACTGCAATTTCTTTTGCCACAAGCATAAATAAATGTACATACTTGCAAAATAAAGTTAATAATTCAACAGTTCTTCCAACAGAGACAATACCAACGTGTCAAGAGCTTGTAAACCTGTATGTGATGTCAGTAGCATCTGAGGACACACTCCACAAGAGTATATTCGAAATCCTGAATTCATTTCAGGTGCATTTTGTGTGTGAAGCTGAACTGGTTTCAACTATAAAAAACTATCCAGAATTCATGTTTCTGCTGGAGTTTGGGAATGGAGAAGAGGGCAGGGAAAAGGAGGAGGGGAGGAAATGTTTCACATTTTTTAGACTATTTTCTAATCTCCTCAGTAGTCCTCACGCATATGTGCGGAGAATGTAGTATCTATTGTTTACTGGAAATGCTTTTGTGACTGTCTGTATGTCAGCAAATGGGTCTAACCTAGTTTCTACCAGAGTTTACATTCCTTCCTAGCTATGATGTCTCTTCCCCATTGTTTTTCCTGTTTTATACTGCTTATTCTTTCTTTTTTTTTTTTATCCTTCCACTCTTCTGTTACATTTTTTCCCCTGCCCATCGTAGCTCTGCCACATACTTCCAATTTCCTCCTCTCCACAGATTCCTGCTCCTCTTTCCCAGTCGGTACCCCACACCTTATCTCCAAACTTTCTGCTCCCATATATAACCTTTCCCCATTTACAAGGAAGGAGCGTGTCACTCCATTTCTCTTAACCAGTGAAATTATTCTCACGTATCATTAACGTGACCTCTCCTGTGATATGCCACATTAGAACAAAAGGGGATGACATTAGCCAGACCAAGTGATAAGAAAGGCCAGAGCTCCCTCCCCCTCTTAAAGAAAAAAATGGGAGAGAGACAAAGAGTAAATCAGGGGCAAAAGGATTCCAGACTCCTCGGCACAAAGCCAGTTCCTCCCCTCATCCTGAGTTTTCTGAGAATAAAGAAGGTGCCTCAGTTTTGTACATTACGTTATGCCCTAAGACAAGAATTGCCCCAGTTTCTCCCCCGCCACCCTCTACCCGCACCACTGTCTAAAGTTCTGGTAAAAAACAAGCTGCACCCACTCTTTTTGAGTCTTAATTTGTCTCTGAAATAGCAACACATGAAGTTAAAAGCTACATTAATTTTCATTGGTTTTTAAGAAACACTGGCTTTTCTGTTAAAATACCTACTTTTAGTTTGCTTGGGATTTATTTTTTTTTTTTTAAATCGTGCAACCCTGGATCATCTACTTTTTCTAATGCCTGCACTTTTTTATTCCCAAGACATTGCATGTTCCCTTTTTCTTCCTCCTTTCAATCCGCTGTGAGTAGAGTGTTTGCTTAAACTCCAAGTTGTGTCCTGAGATAGTGCGAGAACTTCAGCCTTCCTCCAGCTCACATGCCCTGCGGAGCCGTATTTCAGCGTGCAAGAAGCCACCTACAATTGCGCAGGCAGGCACAGACCTTCGCAGGGGCAGAGCCCGTCCGGGGTTGGCGGTTTTTTCAGCCTTTAATTGCGCAATTCCCTCATTGCCTCTTTACAACAAAATGGAGAGAAGGCGGCTTCGATTCATCTCTCTGCAAACCTTCACAGTGGCCTGAAAAACCCCAGGAAGCAGGAAAACCCCCCCAAAGCAGCAGCCCTACGGCCCTCTAATGCAACCCCGCCTGAAGCTTTGATCTTCACAGACAGGGACTGCAATAGTTAAAGCAGTTACACATCTTGTATTTTAGGTTGAAACTTACCTACATGCGCACAAAGTGCAGCCGCGTGTAAAATATAGGAGTATCTTAAATACATGACGTTAACACAAAGGATCTATAAGGGACGATCATAGAACGGTTAGAGTTGGAAGGGACACTAAAGATCATCTGTTCCAACCCCCCTGCCATGGGCAGGGACACCTCCCACTAGTCCTGGTTGCTCAAGGCCTTGAACACTTCCAGGGATGGGGCATCCACAGATTCCCTGGGCAACCTGTTCCAGTGCCTCACTACCCTCAGAGTAAAGAATTTCTTCCTAATATCTGACCCAAATCTACCCTCTTCCAGTTTAAAACCATTACCCCTCGTCCTGTCGCTGCGCTCCCTGACAAAGAGTGCTCCCCACCTCTCCCGCAGCCCCCCTTTAGGTACTGGAAGGCTGCTGGAAGGTCTCCCCGGAGCCTGCTCTCTTCCATGCTGCGCAGCCCCAGCCCCCTCAGCCCGTCCCCACGGCAGAGGTGTTCCGGCGCGTTTCGAGGGTGTGCGGGGGGGGTACGTGCGCCACGGGAAACCCCTCTCCCGGCGGGGGCTGGACGAGGCGCCTCCGCTGCCCTCCGGGGGTCCCGCCCCGGCCGCGCAGCCCCTGACGGGCCGGGCCGGGCCGCGCAGGGAGGACGGGGGCGAG
>VZSF01003406.1:254182-362201 GCA_013398295.1 Chionis minor
CCCCCGGCCCCCGGCCCCCGGCCCGGCCCGGCGCGGCTGGGTGCTGTGCGGTGGCTGTCGGTGGCGGTTTCGGCGGCGGCGGGAGTACGGGAAGGGGCTCCGGGACGGCGGCCCCGGGGTGAGACCCGAGCTGGCCCCGGGCGGCCGCAGCTTGCCCAGCCCCGGGAGGTGCGGGCTGCTCGGGGCAGCCGCCGCAGCGGTCACCGGGTTTGGCAGAAAATCCTGGTTCTTGCCTTTCTTTTATCCCATCCAAGTGGGTCAGAAGTTTCTCCTTCCCAAGCGCCGTTAACTTGGGTGAGCGGCGGGGGCTGCTCGCCATTCTTTTGACCCTGTTCCTTGACGTGCGTGGTACAAATTGTCATGGATCGGTCCCTTGCTTCCACGGTGGCACAGCCGTAAGACCGGATCCGTCGGGAAGGTCCGCACAGTTGTGCCTTTTGCCCCAACCAGGGTCTGGCTGCAGCCTGGGGCACCCACAGGGTGACTTTGTCGGGTGCTGCGGGTTAACGGCAAGCTGCTCGAGGCGTTTAGTAAGTAAATAAATTAAAATAGCAACCCTTACCATGAAAACTTCAATCCTTTTTTTAAATAGGAAGATACGACCGACTTAACAGGCTGTATACCCTGTTGCTCGGTTGTCATTAAAGAAGCTGTCACCTTTCATTTGCAAAAAACTGTGAGCCAAAGGTCTTTAAATACATAACTGTACTTCGCTCATCTATCTTGTCAGGCAGAGGAATGTTTCGTTGGGCTTCATCTGGCTTCCGTCTAAAAAACACCTCATGGCAAAAATGCGTACAATGCAGATAGAGAGGTACTTTGCTCGGAAAAGTTAAGTACACACATGGCGTAAACAGGCACACACAGCTGTGGTGCACAGCTACGTATGCAAGCCCTTAGCTTGGCAGTTCTCAGTTAAATAAGGTTTCTAAACACTTTTAGAGTGACTTGCTTTCCTTTTCTCTCAGTAGACAACCTGGGAAAACCTTTCTAAGCAGTAGTTAATAAATGGGATGGTGTCATGAACCTGAGCTCGCGTCTCTAAACCATGCATAGAATACTACGAAGACAAAGTTCCCATCCTTCTAACGCATCTTAACCTCTCTGGAATATATTAAGAGACCTGATGGATTTGGGGATAGTTGTCTTGGTTTGCTTTTTTTTTCCTAAAGGTCAAGTATTTGAGCCCTTTGCATTTCTGAGACACCAAAACTTCTAAGCTTCAGGATCAGGAGTGGCAGATGTCATGTCTGTTACATGTATTGTTCATGCATAGAATTAACTTCTTTCAAGTGTATTCTTGCACCCGACTCACCCTGCATTTTTTTTAGTCCCATTGCAAAACTCTGAAAAAATTAATTAAACTGGAATTTGTTCCATATATTTATACATGTGCGTATATTTATGTAATATATGCATGTATAAGATTTGCATATGAATTTATCTATCAAATATCTATAATGTAAATCAAATGTCTATCATGTATTTAACATGTTGACTTTGCTGAAAAATATACATATATATACACGTGTATCCCAATGTTCTTTCGTCATAGACTTGCTCAAAATTTGATTATGCTTTGAGAAACATTAGAATTCTTATACGTATGGCACTTTTTAAAAATATGTGCTCTTCTAGGTGCAAAAAACTCACTTTCTCTGAATTATAACAGTTTTCTAGATACATTCACCAGGGGTCCCATATTGTTTGCTGTTGCAGTGAGGATGATACGAAGATGGAGAAGGAGCAGGAGCAGGCCCCTGTGATATAGCTGTCCTATCTGTAGGATTATTTCAGACCATGTTCAGCGAGGTACTTAGCACATACCTAACCAGAGTATTCACATACGTGCCTAAAATTAGCCAAGCACATAACCCCTGGGTATGAAAAATCAGTGGTAGTAAAGGTCTTAGCCGGTATCATCTGTGCACACCCATTTTCCACTGGAATTGGAAGCTTTGAAGCTGCACGAGGTGCTCTGTCAGGCAGCGTAATTTCTCCTTAAAGTTTCAAATTAAAGGTGTTTGCTTAGCCTTCAACATTACCATTAAATGGAAAAAAACATCTTTTTGCCTCCCCATATTGTCTGTTGTTTCATGGGCCCCCCCCCGCCTTTTTGAGGGTGTATTTCTTTTTCTTTTTTATAATAGAAATTCAGCTCATTCTCAGATTTGAGGATTCCAGCAGCTGCCAGATCATTGAAGTCATGTACTGCCCCAACTCTGTTCAAGACTTTGTCAACCGTTTTTAATAGTTTTTCGAGCAGTAGTTTAACAACAGCTGCAGCTTCTCAGTTCATCAGTTGCTGAACCTTTATAAATTAAAGTTTACGCTGCCCTGAACAGCTAAAATAGCCATATCAAATTTCTAAATGCTATTTAAAGGTGGAAATGAAATGGTAGGTAGTTCAGCCTTATCAAAGAAAAATGGCATTCATAATCATATATATTAACGACTGGTGTTTTTCAGCAGCATGTGATGCAACAGTATTGATTATTTTATGTACGCTTTAGGAGTCTATTAAACTTCATCCTTCATCAGTTTGTAAGTCCACTGGCCTCTGACCTTGTTCCATTTGGATTTTGATTGGCTTTTAAAATTCATTTGTGGTGTTTCTCTTTCTTTGGTATAATGCCTGGATTAAAGTCTGCTTTCCTGTACATCCTGTACATCCTTATCAGTTCCATTGTAAAAAAATGAGGGCAGAACTGAGTAATATATCATACAAAACCAAACAGCCTGATGAACCGCTGACTGTGTAGAGATTCTTTCTCTAACACACGGTTTTATAAGCACAGTGTGTTTATAAAAAAGCAGAATTAAAACTTAGGTGATTTCCAAATCAACAGCAACAGATACAAGACGGTTACAACCAGACCCTTATTTATTCACATTTCTTCACTTCTAAAATTCTTCGCAGTGTTTTTTGTTAAACTTGCTTTCAGGAGTTTGGGGAAGTTTCTATCCTTCTATTTTTCAGAATCCTGACCATGTTAATTGCTTCACAGTGATTTTCTGTTTGTGTCTTTATGGGAAAAGGAAGTAGAAAAAATTCCTTTTTAGTCAGTTCCACTTTTTGTTGGTTTCATTAAATTCCTCACCTCTGCTTCTCAAGCCAGAAGAAATTTTCTTGAGTTTGAACACTTGTGTAAATGTACTGACCAGCACAAAGTAAAAAATGTTAGAAAAACTCCTTTGGGACCAGGCATGTACTGGCAGAGTGATGAAGGCGCATGATCAAAAAGAAGGCTCCTTGATCTCTAGATGAAATGATTCGGTGAAGTTTTTGATATGCCATTCTTAAATGTCACCACCTCAGTCCTTCCTGAGTGGTGAAATATAAAAAAAGGATTAAAAGATGATAGTCCAGGAACACTTATGACTCTCTGTTGTGGATATGATCACCCACCTGGCCTGAGCAAGAGTGGGCAATAGATACCCCGTGGGTGGGCACTCAGGATGCATGAAAATACTGCAGTCCTTAATAGACATCTGTGTACAGGGTACAGCTACCTGGATGCCTGCGGTGGGAGTTTAAAGCCAAAATTTGGCTTTCCTGCTAACCATTCAAATACAAAAGTGCTGAAAAAGACGCAACGCAGAGTTAACACTGTACATAATTTCAGTGGAATTTGATATGTCCAACTCCTTAGTGGAGGATAATTCCCCTTTTCATGTATCGTATATCTTAGAGATGCCTCTTGTCATTCTTTTTTTGAAAGCCAAGCAAATAGAAGATAGATCCGTCTGCAGCCATAGGCAGTGATTCCTGGGGAGGAACTGCGAAGGCCTATGGAGATGCTGGACCAGTCATGTCCAGGGGAGCAAAGGGGGCTCAAGAAGAGCCTCTATAAATATGGGTGGGACTTTTTCCTCAGTTATCCCTACAGTCTCCCTCCTGATAGTCTAATTATTTTGTCAGATCTCAAAATTTTGTAATAATTGTTGCATTATCAGGTGATTTTTGTACAGCTTTTATTTTAGGTGTGGAGAAGAGCAAAGGGATTTAGTTTTCCTCCTCCACTGGCCACATCTAAAGCATTCCTGAGCTGCTTCAGTTCATACTGACAGGGGAGAGGGGAGACTGTGATAAACGGTTCCACTCAATTGCCCACACATTGGTGTCTGCTGCTGTCTGAGATGCCTGAGTTTTCCAAAATATCCTCATGGGTTGACAGACATGACGCAGGGGCTGTAGGAAACCCATCCTTTTCTTGACTGGCTGCTGGAAATCAAGTACGGTATCCTATGGTCTCTCAAATAGCATTTGTCCCCTGTAGATGAGTAACTGAATCATCTGCATATTTTCTGAAGAGTTTTTGTGAGATGTAAAACGTTAAGTCTCACACTTAGAGAATATTAACCCTAACAGTAATTGAACCCATAATATAAAATGAAAAAAAAAAAAAAATCAGTCATGACTTTTTTTTCCTTTTCTTTTTTTAACCAGTGCACTGAGTGTATAAGAACGGCCTAATGCTTTTTGAATAACATAATACTGGGAAAATCTGAAAGTTGTGAAAAACATGTAAGTTTTTGTAGTACAGTGAAAATACGCTGAAGGGAGCCTCACTGACACAGGCAAGTTTTGATCAGATCATTTATTCTGCATCTTATAACTAATGGAAAGACACAGCATTTTAGTTGCCACTTTTTCCTTTGACACACTGGCTTTTGGCACAAGTGAACAGCACACAGTAAAAAGACATACATTTTATGTCTACCTAATAAATCTACAGGTAAAATGCTGACAAAATAATTTACTTATGTGGTAAGAGCAAGGAAGAGATACTGTAAATGCAAAGTGAAATACTGTAAGCTAACATATACTGTGTTTACCTCCAAAAGCGAAAAATATTTACTGACGGATAGGTTCATGGGGAGACTGAAGGTTAAAAAAAGAGGACTACTTGAAGATAACTGAGTGTTGCAATTTCTGGTTGACTGTATTGTGCTTTTGCAAAGAGAGAACTGTTAGATATATAGTTTATCCTCCACTAGTTCATGGACAGCCTTGCTATTTTAATTTATCCTCTTTTTTTTTTTATGTTTTAGTAAAGACAGGGAGTTCAGTTACCAAAAACATGCACAGATTACTTGCTGAAAGGATTTTTATGCCCTAAGCAGATGAATAACCAAGAGTAATTTCTCACTAAGTAAACTGGACAAAAAATGCTAACTATAAAGAAACAGAAATGTGTATGTATTTAAGGTCCTACTGTATGAAAGTACTTTAATAAGCAGCAATGAATAAAGTGAATCTTTAAAAAGCAAGCACAGGCTATAGGCTAAGATGGAGTCTTATTGCGTACCTGAAATGGTTCATCGATACAGGAATTATATCACACAAATGAGAGATTTATATGAATTTGTAGATTTGTGGTGTCAGCGTACATTGGCAGGAATTTTTTGCAGTATAAAACAACAGCTTCCTGTTACTGCTTTCTCATGTACTTAGGTAACCCTTGGGCTATGGTAACCTTGTAATGTCACGAAGGAATTATTAAAATCCAAATCATGAGATTGACCAAGCTGCATCATTCCACTCTCATGACGCAAAGTTACCGTGAAGGTGTCTTAACAAATCACCTGATACATGTTTAAATCTGTCTGGCATGGCCAAAATGAAAATTGGAAAGTATGATTAAATAAGCAAAATAGCTGCAAAGTATGATTGAATTAGGCCTCAAATTATTGCAGTCTGCTATTATATTGTATTGTGTTATACTGTATTATATTATACACAAGTTTGGACTTATCCAGGTAGCTACGTGCTAGTGAAAATCATTCATAATTTTTTCTTGTTACATGAGTCTCTTATTTATTTTCATTCTTGTCAAGCCCTTTACTAAGTAAAGACAGTAAGAATCAAGGATACAGGAGTACTGACATTCCTAGGGATACTCACGTGCACCTAATGAAGTCTTACCAACACGAATTGAAACCCTCAGTTATTTAGCACACGTACTCTAGCTGCTTCAAAAATCCCAGCAGGCACTTGCCTGGATGTTTTTGACACCTGAATTCCCATAAGCATATGACTCCTACTATTTTTACAAGTGGAGACTTCATCACTTTGACCAAGTTAATGATAGGTTCTTTAGATTTCTTTTCTGTAGTATCTCAGGTAATACTTGCCATTTTGAAAATTTATGGCCAAATAGCGGGTGTTTTTGACCACTGTTATCTGTTCAGCCTAAACATCTGCAGCACACACTGGACCCGTTTATGACTGATTTGAGGCATATCTTGCTTTCAACTTCTGTTTCAGCTCTTTAAACCTGTCTGTGTTACCAGCTGTGTTATTTATATTCCTGTATGCAGGTTCTTATAGTAACATGGGAATCTCATGAATAATTATTTCATCAGTATCTGTTGCTTTAAAAAAATACATTAATAGAAGCACTTTTTCTTTGAAAATGCATTGTATTTGTGAAAAAGAAAGACCCTGAAGTTTTTAGTTGGTTTGGTTTTAATTAAAAGAAGATGCTGTTTTAATGAAAGAATTAATCACAATTTACTGTTCTATTCTCAAAGCTGGGTCATAGAAAAAAGGAATCAGAGCAGATACACTGTAGATCATCTGCATTATTTGTAGGATTAGTGAACCTTTCAGGTGCAGATTTGAAGTGTCATTAAATAACCCTACCTTACAGCATCATATGCCACTCCATAAGCCATGGAATTTGTGGACTCTGTGTTCTTTGGGTGAAGCACTGAGAAGATTAGTGAAGCGTTACTTGCTCCAATATATTATTATTAAACTAGCACCTAAGGGAGAAGAAACATCAGCAGTTGAGGTAGACAGCTATGAAATAAACAGTCTATATTCAGTGTATGCCATTTATTTACAGTGGTACAATGTGAAAATTGCATCTGTAGGGTGCACAGTAACAGAGGTATACGCATCAACCCGTGTTTCTCATCTGCAATCTACAGCTGCAATATTTTCATTTACTGTGTACTTTGCATGTCAGCTTCTAATGTAAACCATACATATATATTCAAAGTGGTTACAGTGGAAAATAAGTGTTCTTAGATGTTCAGTGATATCTTTTCTCAGGACTTCATAATCTGTCATTATCTGGAATATTTAAACTATCAGTGTGCTATGTTAAAACATTTTTCATTAAATAGCTACACAAATAACAAGGCTTCTAAAAGTTAAAAATATGCCTTATAATAAAATAAATTGGAAACTTAAAAAAAAATGGCTTATGTCCTCAGAAAGCTTTGCTTAGCCATGTTTTTTTAATGTGATACACTGAATGCAAACCTCTTTCCACCATTTATGTGTCTGATTTTCAACTTATATATATTAATGGCAGTGCAGACTGGGAAATTTCCCTAGTAGTGTAAATCATCCTTTATAACAATGTCATGTTTTGTTAAAATCTTACTAATATTAGTCTTTGCTTACAGGCAGTTTGCAACGTGCAGCCAGTGTTCCAGAGCGTGTCTATAACATGGGGATTACTGAAAATGATTTTGCACCAAGAGCTCCCTATGGTTTCTCATATTATCAGTCAAGCCAGGTGAGAAAAAGAAGACAATGAATAGAAATAAATGTAATATCACATGCGTAGTTTATCCATGTTTTTAGCACAAATAGTAGCATGTAGAAGGTGCTTCAAGGTTTGCTTACTCACCTGTTTGCTTTCTAAAGCCTGATTTCTAGAAAAGAGAGTTTTTTCAACTGAGATTTGTTAACATTTCCCCCGCCTTCTGGTGACTTCTGAGCCCAATGGCTAAATTCAGCTCAGTTGTACAGACGGGCTTTCTGCAATCCTATCGGTTTTGTGAGAATTGGCATTAGGGTAGAAATTGAAAAACCATATTAACACTCCACTAAGGCAAAGGCTGTGACAAGTCAGATGTTTATCTGTCCCAACAGGCAGCAGGTCAGTCAGCACAACATCGGTAGCCCAAAGCGACCAGAGGCTGTACTGCCACTCACCCAGCTGAACAGTTGGAGGTTGCTAGAGGAAGTCCAATGATCCCGCAGGGTAACAAATGACACGAGTAGGAGCTGGGAATGTGATGAAAGAGATTAGGGAATTAAGCACTCAAAACCACAGGGAAACATTGCTTTAGTTTCATGATGACAGATAGTGTGTTCCTTATCACTTAAAATAATCCTGTTGTAACCTGTTTCAGCATTACAAGAATTTCAGCAGTTATAGTCCTTGCAATACAATGGTGTTTCTATACTGTCTAACCATAAATTCACTTGTTCTTTTGGCCAACTTTTCTTGGGTTCAGGATCTGAATGCTAAGATAAATAATTGGTTTTCTGCAGGGTTTATGACATAGCTCATAACCAAGATCAACCTACCTGAGGGAGTAACCATATGACTTGGAAATCTACACATAACTCATTATCAACACTGCTGCCTGATCAACATTAGTAAACTGAGGCCAAGTCAGCTTGGGAACAGAAATATTTGTTTAATAAATAGGTGTATAAGTAGGTGCCAATTCTCTCTTAATTTTAGATTACTCAAGAATGGCTTATTCTCGTTAAAGGAAGTAGCCCAGCTTCTGGCCAGTTAATGAAGCAGCCCTGTCTCTGTATTGGTACAGTTAGAACCATTTACTTAAATACATTTCCTTCTCTGTCCACCTATCCTCTGTTCTCACCTATCATCCAGTCCTTAATATTTGAGATGAATCTCTTATTTCTAGAAGAGAGCAACAAGAGGAAAACTGGAGGTCGTATAGGAATCACAAGAAAATACTACAGTTTTACAGGCGGGGGAGAAAAAAAAAGAATTAAAAAAAAAAAAAAGAGAGAGAGAGACTATTTGTCCTGTGTGAAAGCCTGAAAAAGCCAGAAGATCTAGTATTTCACAAAAACATTAATATCCTTATCCCCAAACAAAAGATATCCTTGCATAGCTTCTGTAGAATAAACAGATATATCCAATGATTCTTGCCTCAGCCTACTAGATTTAGCGACCTTTACTCCTTTTGTGAGTTGATTATCACCCTCAGTAACTCCTCAACAGTGAAATTAAAGGGTTTCAGTCTGGCCTCTAATTGCTAAACACTGTGCCTTCAATTAATAACTTGTATAAGCTTCTCAGTTTACCTTAAAAAATGCCTTTAATGTTACAAAACTTTAATACAACTTTGAAATAGAATATATGGGGCTTTGATTCATGTCTGGATGCTACTATGCTTACTGATTTTTAAAAAATTGGGCCATGACTCCTTTATTTCAAGGCCAGATAGTCTCCCAAGTTGATTTAGTTCTGATAGGTCTTGAATAAAGTAGGATGTCCAATTTAGAGTCTAAGAAAAAGGTAGAGAAATTGGAGAGGCCCCAAATGGCACCTAAACAGTAAGAATCTTGAAGACACAAAGAAAGGCTGAAGGAAGTGGGTTTGTTGAGTTTAGTAATGAGAAAGTTATAAAACAATCCACTACTGTCTACGCCCATTGGGGACAGGAAAAGAAAAATAATCTTAAATTGCAACTGTAGAATTAGGGAAACCATTGAGATGGTGAAACGGTTGTTTTGGTTTCCTTGGAATGTTACATAATCTTCTTCATTTTTAAGAGGATAGACAAACAGGGAAGGGACTATCTCTTTTTACTAGATCCTATCACAAAGTGAACAGGAGGGCTAAATAACCTTATATTAATCAGGTTAACAGCAATATGCAGGCACTCGAGTATATTATTTTAATATCTGACCAATTAATTTTCCTCTGTCTATTGGACAGCCTTGCATTTAATTTTAGTAGCAGATGTGGGTGTTAATCCTCAAGGAGTTTCAAACTGAAACTAAAATCTTCATTAATAAGCAGACTGTTTGCTACCAGGCATAATTGACTTACACACCTCTTTTGAGTTAATGACAGAAGACTGGGTGCTTAAACTTTGTCTCCTAATGTTTAGACCGTACTTCTTCCTCCCTTCATTAGGCAGGTACAAAGAAGTGTTGCAGAATCCCATTCTGGTGATGTTCACATTTTGTTTTCTGATTCTGATAGGAGACCTTAGAATTTTTATCTTTACTTTTTCAGTTTAGTTTCTTTGCTATTAATCCTAAATGCTGTGATCTCACTGTGATTCCTGTTCCTTTATGCACCCTCAAACAGGTGGCCTCACCATCCTCTTATACAAATGGCTGGGGGACAAGGATTACTTACAAGACAATGGAAGAGAGAGCTCAAAGACAGCCTCTGAGGAGACTGGAGGTTTCACCCCAACGAGGTCCTGAAAGATTGGCATATGTGTCCAATGATTTTCACTATGACGGAGGGACTTCAGCTGGATTCTCCATGAGGCATGGAGATAACAGGAGAATCATTGGGACTGTCCCACCAAGATATGCTCGATCTGAGATTGTTGGTTACACTCTTTGTGATTCAGTGAACCGGGGACGCTCTTTTAAGAGACACTCCCACATGGGGGCTGTTAATGATATCGTCCTTGATGGTGTCTACCCCAGCCCCACTGTACCTCTGTACCATCAAGTAGGCAACAGTCACAGTATGACCAACCTTTTGGAGAAAGAGAACTACCTGACCTCCGGCAGCGTGGCGGGACAAGTGAGATCACCAGTTGCTTCTCATTTGGGGTCTCAAAACAGGCAATCTTTAAGGTCCAACTGGTACCAAACTGCTTTCAGAAGCACACAGGCCAGGAGGGAAGCTTCCCAGCCAGCTTCAATAACCAGTGTTGCTGCAGAGACAGATGGGAAGAGGATGCCTTTGACAGCTGCTGTGGCAGCAGCAGGGAGAAATAGTTTCCTGCAGAGCGAACAAGTCACCATCAATGGATCTCAGCTAGGGTAAGCACAATGCAGGGCCTGCTTTGGTTCTGGGGTGTCACAGCTGAAAGGAACCTGTTAGTTTAAAAAGAGAAAGTGAACTGACAGCTTATGGTTCAGCAGCCAAGACAGTTAGTGCATAGGATGCAGAAAGTAGGTTTGTTTCTAAAAGTCCACTTCCAGAGCAACAGAGGAAAGGGAGAAAATAATGCATGGGTATGTACATACTGCAGGGTCCACACCTCCTGCTCATGTTTCGGACCCCCTTTTGCCAGGAGTTAATCAATTTTATAAGGAGACATGAATTAGCCACTGAGTAATTTACAACCTAAGTCACAATACACAGTAATGCATTGGCAAATTTTGTGTTCGTAAGAAACTGGATGATTTCAGCACTGATTTTCATGAAAATAGATCCGAAATCTACCAGTGAAGCAGCTTTCAGCAGATTGACAATTTCGAGTTAAAAACCCTTCATAGTTCAAGTAAACTTTTTAGTTTTGATAAACTTCAGTTAAAACACAGGCAGAAATTTCTCTTAGCTCTGTAGCACTATCCGTCCCTAGAACAAATATAAACTTCTCTGAATCACAGGACTCCAGAGCTTCTCACTATCATGAGATCCTACATGCTGTAAGGACGCTATCTTAATTTGAAGCCCTGTTAGCTGAATCACAGAAATTCCCAAAGCTGACCCCAGACTTCAGGAAAATAGTTTAAAATCTTAGAAGGTTTTTTTTTTTGGTGTTACTTTTTCTTTCCCCCCTGAAATTCCTGTTCAGGCAAGATTTCAGAATGTCTAAAATCGGTTCCGTTTTCAAAAGAGAAAATTTATCAGTACTGAAATTCCACTCAGCAGTGAATATTTTGTTCGTTTTAGAATAATTCTTATTGTTTTCAGAGCTCTCAAGATTCAATGAACAGAACAAACCACTTGGTAAACAGGAGATGGTTACTTGCACTGCTTATTGTGGTTTCTGTTGTTGTTTCATAATCCAAATAGGATCCCAAGGTTTCTTATGTAAGTTAAACATGGTGTGTAATTTGTAACTGTTATTAAGAAATGTCTCTTTTTTCCAATGGTGTAGCTATTAAGTTCATTTTTCCAAGGGCCACCTTTCTTCTCTTTCTAAATTTGTTGCTGTGTGAGATGAGGCATCATCTGATGTCACAGCTATGTACAGGTCAGGTATTTTCTGTCATCAACTACATGTTGTGTGTTATGACTAGATTTGCAAAGCCACACTGTCTTGTGCCCACATCTGATTTGGATTGAAATTTTCACCTCTGGCTGATGCAGGAGTCCAGAGACCTGGTATTAATCATGTGACTCTGAAGTATTTAGTCTTTACAGCAAGTATGTCCAGAAAAAACAGCTGAGAGCTTACAACAGCTAAAGAATTAGGAGTAGTGATGTTGAAAATAGGTAGCTGGGAGGACGTTGTTTCTCAGTAAGACAATTTAAAACAGGCCTATATCCCATCGACTTAGTCATTTACTTAACTTTAAGCACATTGTTGAGTGTGTTTCTGAGCCACAACCAGCAATTTTGAAAATTGCTCTTACACAAAATTAAAATTTTGTGTAAGAGCAATTTTGGTTCTTCTTTCACAGGTGTAGACAGTGGAGTCTGGTTGCCTGCCTGCACAAACATCAACCAAATTGTTGTTTTTCGTACCTGCAGATGTAAACATCTATGTTCAGTCATTGTGCAAGTAGCTTGCTTGAGACCATGCTGATCTCCAGGTGGAAGATTTGTGACCTAATGGAAATCTTTTTGACAGCTAAATTCCTTAAATGCCAGCTTTTAAGCTCAGCTTTTGCTGGAAATTACAGAGGGAAGCAATTGGAAGTGCTGTGAAAGCTTCCAAAGTTCCTTTTGCAGATGTTTACAGATTTAGTTTATCTCAGTATTTCTATTTAATTTACTTGTATGTATCTTGTTTAGATTTTCAAATATCCTAGGTTCTACTTTAGTTTCATAACTAGGTTTTTGGGACAGTGAGGGGGTCTTTATTCTATCCAAAGTTTTAAAAAGTCTCTGTAAAATATATTAGTGAAGAGAATGGTGAAAAGCAGCAGGTAAGGTACAAATCCACAAGAGATTTGCACCACTGGAGTCTTAAATGATGAGAAAAATGATGATGAAACTATAGCCATTTAGCTGACTGAAGTCAGTATTTGTTACATATGCTTATGTACTAATGTGTGTATGATATCTACATACATTTTTACAAAATGTTATATTCTGGCAATTAAGGTGAAGTCAGAACTTGTGAAATCATTGTTCTGTTTAACAGCTGTTGCCTGAATGTCCGTTTGTTTGTTGTCATTACACAGGCTACTCAGCCACATGGCTATTAAGTTCACCTGTAAATATTTTGAGGGTAGGATGGAATCATTACATCAAATTCTATTTTGACAAAAGTTAGGGTGCTGCAACTTTATGAATACTATTGAGGGTCAAAGATTGTATTGCATCCTTTATTACTGGCAAATAAAACGCTAGTGCATGTTCTTTTTTATCCAATGAGGAGCAATCCTAGTGTGGCAGCGCACAACAGGAGAGAAGGATTTTGGCTACTGCACATGAAGGAGGATAAGCCATGAAGGGATAAGCCTGGTAAATGGCAGGCTGTTCTCAGTCTCAGTGTGATCTACACACCCAGCACTTGGAAATTTGGTCTCTGGCTGTACACGGATCTATCTCAGCCTTGCAGTGACTGCTCATGGACCTTTACTACTCTGGGACACCCTTGGTATCCTGAGGCTGTGTTCCCACCTAGATTCTCTGCTGTCCCATGAGGGATCAGCTCATGCAGCAATCTTGACCTTGGAAAGTGCATGGATAGAGTCCTGCTCTGCTGTTGGTCGCTGAAACGACTCCCAGTGTAGTACAGCAGAAATGTGTGCCACGCTGAAGAAGGCGACTGAATTTGGTCTGAGGGCTCCAAAGTTATTGCAGTGACTAACAGGCAGAAAGGCATGTTTGCATGTGCACATATATAATGTGGTCACAGAACCCTTGTTGATTTAAGAAACCCGGCTAAAACCCAAGCTTGAAAAGCCTGTTCTTCTGTTCCACTTAGAAGAAAGTAAGAAGAAGAAATACGATCTGGCTTTTTGCTATTACTCATTGTTCAAGACCTTTAAGTCGGTTGCTGGTCAGTACATCTGACTTGCAATTTAGAGTAACTTAGGTAGCTACTTCATTTTAAATCCATGTTTTGAAAATCTGGAAGCTGTAAGCATTGCCAGAGCCTAGGGCACTGGGGATACTAGCCATAGTTCTGTCTAGTTTCACTTTGATTTAACCTCTCCAGTGACATTCTCAATACACTGTCCATTTCATCTTTGTCCTGCACAAGCATGCCTCAGCACCTATAGATGCAACGTATTTGCTCAAAACTCTAACTCAGAGAAGGGGAGAAGACAAGAAATAACATGATTTATATCAAAGGGAAATATAAAGGCAGGTGGAAACCTCAGGGTACAGGTGTATAATTTCATTTGCAACAGGTGCATCAAAATTGTTCTTCATTTTTTTGCTGTCCTTGCAGCCCTGCTAATTTTCTTTTGCCTTAGCAAAAGCAAGCAGTGGATGATGATATACAGTGTAGCTGGCAGGAAAAATTCCAACAAAATCCCTTTTTGTCTCAGAGCTCACAAGTTCATCATAAATATTTTGCGAAAAAGAATCTGATTTCAATGCACTTGTAGCAAGATTCGCTGTGGTAAATCTGCCTGTTTTCTGCCTGGTTTGTCTACCTTGCTCCTCTGCAGCCCATTCTGGGCAAGCCGGGACTTCCAGCCTCTTTCACTCCTACCAGTCCCTCACTGAGACAGTCCCAGAACTGTGAAATTTTTTTATTTTAGATGCACTTACTGAGATGATTATCAAGTAAACCATTCTGATTCTGGTAGCTCTGAAGCAAGGAGTTAGTGCTGATGACTACTTATTTCACTGTCGTTCACAGACTGCTCTCTCATCCCTGTCTGGCCAGCCTGGGATCTGGTTGTACAAAGTTATTTCATTTGGGTTTAAAAAATAAAAAAATAAAACAAAAACAAACCAAACCAAACAAAAAAACCCCCATAGGATTCTCATGGGTTTGTCCTCTTTTGTTGTTGTCATTTTGGTTTTTTCCTTTATTTTTCTCCGGCTGGAAAGTGTTTGAAAAAAAGTAAATAAAAAGGCTAGGGAATATAACCACCTGTCCAAGAGCTAGTGCACCTGATTGTTCCATGAATTGCTCTATGTTCCATTTGCTGGGGAAAAAATGGGTATGGTGACATCTCTTTCCAAGTTTTAATATGGCTGCCTAACACAGCAAACATGCTGGAAGTTGAGAGAAACATGCATATTTTTAATCCTACCACAGGTGATGTACATACTCAGTTTAATGAGTGGTGCTTTTTATTTTGTCCCACCCAAAAAAAGGCTTTACCCATCTATTTCACACTAAAACAACTTCTATGTGCTTGAAAAAAGCAAGTACTGACCCCTGCATATATGTGGTCTGGGGACTGAAACTAAAGAAAGGCTTGAAAACAATTATAAAAAAACAATCATTACATTACTGAGAAAAACATGAAGTTATCTCAATGGTAAGTAAAAGACACTCTAATTTGGTGTGGCCTTCTTTGGATCTTACTTTTTCGTCCACTGATGTTTCCATTTTGTTTTTATAATTTGAAGCATGGCTTGCTTTGTCCAGAATCTCTTATTGTTGCAACACTTCCATTTGCAATTCTCTCTTTGCCCAGAATGTTACTATCTCTTAAAGCTTTTATAATATTTTCTGCTACTGGAAAGGGAATAATTTTCTAAGAAAAGCTAAAGTTACTTGAAAAACAGAAAAATCGTGGTATTAAAAGGAATTTCACAGACTAAATGGTGAATTTTCTCCAGTCTTGCTTCACTATAGTTCCCCTGTCTATGCTTTTAAGGATCCCAGAAGGGGAGATGACTTTGGAGCGCGCAGTGAGCATACTGAAGAGTGAAAATGTACAGTCCACACCTAGGATTCTTGCTGCAGTGACTTTCATACAGCATGAGTGCTTCCAGAAAGCAGATGCCAGAAGAAAAGTAAGTAATTTTTATGCCAGTTACAATCAGGTAGAGTGAATTACTTTCTATACTGTATGCCAACATGAAAAAAAAAAGACACTCTAAAAAACCTTGTAGGATACTGATGTTGAATATTTTCCCTAAAATATGCTGATGCTTTTTGCTGCATATTCTTTTAAATCTGCAGAATGGCACTGGTCAATGCTAGTAAAAATTTGGTCTTGAGCATTTTGTGATAAGAGACATAGATATGTAAGGTAAGAATTCACTTAAACCATCTGTAATTACAGACGGTTTTGACCAACTTTTAAAACATCCCATTGATTTGGATCCCACAAGCTTCTGCAGGCAGGCAAAGAACTTTACTGCCCTTACCAGTTATTCCTAAAGTATAACTTAATTCTCCCTTTTGTAAACTGATTTGATTCATGGATATGGAGAAAGGTGTCTTTTTTTCTGTGCTTCTTATAATGATTTTTCATGTGTTAAGGCTGCTAAGTGTATATCCACTTAATCTGCTCTTTTCCAGGCTAAGTAAACATAGTTCTTTCATCCTTTAAGAGTAAGTCATAGAGTCTGAACTTTCTGTCAATATAATTGCTCCTGTCTCTCGTTTTTTACTGGCATTCTTATACTGTTGGTACAGAAGTATCCCAGAAAACAGAACTCTGAGAGTACAGTGCAATGTTATTCAAGCTTCAGGGTTTGCTAGGACTGCATGAAGTGTTAATACAGTGTGTGGATTAGACAAACTGGTAAGGGCTTGCTGGGACTGCACAAATGCACTAATACATTATTTGGATTAACCAAATTTTGTAAGTCTCTTACAAGAGACTTAAGTCTTTTGAAAGTTTTTGAATATTAAAAATATTCTCTTCTCCCTTTTTTTAAAATTTCACTATTACAGCTCTTCTGCTGAACAGTTCTGTGCATTAACATGTAAGGTGGTTGTTTATTTCAACCACTTAAAAAAATGTTTCTTACACCTGCTTTGTTTTGTAATTTGCTTGGTATTGTTCATATGTAATCTCAGCCTTAACTCCATATTCATGTATATGCAGTCCAGTTCAGTGACAGCCTAACATCACTCAGTCCTTTGGTAGTTTTAACTTGCTTCACAGTAGATCGAAGTCTGTTTTCAGAAAAAACACCAGTACAATTAGCAGCCTTAATTTCAGTCTGAGGACAGAGCTTCAGAATTAAATGTTTGAAGGTGGTTTATTATTCAAACCTCTCTCAGGCAGCTTCCCTGAAAAACAAATGGTTGAGTAAAAGAGTTCAAATTGTAGCAGTCAGCCTGAAGTCTTCTATTTTCCTGTCTATCCCACATATCCTAGCTGAGTTTTTCTGTTTAGTGCCCATCAGACTTGTTCATGTTTCCTTGTCTCGTTTTCCCTTTTCAGTCTTTCAGCCTGCATTCCTTTTCTTTGTCTCCTGATGCTTTGTTCCCGGATACCTGATAGTCTGTGGGTCTAGTGACTTCTCTTTTTCTTGTGAACTTGTGGTCTTACAGTATTGTGGTGAATTTTGTCTACCGATGAAAATTTAGACAGACCAATCTCTAACTTTTGTGAATTATCCCCTGCACATTATGTCAAAATAGCACCAATTCTTCTACAAGAGTTATAAATCACAAAATTACCAACAGAAAGTCTGCATAAATGTTAAAGAAAAAAAAAACCAACAACCAGCTTTGGTATTGGTGTCAAAAGGGTTTATCTACTGCAGTGAAATAGGTCAACGTGCCTTCAGTCTGTTCAATGCTCCACTTACCTCAAAATATATATTTCTGTATTTCATTCTGTTAGCGTCTAGATGTTGAATCAGAGGAATCAGGTCAGCAGTGCAGCAGAAAGATACTGTGCCTTTTGTACAACAGAATCAGAGGAAAGGCGGGCAAGCAGTGTAGTTTGCCAGGCATGAAGGGCTAAAGGCTGTGTTGCATTTCATTTCTTCGTGTTCTCAACACCTGACCATCATATTGAATTACTCTCTTTATCATTAAACTCTGGACTACTCAAAACAGTGTATCAGATTTCTAAGTCTTTCACATGCTATTGAGTCTAAACAAGGATGAGTTTGTCCACAAAACCATATGGCATTTTGAGATGCTGGAGGAAACCATCTTCAATTGTACATGAATGTAAGGTATTTTCCACAGTAAATTCATTCCCAAATGAGCCAGGGCTTGCTTATGCCACATCACAGCTCAGATGGGATTCATCGTTTGCCACAACACGCAGAATTTGGAAACTATTTGTTTCCATACAGCTGCTGTAAAATAACGTCTTAAATCTTCATTCACTTGGGGCCAAAACCTTATTTTCTAAAGAATTACAGTGAAGAGTAGTCTGTGTTAAATGTGGGTGGTTCAGTAGTTAACTAGCTTACAATGTTTAATGGTCTACATTTTGAAGTTTACTAGTTTACTTCTTTTTTCTCAGTATATTGTCACAGGTAAGAAGTACTAAGTAAAATGTATTCTTATTTAATACACTTTGAATACATGCACAAAAGTTAACTGAGAAAAGTAGTCTTTCCATCAGGCTGGCTGCTGAGGGAAAAAAGCAAACTTGGCACATTAAGAACATTTATATCCAGAAAACTCAAAGCAGTTTATAAATGTTCCAGAGTTAAATCTCAAATATCCATTTCACCAACATGAAAGTTAAAATACAGAGCAATTAAATGTCTGGTCAGAGAGTACAAATCTGCAGCAATGCTGGAAGAGATT
The DNA here is from genome assembly GCA_013398295.1 of Chionis minor. Taxonomy (NCBI): domain Eukaryota; kingdom Metazoa; phylum Chordata; class Aves; order Charadriiformes; family Chionidae; genus Chionis; species Chionis minor. Next base: position 272,768 of record VZSF01003406.1, read on the forward strand.
TAGTTTCATTCTCTTACATTAATTATTAAAATATGATGCCTCCCTTAGTTGTGGATTTCAACTATGACTCATATGAAAGCCCAGAAGTTGACAGCCATGCCCAAATGATTAATGATCTGTGCTTCAAGTCTTTCAAATAGAAGCAAATGAAAAAAGTCCTTATGACTATTTAAAGGTTTGCTGGGGGGAGGGTGGATTTTGTCATTTACAGTATCTAACTATTCTCTGCTGTGTTTTGTTTTCCTCGCAGATTTTCTCGCTTGGTGGTATCCCGAAACTTTTACAGCTTCTTGACGTTCAGAATGAGGACATTCAGCGGGCAGCATGTGGTGCTCTGAGAAACTTAGTGTTTGAGGACAATGACAACAAACTGGAAGTGTCAGAGCAGAAGGGGATCCCACTCTTGCTCCATGTGCTCCGACAGACCAGGGATGTAGAAACTAAAAAGCAAATAACAGGTAGTGTTTTCTGTGTAGTCAAGCATGAGGTGCTTTAAGTAGCACACAAGCTTTCTGTGTGAGGTACATAATTGTTTACTTAGGCCAATGTTTAGTGACTGAACACAAGAACATTGTCGGCTATTCTAAGCTCTTCTCTTAGGGTGAAATTCCAAGGTCCTTACTCAAGACCAGTCCTTAAGAAAGTAAGAAGACAGTAGGAACTACAACAACCCTTCTTAAAGCTTCTTCAGAAATGACACGAGTATGTTTGCAGGAAGCTTAAAGTCCTTGATACACCAGAAAAGAAAGGAAAGCTCCAAATAGCAATTTCTTTAGAACAATCTTGGTGAGCAGTGATTGGATCAGTCCCAGAGGTGCCTGGGACCATAATTAATGCCTGCTACTTACACAGCAGCTCAGCCCTCACTTTTTGACACTATGCTGCCAGCACATACTGGGAGCTCGTTGTTGAAGACTGTCCCTCTGAACCGTCAGGTGCTGTGGATAGAAAGTGGGTGCCCTACTCCCCCAGACTCTACTGCCCCAAATTTCTGCTCTGAGCTCTCACTCCTAGCTGTTTACACCTCAGAGTCTGTATTCTCAGATCTGTGACTGAGCAGAAAACACTGCCACAGCAACACCATGCTTCTTTTCTGTGTGCAGGGGAGGGAGAGAATTCCTGCAGGACATCCATTTGACTGTAAAGATCATACAGCACCATCAGTGGAGTGACCTGCATTCTGGATTCAGTCTTTGCCGGGCTTATGTTCTCATCCTTTTATTTCCAATGTCCTTGAGGAAGAACTTTTAAAAAAGTGTAGGGCCCATTGCGGTTTTGAAGGAGGAGCCCATTGGGTCAGAAGCCTCATGTTACACCTCTTTTTGTACATCAGTGTAGCTGAAGGAATGGTGGGAGGAAATGTCCACCATTACTCGTAAAGAAACCCATGCTTACTGCCCTGTTGAGCTACGCTGCCCTGCCAGCTAAGAAATGCCCACCACTTCAACCCTGCACTCAAGTTTGACCATCGTGTGTCTCTAGGAAGTCAAACCACTTGTGACCCATGTTCATTCTAGTTAGCATGCAAAGGAAGATCTGGCTTATATCTTATAAATGGAAGAAAAGATTATGAATAAATGAACGGGGATTTATTTCAAGTAATCTTTAAAGATATCAGGAACACAAGCTATGAAAATAACAGTGCTTGAAAAGATACAGAAGGTGTTAAGCAGCCCTGCCCTGAAGCAAAGGCACGTTGAGACCTTCTGTAATTCTGCATTCTTTTAAGTATTTGAAATACTGTGCTCCCTAAGCTGGAGAACAAAGATTTGTATTGTTGGCTGTTTTGGCTCAGTTCTATGGCTCTGCAACATTAAAATGTTTTAAAGTTTTTCACATTCATCAGATGCAGAATCGGGTCACTTAGTAATTTATTGCATAGTATGTTGTCTCTCAGTGCTATTACATACCAGTGAGAGAAGCAGTGAAAATGGTGGCACAGTGTCCAGAAAGCTTACTCTCTTTGTCTTGCTAGCAATTTCATCATTTCTGACTCTGGCTGTTTGTGCACGATAACTCATACAGATATTGTGAATGTCACTGTCTTCCCCTTCACCAGTGTGAAAATGGATGAAGGGGTACCTTCTTTCTGCAATTACTGCTGTCATTGAACATGAATATTTACTAATGAAACATACAAGACATCAACAAAATATTTAAGCAATATGGAGCAGGATGTTGTAGTTTGCATAAAGCAAAATATTTTGATATGCTTTCATGCCTAACAGTTGCAAGGGATGGCTTTAAAACCACACCAAGAGAGAAGTATTTCTCACTTTGTCCAAGACCAAATGTGCAGTCAGGAGGAAGTGCACTGGGTCCTTTGGTGAAAATGGCACTAGGGCATACTTTTTGCCATCATTTGAACAATTCTTCCAGCTCTGTAGCAAGCTGCAAGGAGCCTACAAGGCAAAGGGCAGCTCATTGAATTAATTTCTATGAGAATATCAACTTTACTTCCAGCCACTTTCTTTCCCAGTCCACACTTCAAAGTCAGGCAAGGAGTGGGCTGTAGACAGGAGGCAGACACTCACTGTTAAGCATATGCTTACTAAGGTCAGTGCTTCCATGTGATCTTGGCATGTACAGCGGTATCTAGGAAGCACTGGAATTACTGCTCTGTTCGGGTTGGCTACGTAGCCCAGGAAGGGCTGCAACATAAGGCTTTTCCAAGCACAATGCAAACCTCTTGAGTCCGTTTCTACCAAAATGGTTAAACCCTGCTGAGCAACAGTTTTCCTGTCTGGTTGGTGGCTGACCTACAAGTTTTGTTTCTCCTCTTGCATTGCCTGTAGCTTCCTACAGGACTAGTGGAATATCATAGCTATGCATGCAATTGTACTGCAGCATCGTAACACCTCCAGGAAAAGGTTAATGAATTTGAGGGTCCATCTCGTCAGCATGAGAAGCCCATCTGTCTTTCCACATCGTACTTATTATTTGCATTCTTTGACTGTAAATTAGAGACTTCTAAATGCATGATATGATAATTAGCTGAATGTCTTCACCCATAAAAGATTAGTAAAATAATCTTTGTACCTGATAATACCACACTCAACTCTGGTGGAAGACTCCTGGCCAAGGATCGAAACCATATGATACTCATTAATAAAGATGTCTAAGCTCAGCAAAGAAAAGCTTTTTGTTTCTACTGCTGTGTAGGAAGCAGGGTACCAAAGCACTTCACCTGATGGAAACACATGAAGATAAGGAAGTCATAGGAGAGAAGGAAGTTAAAACTTTGAGACACAAGAGTTTTTCTTATACCATACTTCATTACCTGTCAGAAATATGATCTAACGCTTGTGCACATGAGATGAATACATCTCAGCCTTAGAAGATTATCTTTAAGGTCACTGGCTTATTAGTACCAGCAGTGTTAATACAAACACTTGCCTAATATTAAGCTATAGCATATCATACATTCTCAAAGAACATTTCAATGCCCTGTATTTTCTTCTGGCCTGTTGTACTGGCCCGCCCTCCTCTTTCTCTCTCACCGTGCAGAGAGGAACTACCAATAGCAGGAAAGTAAGGAAAAGATCTCCCAGGATCAAAAATGTGATTCCCTGCGTAAAAATGTGATCATGTGTAAGAAGCTGCAGCTGCTCATCCCTTTGTGTATGCTCTCATTGGCACATCAGAAATGTAGGTGCAGACCAAGACCTAGGCTGAGGAATACAGTCTGAGCATAGTCACACAGTGTGCCTTGTTTTGTCCTAGGAAAAGACTGAAAGCAACGACAGTGTATGGAGATAAATGCTGATTATAGCAAGTGCTGTGTCCTGCCTCCCAGTCTGTGCATCCCAGGAGAACACACAAAAACCACCAAACCACTACTCCCACCAAAGTGTCTTTATGCTTATGAGAGTGGTTTGAAAGCTGCTGTGAAACAGTTTACCTAATGCTCATGTGCTGAAAATAGCTGTCTGGTTTCTCTGTGCAATTTCTGTGCTTATATGACCTCTTCTTAGGGGGAATGAGACCTCCTCAAGGTCACATTGACTGGATTTGCTAGCTTCATAGCATCAGTGATACAAGTAAAGGAAAGGAACCATAGGCTCTGTCCTTTGTTTGACATACAAACAAACTTCCTGCAAGTCTCTTACGAAAGGAATGAAGCTACTCCTGAATAGTAGGCGAGGATGTCACTTGAAGACAGGAGCCAAGATAGGAATGGCATTTTGTAGTATTTGGAGAGCATACTGAGGAACAGAAAGTAAAATGGCTGTGGCATGAAAAAACCAAAAAAGATTAGCTTTTGAAGGTAAGCCAGATGAGCCTCCAGGGAGTATCTAACCTCTTGATCTTGTTATCATGCAGCATAAATCTAAGAAATGAAAGAAAATTTTTCCTGCAGGGAAGATTACAGCACAAACAGAACTGTCATTAAAAGAAATAGAAATTTAAAAGGAGACCCCACCCATTTTCCCAAATAACCATCTAAGGGAAAGCTATGCCCCTATGAATACATTATAGCATAGCTGCAAGGAAAGAGCCCACTCCTAAAGACATTTTTTTGAAGTAAACAAATTATTCCACACCCAGAATGCCACTGAGAGAAGCCTTCTGAGCCTAGTGAGACAGTGCCTGTGGGTAACAGTAGGATTTTTCTTGGAAAATCTGCAGTGTGAGCAACATCTCAAATTCTGTTCTGACAATTCTATTCTAGGTATGTGTCTATAATTCAAAATGCACTTGATTGTTTTAATATGATATCCTGTCCTTGTGCCCTTGCATTTGTGCCATTATGACTTAACCTGCTTCCCTTACCAATGCCCTTTGGACTGCCTGTCTGATTTCCTATAAGCCTTACTTATCCTTCAGGAAAGTACATTCTTCCTTTTGTCCCCTAATTCAGGGGTTGAAGAGCTGATCCCAGAAGAAGGAATGGGCTGCTTCTGGCTGGCTTTTGTTTTGATTTTACTATTGCTCACAATAGCTGTAATTAAATTCAAAGTGTAAGGAGATACAAAAGAAACATTTTTTTGTTGTGAACTGATGAAAGGAACATTGACTAATATCTGCCAGTGTTTAGAGGAGGAGGACTGTGAAATGTAGAGCAGCAAGCTGGGGAAACAATGAATGCCTTTGTAATGAAAAGCAGAAATACGTGTCTTTTTCCAAGGGAAGGGTACTTTAAAAAGAATTGTCATCTGTTGGAACAGAACATAAGGAAAGCTAATCAATTATACAACAATATATTTGAGATTTGTTTTGGTGTTTGGAGTCACTGAGCAGACAAGGTGTATAGCGTTGCTTAATGATTTGCTTAGTGACAAATGTCTGGACAGTAACAGTCAAGCAATGTTTAATAGTTTTCCCTCCTATGAGGAATTTTGCTATGAAGTATTAGAGAAACTTGGTCTGTTTTCCAGCAGATTTCCAACGACCTGTGAACTCCTTTTCTGTACCTTCCATCCACCCCCTTTGCTTGTGAGTTTATTCTCCCACTTATTAGTCTTTACTTGGTACTTGGAAGTGCAACTAGTCCTTCCAGGTATCCAGAAGGGACAAATTCCTCCCTGGAACTGTGGAGGATGATCACTGGCGCTGGTGGTGTTAGCTCTGTTTAGCTTGTGTTACGCTAGTAATTGAGAAGATGATTGCTCAGATGGGCAATACACATGCAGAGCCATTGAAAACTGCATTTCTCAGTCAGGCATTAGACTGACTATATAGCAATCTGACTTTAATTACGTGATTAATTGTGCCACTTTTTTGCCCCGTTTCTATGGCCTCGGATCAGGACTGGTGAATTCTTATCACTCGCTTCTGAACTCTTATCACTCACTTCTTCAGGGTATCAGGTGCCAGGCAGGCTCTTTGAGTCATTAACTTCAAGGAGTTTGAGATTACGTCTTTCAAACTGTGGGGGAGTCTTTTTGCCACTCTGATTTTATTTTGGATATTGCAGGTTTGTTGTGGAATTTGTCCTCCAATGACCAGCTGAAGCACCTGTTGATTAGAGAAGCCCTGCAGACGCTGACTGAAGCTGTTCTCATCCCTTACTCTGGCTGGCCAGATCGAGATTACCCAAAGTCAAGTGTTTTACCTGACCCTGATATCTTCTACAATGCCACAGGATGCTTGAGGTGAGCAATCAGTCTAGCGGTACCCAAAACAACAGTGATGATAAAGCAGGCCTGCACACCTATTTTCTTTCTTGGTTTGAATTTTGATGGCTCCAAAAGAAGAGTTTGCATACAGATCATATTTTGAAATGCCTCATGTGTATTGGAGCAGAATTACTGCTCAATACAATGAAAACAACTTTCTTTATAAGACTCCTATGTATTCATTTGATGGGTACTCCACAGACTAAATACGCCCATAACAGAAAATAGAGACCTACTTGCACTGCATAGTTGCATTGAAGTCAGAGAGATCCTTCACTGGATAACAGTTGTTGGCATGATATTTACCCTGGCTGATGATGATAGTAGTAAAAATCTGTCTTGTGCACCCCTTGGGGAGACCAGTGCTCTAGTGGATGTATAGCATGGTGACCTAGCATGGCCTAGGTCTAAAGCTGTGTAATCTGCAGATACAAATACAAGAGTGACACTTTCAGAGGATGTAAAGTTCTTTGACCCGTATAAGTATTGTTTATAATCACTCTGTTAATACCTTTTTCATAAACAATTCCTGCTTCATGTTAATTTCTAAAATTTATGAAGCATAAGAAGGGACTGTCCACTGGAGTCACATAAAAATATGTCTACTCTACAAACTCAAAATAATTAAGACTTATACATAGCTTGTGTCTATACTTGTGACAGGCAGAACAGATTTATGATTGCATTTGTTGAAAAGTAACAGTGCAAAACGTTGTGAAGACTCATAGGCTGTAGCAGGTAAAGCAGCATTTCCCTGAAACACAATTTCTTAGTTGTGCTACAGCAAAATACAGTTATAGGCAGTAATAGGATTTTTATCATTGCATGCCTCCATTTAGAGAATTTGATTCTATGTAAACAAGAAACTAGCCTCCTATGAAGAGCAAAGAAAATTCATTATATTCACATATCACTGTTTCAGGCTAGCCTCAACAGAAATCTGCTGTCATATATGTTTTATTCAAGCAGTGGTAATGCTGTTTATAGTGGGTAACTCACTGTGGGCAGTTCCTTTGAGCACAGGCTCTGGTTCAGACACCCGGGAGTGTTAGCATTTCCCATAAGAACCACAAAGTTGGCAGCTTTCTCTCACGATTTCCTTTCTGTGCGCTTTACTGTTGTATAGCGCTCTAAGTGCCATTTGGGCTACCAAAAGACTAACATATGTGAAGGATTAGTTCTGGTGTCATGGGTCCATCAGTGGGACAACTGAAGTGCTCGTGTACCTGGAATTTTCTTTCCAGAGACTGAGCAAGTCATCTTCATCTACAGCAATGTCAGATATTAACGGCATAACAATGTTTTCTGCCATTTGTGTTGGGTAAGTTCTGCTCAACTGCTGTATTACCTGCTGAGTCCTGCCAACTTTACCAGGCATGCGAGCAGTCCTTTAAGTAGTAAGCAGAACATGCTCAGCTGTGGTCAACTCACTCTTTCTTGGTATATAAACCCCAACTAATAGCTATATTCAGTAGCATCTCCAAGGACCCCTTGGATAAGTACATAGAGTTAATCTTGAGCCATAATCACTTGTCATCTAAACAGATGACTTGGAAAGGAGACATGGTATCTACAAGCACAGAGAAGTATTCGGTTTTCAGTGGCTGCCAAAGATGCTTACTGTCATGTATCTTAATCCATAGCTAAACTGATTAGAAAATTACTTAACCTAAATTAGAAAAAAGCCATTTTTTAAACCAACATAAGCCCTGTCCACCTTTTTCACAAGTTCAAGTAAATTGAAGCCAGCCTGCAGCCATGGGGTGGATGAACAGATTTAAAGTTGTGTATTTACTACTGCAATCAGCTAATAGCCTCATGAACATAGTAGCAGTCACTGCAGAAAAGCACCAAAGGCCTCAGTAATCACACCCCTAAATGACTGAAGTATAAAAGTCACATCTTTAAAGAAACTCCTTTAGAAATAATAATCCATAAAACAGTGGCCCTTTGTGTCTGAGAGTTCAAAGTCATTGCAAGTTAAATAAATACAAATACGAGCGTTAGAGATACATGTCTTTTGTTTATACATTCAAAAATGCATGAAAGGACATAGTTTGAAATAATTAATGAGTAAGGTATGAATGCAAAGGCATGGCATGAGTTTTAAACTCTTCTTAATAAAGTACGAGGAATTAATTTTGAAATTTAGAGGCTGGGAAGCTCCCCAGTTTTGCCTTACGTGTATGTTTTGCTAACATGTCCTATAGCAGAGTAGTTGTATCTGTATTGCATGAATATTTACTGTGTAAACAGCTCTGTATCTGACTCATGGGTGGTTTCAGAGGACAAACAAATTGTTAGCTATACAAAATACGCAACAATAAAGCACCTTTTTCTGCAGGAACTCCTGTCAGCCCACTAACTACTCATTACCTTGATCTCTAAGTAACAATTAACTTTTATTTACTCTGATGGCTCAAAAGCAAACACAGAGAAACATTAACTACACATCATAAAATCTCCCTAGCTAACGCTGGTGGCATTGTCTGTGAAATGAAGCAGTTTGTCTTTTTTTGTATTAATTAGCCCAAGCTGCATGTGTACAGAAACCAGTCAGGCTGTCAGCTGTGCCCCTCCATGGCGGCATGACCTGCTCCATTCCTGTGTTTGGACTCTGGAACCATCTCTTCCCTATAAGCCAGCCAAGGGGGGCATGGGATCATTCACTCTTCTAGCCTGGTATTACTATTTCTGAGCTTGTTGCAGCAACTTGAGACAACCTGATACAAGACAAATAAGGAGTAACCGTAGCTGAATTGTTTTAAATTAAATAAAAGTAGATTCTGAAGGTACCTTAATCCGTACAAACAGTCAGTGAGTGGGGCTGCTCCAGAGCTGGAGAGCAGGTAGCTCTACAGCCTCAAAGAAAAGTCTCTCAAACTGCCCTTATTGAGATGTCCAAGGGTACATTAGCTATTTTAAAAATGAGGTCCATATTCTAGTCCTTCTCAGTTTTAAGAGCTTGAACACTAAAAATTATAACTGAGAGGTGAACAAGAAGGGCTTGAAGATTCACAGATAATGTTGATCTGCAGGATTGCCAACATACTTTCTAGCAGAGAATAGTTTTTAATGAGGCTGGCCATATTTGTATAGACCAAATATCCGATATTTTAAAGATGAATCACTTTCCTTCTCTTCACTGGAAATTAATGCGCCTCCCCAACTAATTCACTAGAAGTATTCCTTCCTTATGTATTAATTTTTTAAAAAAATTGGCACAAAGAAGAGCTGAAAACTAGAAGAAGAGCACACAACAAAATAAAAACCAGTACACTGAAGGAATGATGCTACTAATGAAGATGTTTAAAGAGTATATAAATTTGCCAGAATATAAATCTGTAATTAGTCTTCCCTTTTGTAATACTAACATGTTTGTTGTGCATGTTGATAAAGTCTATAGCCTGCAGCTTCTATTACAAGGTAAAAATAGTGCTTTGAAGTGCAATACATTATGCATAGTACCGTATTTAGTTATAGGAGAATGCCAAAAGTTCTTTTCAAAAATTTACATACGCCTATTGACTGACAGGGACACCCACAGTCCAAATCTAACACTATCATCCGACACGGGTGTCTGAGCTGTGCCACACAGTTACCAACTAGTAAATTAAAGCTCTCTTTATCCTCTTTGACAGACTTTCAGGAGAAGTGAATCCACATCTGTATATAATGCTGCAGATACTGACACTGGAATGAGATAGTGACTAGAACACTCGCCATTCTGTTATCCAGTTATTGCCAGAAGTATTGTGGAGTTCGGAATTTTGACTGCCTGTGTCAATGTACATAGTCACTGATAAGGAAATCTGATGTTGGAAGGATTTCTTAATCCCATTCTCTAGGTCTTTAATTTGTCTTAAAGCTTTGCTTCTGGCACAATTTTTCAGAAATCATGGGTCACAAAATATAATAAAAAGAAGCTGTGTACAGCACACGATTCTGCATTAGCACTTAGAATAAGTAATGGTATTGTTCAGTCCTGAAATAGGATAAAAAGGACTGTGCCCTGAACAGGCAGAATAAGCCAAATCAAAAGACTTTGCTGGTTGCTTGACAACAAGCTGAGCAAGTAAAATTGGTGTATTAAACTATCTAGAGGAGTACTGCAGACTTTTGCAAACAAGTCCTGTTGGATTTTAAAGGTAGTCACTTTTCTTGGCCTGAAAGTCCTATACATGATATTTCTGTCTCCAGTTCCAGTACAAATGGGTGGTAATCTTCAAGATGCTTAGCCTCTTCCTCCATACTCCTTCCCTGAGTCTGAAAGGCTAAGATGCCAACAGCATGCAGAATATATGGTTCTGAATATTATTTATATATGTAAATGAATTTCTGGCATGATTCTTCCTCTGATTAGGAGAGCTTAGTAGAAGGCTGTCTATATTATACCTTGAAAGCTGATAATAATCTTGTTCCATTTTTACCTTGAAATACCTGTTCCCAAAAGTTCTGCAATGCTGAAATTTTCAAAATTTATTAGTGGTCACATTTCCTCCTGCAAAACATTTAAGTGTTGGAGCTAGCAATCGGCAACTGCTGTGTTTCATTACAGTCGTCCTTTTTGATTTCTCTGTAACTGGAGCATCCTGTAGCCCTATGTATCCTAATTCTTCAAAACTTTCTAGACAACTCTCTCCAGAAAAGTCACCTAACCTCTCTGTTCCTGGCTCCCCAGAAAGTAAAACAGAAGTAACAAGTCCTTTTTCCGTTATTATTTTTCACCTTTTGTCTGTCCCAGCTCTCTTTTAAGCTCCTTGTGAATTGCGCATTGACCCACAAGGACAGTGGAAAGCTGAAGCTGGAGGGAGTAGTATCATTACACTTCAGACCAGGAGGCTGTGTAAACATCTGCTTCCATTTGCTCTGGAGAGAAGTGAAGCCAAAGCTCTCACCGCGTATTGAAAAGCGTAATGGCAGCTCAGTTTCATAATGGAAGCTTCTACGAGAGAACATAAAACAAAATGACTGATGATAACAAGTCTTTGAACCAAGGCCTCTTGCATAGCATTGCCATTCCTTTAAGTTTATTTCCATCCATTCTTATCTTCTCTTGCCTCCTCTTCAGTTTATCTGCTCCCCTAATTCCTGAAAGGAATTTTCTTATTTCCAGCAAGCAGCTCACAGCCTGGCACCTGTAGTTACTAAGTAGATCCCCAGATACTTTTCCCTTCCTGTTGCATTTCTGAACTGCGTAAAGCATGAAGGGAATAGAATTTCCCAAACTACTTCAGGAAATTGTTATCACGCAATTGAGTTAAATTCAAATTACCAGTTTTAGCAGAATGAGTCCCGGGAGCAAAAGCTTTCTTCTTATCAGTCATGTAGATCATTCACAGCAGTGCAAAAACCTTTTCCAACATAGTCTGCCAGTGTGTGACTCACCGCTGGCTTAAAGGGAGTATCCTTTTCATTTGGTGCCGTTCGCAGTCTAACTGAACATATATTATCATTCTGTTTCTTTCAAAACCACACTTGATTTTACTATGTTACATTCCTTTGTATTTGCCTCACATCTCTGGATCAAAACAATAAATCCCAATAGGGAATTAGCTGATCCTCCACAAACACTAGAGGAACGTGGGCAAAGGGCTATTTCCGTTACAGATACAGTTCCACGGCGCATGTGTGCAAGAGAGAACAGAAGCAGCAAATACAGGATGAGATAAAACGAGGCACACAGGTACATACGATGCATCCACATTACCATGTGGTATAGTTTGAGCATGTCGCCAGCATTAGCATATTTAAGCATGACAGAAGTCAGAGATTTTTAACAGTGAGATGACCCCAAAATGTAAGTTCTGGGTCATTCAAAAGAGAGCATCCCTACAAGCAGCAATCTCCCTAAGGCTGCATTCTTCCCACGCTGCATTCTCCAAACTGTTCAATACCAATCCAGGGTGGGGATATCAGGAACTGTGCAGCAAAAGAGTTTTTCTATGAGAAGACTCTTGATCTTGGCTCCAGCTGATCCTTTTTTCCATGGATGTGTTTGTCTCAGTGGACTTTTGATGAAAGGCTAGTAAAACAAACTTGCACAGCAGATTTGAAGATTTCTAGGTAGCCCTGAAGTCTCACCATGGGAGTTGCCACAAGCCACAATAGTGGGCCAGCCCAACCGCGGCAATTGCCCAAACACTGAGTATTTCGAGGCTTCCAGGGGCTTCACTATGAGCTCAACTTGTGAGCTCAGAGAGAGGCGTTCCAATTGTTAGGAACCTCAAATCTTGAGAAGCCAAGATGAAGTCTGTTTAGCAATTTTCTAAGCAAAATGTTGCCATTGTTTCAAAATCCAGGGGTTTTTTTTAGCTTTGGTTTCTGTGACACTTCTCAGAAACACTTATTTTTTCCCAGTCCAATAATATTTTTATTTCCTGGAGTTTGTCAAGCTTTAATTAGCAAACAAACTTAAACTGTCAGCTGAGGTTTTGCCTGAAATGCTCTCCTCTACCTTCAAACCAACTGTGACCCTAGGCGGAGCAAGGTGCTTACAGCTGTAATTGGGCAAGTGGGAGAGCAGGAGCTCTTCCCTTCACAGTCCGCATTGTGGTGATAAGGAAACAGGGAAAGTTGGAGAGTGGAGTGGCCATATGCGTATGGACACACACACAGGCACACACTGATATCTCTGACTAGATGAACAGCTGAGCATCAGCTTCTTAATGAAAGAATTCAGTTCAGTAATTCATTTCGTTTGCAGAACAGGACAGTGCCTCTGATTCAGGCTCTTCTCTACCTCCTGAGCTTTAAAGCTACGTGCCCCACCATATTCATGCTAGACAGCAAGGCCAGGTGATGGCCTCTCCTTGCACAGCCATTCAGCGTGATCGGAGCTGTCAAAAGTTCAGGAAATTGTAGAATAACGTACTGTGGCAAAACGAAATACTGTGTCAGCTGAAGTGTCTTTGGCGAGGGAAATTCCACTCTTATCTTTTAATAGTATTTTTAGTCTGTGTGCCTCAGAAACTATTTTTGCTATGCGCTGAAAGGGCTGTAACATGTACATTTCTGTCAGCATAACCATAAACATATGAAAGGGTGACATGCCTCAAATGTGAAATATATAGGTAAAATTAAATTCCAAACTGATGACTATAGTAGGTCACATTGTGGAATCTGAACATTGATTCTATGATATATGATTCCATGAGAGAACAAATGAACTCATAAATAGGGTTATTGTTAACAGCATGACCTAAACTAAAGCTGTAATTACAATGCATTAGTATTTAATCTGAATATGTACTTCCCAGCGGAAAAAACCAGAACCACCACATTGACAGTATATAAAGCATCACATTCATTTTACATTCATAAGCCACAGGAAAGTTTAAAGCTGTACTTTGCTGGCTTTGTTGATAATAAAAATTTAAACCAGTATAATATCCAGTGGGTAAAGTAAGCATGCAAAATAAACACCCTGAAACTATCTAAAGGAACACATCCCTCTCTGTGATGGATGCTAAGATTGGGTAATATATAATGTTATTTCAAACAAAGCTGGAATGTGATGCTGTGTGCAGCCTGTTGGCCAGCAGAGCTGCAGGAGTCCAAAATAATGAGGTCTAGGTTTATAATTCCAGCATTCCATAATGCAGAGTTTGTTCAGTTTTAAAAATAATTATACCCTAAAATTGTAAGTGTTGTTACTTCCCTGGAAATCAGTAGCTTATTTAGAGCCAAACTTCAAGCAGCAAGCCTGTGTTTGGCTTTTCAAGAGTTTTTAAATCACTTTCATAATTAATTTTCAAGTTGTACTTGGGTTACCACAAAGCACCAAAAATGTTACTTGAAAGCCGCGCTAACAGTGGCTTCCTTTGGATGCGGAGGAGGTAGAAAGCATGCAGAGCCACTGTGCTAGAACAGCAGAAGGCATCTGGCATTTCCCTCTTTGACTGATCAGCTTCTGGTGGCTTCAGCTTTTTTCCGCTTAGACGCCAGCAGTTTCTCTGGGAAGCTGGGAATCAGCTGACCACGGTGTATTTTTTCCTCTTCCTTGTCCCTACACATTTCCTAATTCTCAGGCTGCTGCTCTGGCAGCGGTGGCAGTGGCAGCCGCGTCGTGATTTGTCCCCTCAGCCTCTTGCCCAGCAGTGGGACCGAGGCACTGATCCGACCTACTGCCTCGGCTGCATTCGCTTCCCCTCCTGCCCACTAGCAGCACTCGGAGCATTTCCATGGGCACATGACCTGCCGCCTGAATTTGGCCCCATAACTGACATCGGTTGGCTTTACGTGTTAATGTACAAATGTTGCTAAAACTCTCGGAAGTGTGTCTGTTGATTGGGTCGTCTTGGATCGAGAATTGGCTTGGTGTAGGTAAATGCTAAAGGACATTTGTGTGCACGGAAATTCTTACAGGTATGTTTCCTCTGATACTTTGACATATCTGCTGTCCCAGATTTAAAAAATAGAACTACAAATGAAATAATGGAAAAAATAGTCCAGTTTGTTTGACTGTTTAAAAAAGAATAATTCAACTTTGAGATGAAGATTTGTGTCAGGTTTTGCCTTATCCATCCAAAAACAACAGTTTGTTTTTCTGGAGAATTTGGGTTTGTCTGGGAGTGCACTGAAGTGAAAGTTTTACTTAGCAGAGGCTCAGATTACCTTATAGCTCAAGAAAAGAAGCAGTCAACCTTAACTTCAGTACCTTTAAGATTTAGCTGAAAAAGTTTGTCAGAGGAGCACAAGGAAATACATTTGACTAAATCTTTTCTCACTAACATATTCCTTCCTGCACAGAAACATGAGCTCGGCCGGCCCAGAAGGAAGGAAGAAGATGAGAGAATGCGACGGCTTGATTGATTCTCTTGTGTATTATATTCAAGGAGCTATTGCAGACCATGAGCCTAATGACAAGGTATTCTATGAGATGAAAGGTCTTTTCCTAGGGGAAATTGCTAGGAGAACATTTTTTGTTTAGAAATCCATGTTCAAAACCAGTTGTGATGTAGCTGCCAAACTTATACTTATTTCCAGGGCTTTTAGAACTGTCACCAAAGATGAAAGTCCAGTAAGAAGCTTTCTGAAGTTTTTTTTTTTGTTCTGCAATCTAAAAGAATAGCATACCTTAGCTTTGGGAAAACATTTTTAGAATCGCCAGAAAGAGCTGGAAACTTCTGTCTTTTTTTAAAATGTGACAGGAAGTCTCAGCTTTCAGAGATACCGAAACACCTAAAGAGTGAGATATTACCTTTTTTAGTTGTCTCAGGGAGCTAGCTAGCTAGAAGCTTAAAAAATTAATCTGGTTATTTTCCTGTATATTTAGTGCTATATACTCGTTAGGAAATGAAGAATCTAAATTTTTTTGGGTGGCAGTATAATTAAGGAGCTTACATCATTTACAACGAGATTGATTTTCCTAAGTTTTTTTAGAAGTTATACATTCTGCCTAAGCCAGTAACTACAAGGACATGGACACCTCTAAAGCCAGTTCATCTCATTCTCTTCCTTCCACCATTGACCGCAGATGAACCCTGAACATTGCTTAGACTAGATACTTGCTTTTTAGCTGGGTGAAGTTGGGTGAGAAGACCAGCTGTCACTTATGAGAAGGTTAGCCATAGCCTGTGAGGCACTTCTAGCGTGCCTGCTATAACTTGTGCTGTGTGGTGGTAATTACAGCACATTTATAACTCTATTCTAGGATTAGATACTTGAGCTTCTCCATCTCCCTGTATTCAGTGCCATTAGCTTCAGGGAATGCATTATGCTTGTGCCAATAGCTCCCTGCTGCGTTTTGTCTTTAAACCAGTCATTCCTTTTTCATTTTCAAAAAAGGAGGAATTGGTAATAAAGCTATTTGCCACTAGACTCATCACTCAGAAATTGTAGACCTGACCCTTGCCATGCCTGGGAAAGGCACATCTAATTTAAAAAACCTAACTATCACAGAAAAGTGCTTCCTCCTTAGGAAAGATACAAAGCTTTCCTTTTGCTGATGCTACGGTGAGGTGTGTACGTGATTATCTTTACTCTTAAGCTCTTAAACATTCCTTGGCACACTTAATGGTCTGTGCCAAATAGCACTCGCCCAAACAATTCCCAGGCACAATTCAGGAATTATAATGTCCCAGGACCATTTCCAACAGGCATGCACCCCGCTGCGAATGCAAGCCCTGTGTGCCAGTTGGCCTCAGTGCTCAGGAACATCCCAGGGCATGTTTAATTTATCAGTGTAAATGCAGTCTTGTGGATCACTGGCACGAAGACTAGCTCTTCTGTAAGCCATTAGAAGCTCTGCAGTTAGTCATTGAAGATCCAAAAATGAAAGATCTTCCCATGTCCATACATGTCTCTTCAATTCATGCCAAAGCTTTCAAGATTTCTATTCTTTTGTTATTTTAGGCCACGGAGAACTGTGTGTGCATTCTTCACAATCTTTCCTACCAGCTAGAGGTAGAGCTCCCTGAGAGCTATGCTCAGAGCATATATATGCAAAGAAGAAATATTTCTAGCAATGATAAAACACCAGGCTGTTTTGGGACACGGAGCAGAAAAGTAAAAGAGGTAAAGGACATGTTTAGTTACATCTTGTTTTGTTAATCAGTTGTAGCAACTTCTGGAGAATAAGGCCATAATCTGCTTAACAATCATTGTTGACGTATCTGGTAGCGTGACACTTAACTTTACACCAAAAATGAAAATTTACTGATAGCCTTTCCAAACACCCATTATTATTACCCTAACACCAGCAGTTCAGCTGCTGATGGTGAATATGGCATTGTGGTAGTTTCACCACTGAATCCAGCACAAGGTTACTTGCCACTTCCATGACTTGCTGGCTTTTGGGCTATCTCAAGACCTCTTCTTTTGATGCCATGTGGTACAGATCACAAATTTTCTGGCAACTGGGAATTTTTGGAGAGAAAACAGGTATTGGGGTGGGGGAGAGCAAAAGAAAAGCACTGATGACCCTTCCCCATCTATTAGTTTTGCTGGAGTCTATTCTGCCTTCTCCCATTCCATCCACAGTGCAAGTCCAGCTGGCCATTTTGGTTTCCCCTTGGCCTCAGCCCCTAGTGTCAGTTGCTGAGAGATGAGAAGCAGCTTCACCCATACCTATCTCCTCTTTTTGGATGGAGTGGCCAGTATAATTAAATATTGACATTTTACGCATTGTCATTTGAGTTCACAACTTTCTGATCTGCAAATAAGAGAGCTACAAAATGTCTAGTTTAGCTTGCGATGCAGTAAGTCATATGTGACTGTTTCTAAAGGCTTGATCTGTTTGCATGTTTAGAAGCAGCAGGACACCCCGCTACCTGAGGAAAAGAGCAATCCCAGAGGTGTTGAATCGCTCTGGCATTCCACACTTATTAGGATATATCTCTCCTTAATAGCGAAGAGTACCAGAAACTATACCCAGGAAGCATCCCTGGGAGCTCTTCAGAACCTCACAGCTGGCACCGGACCAGTAAGTCAGATTTTTTCTTTTTCTTGTCATTGAGTTCTTAATGTGAATGCATAGAGTTTAGGGCTAGAGAGCAGCACACCCACAGCACTAAGATCAGGTAACCACTGACAGTTCAGTGTCTCACAGATGTAATCAAGGAAATCAAAGAACATTGAAGGGAAAATCATAACTGGAAATGAAGCTATTTCTTGTTTGGCAAATATGGGGACTGCTTCTTCTCACTCTGTACGCCTCCACGTGTGGAATTTTGCCTATTCATTGCACAATGAGGGATAAGCAGATGTTAAAAGCACCAAAAAAAGTGGGTTTGTGGAACATGATCAATCCCATGGGGAGAGGAATTCTCTGACACAACCACAAATCACTTTCATGATGAAGAAACTAATTACCTCCATCATGTTTTGGCTGAGGAACCG
This sequence comes from Chionis minor, assembly GCA_013398295.1. Taxonomy (NCBI): domain Eukaryota; kingdom Metazoa; phylum Chordata; class Aves; order Charadriiformes; family Chionidae; genus Chionis; species Chionis minor. The sequence goes on from VZSF01003406.1 coordinate 290,728, forward strand.
GCACACAGGAGAAAGAGGACTTGAAACTTCTTTTATACCACTTTCTTTTTCTGTTGCAGCTCATACGTAGCTCTGGATTCTTTTAAATGTGCTAAATTGATGTAGAGAAGCTGCTGTGGTTGTTTATGAGGCTGTACATTCATGGTAATGACACACTATTGCCACGTCTCTTATAACAGATGCCGTTTGCAGTGGCCCGGACTGTTGTTCAGAAGGCAAATGGCCTTCCAAGTATTCGAACTATGCTGCATGGAAGCCACCCAACAGTAAAGAAGACAGCAGTCTCACTGCTCAGGAACTTGTCTCGCAACACCTCTCTGCAGAATGATATAGGTGAGCAAAAACTAACATTGTCTCTTGGGCTTGCTTTCTCTCTTCTCTTTACATTAAGTTTTCCTTCTTTAAACAAAAAAAATTTGCAAAAAAAGTGTGTTTAGTAGTTTTTTAGGTCAGATACTTGCAGTTATTCTACGGGGTTGAAAATAAGAGTTTTGCCTAAGAAAGACTCTAACCTCAAGTTTTCTGTAGATTGGGTATTCCTCATTAGATACTTCCATTGATGTTACTTTCATAAAATACATAATGAAAGTAAAATCTAAACAGATTTGGAGAGGGAGCTTTTCTTAAGCTTAAAATAAGGTAAAGGAAGGTGAGTGCTGAGTTCTGTGCTGCCACAGTTATGTAATCCTTTGGGACAAGTCACAGAACATCTCTAATTCTTCAGATGAAAATTGTATTTTCTTCTTTTAGACACAAAGCTTTGGAAATTTGCAGCTCACAACGTTTTCCTGCATAAGTTTTTTTCAGAATGGAAACTAGAAGACTCTATAGAGAAATAGTTTAGTCGTTTAGGAGGGCTTTATTTCTAAAATGTTATAATTATTTTCACATCAGAAGCTATTTCTATTCAGAGTATTCTCATTTCAGTTTAACATATATTTGAAATTTTTTCCTACTGATAGGATAAAATGAATTCACAGCATTTGTTGTTCTTTTCTGTGTTCCCACCAGAGGGGAAGGGGAAATTACAGGCATACAGCTGGTTCGTGGGACAGATTAACCTCCAGAATTCTGCAAAGCAGTCTCCTGGGCACTGCTTAATCCTTAGAAAACATTCGCTGTTAATGAAAATATTATAATATGTTGTTGGAGAGATTACAAAGGGATAATCCATATGGTGTTAAAAATTACAAGTGGTGAATCCCCCAGAAAGAGTAGGAATTAACCTGAGTAGTTGGGATTTCATCAGGAGAAACAATTTGTGAAAGAATGCAGGACAGACAGAAGAGCATGAAGCTTTGGAGAAAGGTGCTTCATCTTGCATGTTCACAGTCATTCTTTTGCTTTACCCATGGTAGGAGGAACTAGATGAACCATTTCTCCATGAAAAGGTGTTCTTTTTGGTTGACTAAAAAAAATGTGTGAATTCAGGTCAAATTCTCCAAATAATTTTGGCCAAAGGAAAGGCATACTGTTTCCCAGATAAAGTATCCATATTTATCAAGCAAAATGAACGTTTGATATGAAATTGAGAATAATTTAATATAAAACATCTCTAAAATTTAAATGATTGAGAAACATCAGCAAATTCCTATTTTACTTGAAAAAATAGCATTTGTTCTGAACAGATGTTTTCAAGACACTGACAAATGTGTACTTTCTAAAAATCACCTTCCTTGATTTACCAATGGAAGAAAAAATGGACTACCATGCCTGCCATAATTGCTTTGACTGATACTTAGCATAGCAGGTGCTTCATCCAATTTTAAAGGTCCCTTTCTAAATTGCATGTAATTTAGAGACACCCATCTGGAGGAATGAACAGAACTCACAGAGAACAAAGCGCTCTATCCAAGTGAAACACTGTTTATGGAAGGGAGAATGGCCCCAAATGCCCCAAACTATTTCCCAGTGCTCCTTCTTACAGTGGGAACAGCTGGCTATGACCTGTTGCTTAAGTTTTCTCCATCGGCTCCGGTCCTCACAGCACAGATCTCACAGTGCACAGTAGGACTCAGTTGCTGTCCAGAGCTGCTGTTTCCCGTTTGTTTGGCTGGTAGGGTCACATCCAGTGTGGTCGGAGTGATGCGGTGTTTCTTGAGTAGGGACAGACTTCAGAACAGGACATTCTTCTCAAAGAGATAACTTACACACCGGCTCAGAAGGTTGATGGTGTGCATCCCCTTATAGATGACCACAAACACGTCCAGCAGTAAAAATTGTGCTGTAGTTACCCTTCCTCGGTTTGCTGTGTATCACTGTACTCAGGATTACCTATGGGACACACAGGGCTCCTCGGGAAGTGGCAGCCTGCTGCTAGCACCTGCCTAGGGACCTCACTACAGTGTACTAGGCATTCTTCTTCTACACTAGTGCTCTTCTACTAGTGTAGAAGAGGCGAAATATGTACTGTGCCATTTAGTGTGGGTGCAGCTTAACCTAAATTGTGGGAATGTAATGCAGGTTTGAAACCATGACACTGTTGTGGGAGCGCACAGCACCCTGATAGGTGATAACAGGAGGAGAAAGGTCTTGTAGGACCCCTAGATAATCTGCACCTGTTAGTAATGGAGATGCTTGTCTCTCTTCCAACTTGTAGCTAGAGAAGTTTTGCCTGATTTGGTCTCGATACTTCCCGAGTCAGTCCCAGAGTCTGACATTGTCTGTGAAACCACAGCATCCATCTGCTACACCTTGTTCAATTTGACACAGAGCAGTTCTCACAATGCACGGCTTCTCCTGAGTGCCGATGGCCTACCGAAGATTATTACCATCAGCATGAATGACAGGTAAGATGGTGGAGAAAGCCTTCTGTCCCCCTTCTCCTTTCCCTGGGACAAAAGAAACTGCAGCCTCTGCCACTTGAGGGGAAAAAACACTGCATCTTAAGGTACAGGACAGCTTAAACAAGTGGCTGTGATATGAATAAAATTGTGCATTTGGGGAAACACAGAAGAATCTCTAATAACAACTGTTCCATCCACAGCTAAATTTGCCATGTTCCAGCATTTAAAATAGTTCCTCAGAAGATGACGGCACAATATTATCTATATTCAAATATACATAGCTGCTGGCCATCAGATCTTATCGGTCCCCCAAAATGTTCTGTGTTTCCTGTTATTTGTAACACAGCCCTGATAATATTTAGCAGAAAAGTGCAGAGATACATCTCATAGAGCTGGTAAAACTGTACTTAAAAATTATTTATAAAGAATCATTTTAGATAATAGATGTTGAATTCCCTTTAATCATTATTTAATATGTAACCACATGCCACCAATGTTTACTCAAAAGAGAATAATTAATGCTTTGTGACTATGAATAATTATTCTGTTTGCCTTCGTCTCTTTTTACAAAATGAAGGAGGAAATTCATCTCAGTAAAGGAGGCCTCATGAGGCTCTGAATAGTTTAAATCCTATCTAACTAACCAGAGGTTTTGCCTCCTGGAAAGACCCTTTCCAAATGCTTGCTATGCTGAGGTGTATTTTCCTCAACTGCATATGAATAGTACGGTAGCTGTTCTAAGATGAAGGCTATAGAATGCTTAATTTCTCTCTAACTTTGAAGAGTGAGTGAAGCAGGGAGGGATGTTGCATTTGTTTCAGTAGTCGAGACCGCATGAAATGTGCCAGAATTCCTAAAGAGCAGTAAAGCAGCATTTAGGAGGAGATAGACAGAAAAAAAGCTACGAGGTTACATTTGCTGAAGTCTGCACAAGCACTGTGATTATGAAGTGGGAATTTAACCATGTTTTACCATTCTTTTTTGCAACATTGCAGTAACATGTTCAGCAAAGCTAGCAGGGCTGCTTCAGTCGTCCTCTACGCGCTGTGGTCACATACCGATCTCCACAGTACTTACAAAAAGGTAAGGTCTGAGTTAGAGCAAAACCATTTAATCTGTCCTTCTGGATCTAGGACCCTCTCATTTGACCTCTTGGGACCCTTAGCACTTCTGCACTGTTAAGAAACTGTGATGTTTCACTGCTAAGAAACAGAATCCTATCCTACAATAGGATTTCAAGTTGTCTCTGAATTTGGTGCTCTTATTACTTATGCAAACTCCTGCAAAAGTAACGCATGCTCTTAATTTTTGCTCATCTGTGTTCATATTTTCTCCCTCTGTGGTTTTTATATGCACTGGAAACGTTTATAAAAAACATTGCTGCTGCCTGCCAGAAGTGTCAGATGGTGAGAAGTGATGCATAGTAGGTGTCCATCCACCACTGGTTGAACCAACCTGACGCAGAGGACGTCAGGTGCCAGCAAAAGCACAGGCAGGGTGAGGCAGCTTCCTGCTTTAAAACCAGAGCAGTTTTGTCTTCCTTGTTGTTTGTATGGCCTGTGAGCCCAGGTGTTAGTTATAGTCAGACAAAAGGGTAGGACGTGGGAAAGGTGTTGGCAAACATTTACTGCCACACTCAAAATCAAACAAAAAAATGACCAGCATGAATCAGCCAACAAGCCATTTTGTTTCTTTCCTTTTGAAGCTCTGTGACTACTTTTTCAACACACAGCTGGGTTGACTTCAACCTACCTACCTGCATTTCTAATTGTTTTCATTCCTTGTTTTCTTGCTGGTCATAATTTCTGTCGTCTAAAACTCCCTATAACCTAAAACCTATTTTTTCAAGCTCTAGCCTTTAGCATTTACTAGCCAGCTGGCTTCTTGTAGATTTTTTATTTGCTCAAAAAAAGTTACTTAGTGTAGTATCCTTTAACAGTCTTGCATCGCACTCAGCAGTATACTGCCCCACAAACCACAAATTGATGTTCAAGAATAAGGGTGCTCTACCCATAGAAATTCAAACTGGATTTTGTTGTCTCCCAGGTTTTTTGCAACTATATTCCTGACTTTACTGTACAGCAATATCCCTGGTGGCATGAATTTTGTGAAGTCACTGGTACTGTGCCTATAAGACACATTTGGCAGATCTGAGTTTCGAAAAAACTGATTACTTGCTGTTCCTGTGCAAACTGGGTCCCCTAAAGATATCAAGTACAGCACGGAAGACTGCAGGCTACCTAATGCCTAGACATTTTTGAAAACCCAGTCTAACAATGAATAGAAATCACTTGATCAAATGAGATTAATAGAACCCTGAGTCATTTTGGCATCGCCCTGTCCACTTTGTTCAGATAGGGTTGATCTCATCTGACATTAGTCACCTGAGAGTTCGGAGTCTGTAGAGCTGCGCTAGAAGAATAGGCTCAGCATACCGTCAGTGGGGAGAGTTGAGCAACTCCAATGATTCATCTCACCTATCTTAGAATGAATGGAGAGATTCATCTCCTGAGAGATGCCTGTTGTGTCTCTGTTGACTGTAGAGGACTCTGCCTGTACCCTGACCATGGCTCCATACCTAGCTTTTAGACAGCTGAACCCACCTTTCCCTTGCATAATTGGGACTGAAGATAATGAATTATTCTGTTTCTTTCATTCCAAAGGCTGACTTTAAGAAGGTGGATTTCATCAACACCCGGACCACAAAAGCCTATAATTCACTAAAAGATTGAATCAGATCATAACGCCACTGAAGACAAATGAGATCGTATATTGATTAACGTAACTATCTTCACGCAGTTGGTGTTGCCATCATGGACCAGGAAGTATCTCAGAAAAAAGAGGCTGATTTTATATAAGACTTGAGTGACCAGAAGGTAGCTGTTTTGTGTTTTTAATCCTAATCACCTTGTCACTGTATATATCGATCTAAGAATAACCAAAGATGGATTCTTCAGGATGTCTGCGGTGAAGTTTCATCCAGGTTTACCACTAATCAGAGCTTCAGACAACTGCCCTGTGTCTAACAGGCATTTATACAGAGAGGTTTGAAATGCTGGTTGGCAGCAGATTATTTTCAGACTGTTTTATACATACAGTTTTCTACAGTGGGTAAGCATCAAGTGCACTGCTCAGGACACAGTAATTTTTCACCCTTTTGTTTCTTCCCACATTCTAAATAAGAATCTCCAGAATCTCTCAGTGTACACAAAAAGCTGTTTCACTACTTGCATTATAAAAACACCAATGAAGTTAAAATTATTATTTTTGTATTGCTTGTATTCATGTGCTCACTGGTTCTTGAGCCTCTTTTGAGATTTCATCAGCAACAGCAACAAAACTAATTTTACATAGCTCTCATCACGCCTTGCTCCTCTCATCCTCCCTCACACGGCTGTTGGAATTCATAACTGTGTCCAGAAAGGACTTTAACTAGAACCAATATGTTTCACGCACTTTGGGCTGAACTTAGATGCGTCATTCTTTGCTAATTGGTGGAAAAGTTAGATGCTGGTAATTCAGTGAGTATTTTAAGAAAACTGCTTTTTCAAAATGATTCTGTTGTTAATCTATATATAGTAAATGGAGTGGAATCTTGCCTTTATTTTTGAAGGAACAGATACACACACAAGAGATAAGGCTCTGTGTTGCTTAAGGAACTCATTTGATCCTATTTCATATTCTCTTACTTGAAATCATCATCCTCCCTGCAGCAACTGCATGCAATGTGGGAACTGAAGGACTATGTCTGCACATGTGGGAATAGGTAACAGGAGGAGAAAGCACCTGAAGGCTGTTCTCATATGATCCTCAGAGAGGGAATAGAAGCACTAAAAACCCCCATCTGATACCTTTAGCTAGATTTATCTCAACAAACTAGTAGTTAAATTGTCCGTTTAAGCAGTATATAAATATATAAAACTCTGTGGATTGGATTATCAGCTGACAGGATCTGGAATTACTCTTCTGAGATCAGGGGAGCTAAGCTACATTTATGGTAACCAAGACTTTGGCATATGTATTTTCAAGCCTTCCTGGATGAATCTTTCCATACCCTCACACTGAACTGCTGGCACGGCAGCTATTACAGCTCATCTTATCCAGAAAGAGATGCACAATCCTTCGAGTAGGGACCTCACAAAGGAGATCATCAGGTCGCTTCATTTCAACGCTCCTGGCTAAAGGTCTAGCTCCTATCAGAACTTTACGGACAGCAGATTGTGACATTGCACTGTGTCCAAACATATTCTGGATATCGGGGAGCTAAATTCTGCTGGTAGGTGCATGTAGTTCTCATAAGGTTGCCAGGAAGTCCCGTACATGCATGCAGAACAGAACACGTCCTGGGGAGGTAAGCAAACAACCCGGCTTTCTCATCGCAGATCATTTTCATAGGTCTGTTAGTCCTCCACATTTGCTTTGAATAACTCAAATCAAATGCATTCCAGTAAAAGGTTTTAAAAATACTATTGTTTTGTTAAGAGTTCTTTTTCAAAATACTCCAGATCCAAAAACAACACAGGGGCAGCGAACTTGCAGCGCCACATGTTGAGGAAATTGTTTTTACAATTTTTTAAAAAGATGATAGAAAACAGACAATTAAAATCTAACTTTTACTTCTGACATGTTAACCCAAGTAACACTGCATATGCCATGAATGAATAAATGCCAAGAGACCTAAACAAGTCTTTTTACTGCCCAAAAAGTAGTGGCAGGTAAAATTAATATACAAAGAGTAAACCTAAATACAGAGTAGCACAGGAATGAAGAACTGCAGTCTAAAGATCAGGAAGGGGGCTTTTAGAAATACTCGAGTATTGGTTTAGTTCTGTGAAGCTCACATGCTGGTTAAAAAAACCAACCAATCAGCAATGCTGAGCATTTTCAAATGCCCTACTTAGTATATCTAACTCCCAGTAAAATGTCCTTAAGAACAGGGTGCAGACTTTTTGGGTTGTTTCTATTGATATTGGCCCTTTAAAATAAAGCAGCTTTCAGAAGTCACGAAGAAGAATATCAGACCAGGCAACAACTGAAAGCTATAAACAGTGATGAGAAACAATGACACACCTTATTACTACTGATCTCCTACTTGTATGCAATAAAAAACATTTCAGCAGGACTCCAAAGAAAGCAAAGAATGTTAGGCAGAGAAATAATAAAGTGTTCTCTCTAATACGAAAAATCTGTCTTTGGTCTTTGTTGTTATTAGGGAACCTACTAGCTGGGATGCAGCAAATGTGTTTTCAAGTCTTAGCTCTTCCTTTAAAAGGACAAATTCATTTTTAAATTAAATCTAGGTACAGAGACCTAGACTTTTCTACAAGAGCAGAGCGTTACTGAAGGCAAGCTGTGTAATGCTACTGTTGGCATCAGAGTGCTCCTGCAAATAATTAATTTTTACTTACAAAATCTGTCACAGCTTGCTCTGTCCAGTATTGCTGATCTATCAAAGCACTTGGCACCTTCTGTCTTCACCCCTCTTTAACTGGTCCTTGCCAGTAAACTTTACCATTGGCCATATCACCCCTGGAGATCTCAAACATAATTAGGATCATCCTCACCATAGTCTTGGACTCAGGAAATATAACCTACTTACTTGCACTTTCACAGAGAGGAAGTTTGAGACCTTGAATCTAAACATACTGTGTAGCATCCAAAAAGTCTTTGGCTGAACCAGGAACTGACCCCAGGCCCTGCTATCTTCAGATAATGTCTTAACCACAACCCAGTATAATCACCTTTCTCTGAATTGTTTCACTAGAAACTCTAAATTAGTATTAATAATGTTGTAGTAGATACCACAGAATATAGACATTATTTCATTGCTAGAGAATGACTCATTTCTTTCACCATTTGATCCTCCTGCCTTTTTCCTACTGTCATTGCTGTTAAATATTAATGCTTTTTCTCCTTCCTTCATTGCTAAATAGAATTAAGCTGTGTAAAATACTGCATTGCATTGTGCAAAGATATGGAGTTTAGGTTACTTGTCTTCTTTTGAGGGATGGGGGTGTCTTTTGAGTAGGAACACGCTGTATGTTAGGAAAAGTTCAACTATCCCTTCTGGGCCTGTACAAAACTGCAGGTGAGATGAACTGGCACCGTCATGAGCCATGATACAAGAATCCCAGACTTTTCATCAGCTACTGCTTACACCTCATCAGAAGGCAACTCATTAAAGCCAAGGGATTGTATCTCGGTTTGCTTGTTCCCTTGCTTAGCCCTAAGGCTCCAGCTTGCCAGAAGCATTGTGTTTCCCTGTCTTCAGGGTTAAGGACCAAAAAGCCCAAAACTTCACAGCCCTCTTTGGGGGGTGGCTCATGAGATAGCCTAATGAGCACAGTCACTGTGTGAACCACACTCAAGCTATGATGAGACCCATGTTTCCCAAGTCATTTGAAGTCCAGCAACTGCTCTTCCATTCTTTTACTTTAATTGCTACTGATAAAACCTCAGTTTGCATTCCTGACTCATACTCTGGACCCAGCCCATGGGGAAGATAACATGACCTTAAGGCATCATCTGATAGGAGACAAAGATCTGGAAATGGGAGCAGAAATCAGACTGGAAAAAATGCACGTTTGAGCTCAACATCACAGTGCATCAAGGTCAAGGTTTGAAGAATCGGATGCTAATAAAAGCATGTGAGTCTACACCTAGCATATTGTTTTAGATGTTGTACAGCATCTGCCCACTGAAAACCCGGCAGAGAGATCTGCTCAAATATACCAGAGACAAACAGGGATTTATAGCAGATAGCATACCTAGAGCAGGGGTTTGCCATTCTCTACAGTCATCCTTTGGATATTTTAATAGGTTTGCATATCATGAGGAAATAAGCTCATTTTATCTTATTTCACATGTTCAGAGCCAAAAACATTTTATTATACACAATAAAGGTATTGTCAGCTCAGGATCAGAAATTAGAGTTTGCGTGCATCCTTTCTTCAGCTGTATCTTCCAGTGCTGTGTCCAGTGTGACTGTAAATAATGCAACCTTAGGAACTTAACAGTTGTTACAAAATTTTCCATTATTCAACTTGAGCTCCCAGCCCTTTATTTGTATCCTGTTGTTCTCAGTGATCTCTCAGACCAGCCTAAAGATCCACAGATATAAAAAAGAGGAAGCGGGCATTTTCCTTACGTGTCCTTGGCAGATACAGCTTAGAGCCAGTACTGCAAATCCTTCCAGAGTATTGGGGCCTCACTCGTGCCCTTGGTCACTGAGCAGGCAGCACCATGACCATGAAAGGGAACAGGGACACCAGCTGCAAGTACAGTGCTCATCGTTAGGCTCTTTTTTCCATGCTGACCACATATTCCCTCTGGAATTGTGCAAGGCCCTCTCTTACTTGTGCCTGCATTTTGCAATCTCAAAACTGTAATCAGCTGTAGGACTACAAGACGAGCTGCCATCACTCACACCTTGAAAGGCGTTGGCCTCGTAAGTCCCCAGCTTGCTCTTGCTTTTTGGGAATCAGAGGGACACCACTACTGCCTTGAGTGTATTTAGACATCTGGGAGTCCCTGTAGCTTAAGTAAGATATTTCAGGTCACCCTCAGGTCTAGAGAGATCTAAGGGCATTGTTTGACCCCCAAAAATATGTCTTACTGTGTGTTTGCCAGGAGTTGAAATAGCCAAGCCTGAGCCACTGGGTGAACACAGAAAAATGATGAAGAGTGAAAGGGGCTTTTAAAGCTGCTGCCTAAGAGCTTAATATCTTTCAGAAAGTTCACAAACTTTCTGAAGCCCATGAAGGTCGTAAGATAATGGGCTCCAGCCAGAATAGCTCTGTTTGGCTTGGAATAACAACAAAATAAATCAGCAATGTTGTAGTGTCAGTGTTGAACTCGGCATGGAAAGCACACTGCACCTCAGGATACATGAGCTTAACTCTAAACACTGGACATTGGGCATAAGCTAATTAAAAACTGCACGAGTTTAAACCTCTTGCGACTTTTTAAGGCTGGAGACCCTTGGATGTGGCATGCAGGATGAATGATCTGTAGCTGAGATTAAAACAGACCTTGCAGAATAATTAATTCTGCAATTCTGGTTGTTAATTCAAAGTGAGGAAAGAGAGCAAAGAGAAAATAACCTTTTTCATCATAAAACTTCCGCTTTGTGAGAAGAATGTTACTTGGCGACATAGTTGGGGCGGGCTGTACAGTGCGTTTGTGCTGTGGTTACCTTTGCGTTTGCATTGCAGTTGCGGCACAGGAAGAGGCGGGATGCTGCACAGAGAACAATGGAGGCTTTCAAAGACAGCCTTTACCCTTGAGGAGGGACAGGGCGGCCACGCGGGCTGTCGGCTCGCTCTCTTTGCCAGCATGTTGGATTAGATTTGTTACCCAGCTCCTGCTTCACGCTTAAAATGAAAGCTGGGATTGCAGGAATTTTAGTCTGTCTTTTTGAAAAGTAAAGTAAGGATCAATTTAAGATGTTTCCTCATGCTAGAAAAAAAAGCTGCTCTAAACATATGGTACATTTAGCCTTGAAATAATATTTTACTAATAAGATCATATTTGTTTTTTTAAAAGAATATGGACAAATATTAGAGTTTTTAAAATAAACGGATGCCTGATGATATACACGCTGATTAAAAGGAGAATCTACAAAATATTTGCAAGCAGCATTGTTGTAGTCGGGGTTTTTTTTAAATGATGCTACTACTCCACCTGAAAATACTTAAAACCTGGAAGTCAAAAACCAATGCTTTGGATAGGTGTAATGTTCCTGCGAGGTGTTATTGCAAAATGACTTAAACGTAAGCTTAACCTAAAGCTTAAACAACACAGAGAGATGGAAGAAAAGATGTCCTTTGGTGTGAAAGATTGAAGCGGAGGCATTTGAAAGAGGTGTGAGTGCCAGGGCGGTTCAGGGAGGAAGGGGCAGGAAAGTCGGAGCATGGGGAGGAGGGACTGGAGCTGGCTTCTCTCTGGTGAGAGGGGAGGGATGACTCCAGTGAGAAGTGTTGCTGGTCAGGGTCAGGCAGCAGATGCTGCCTTGGCAAAAAAGTGTGAGGTGGATAAACTGTGAAAGCGAGAAAGGCCAAGAAAGCAACGTGGAAAAGAAAGGACAAATTTCAGAAGCTCTGAAATTCACTTGGCAGAAAGCAAGACCATCTGGGTGCCGGTTCAGAGGCCCTTCCAGTGCCTCCTGCAAGGAGGATTTATCTCAGGACACCCTCACTGCAAACCCTGACAGGGTTGTACACAACTCCCTTCCCAGCTTGCGCGTGGGACGACTGAGAGGCTGGAGTGGATGTTGCCAAGGTTTAAGGGCTGGGCGTTGTGAAGGGACTTTGTTTTGCTGGTTTCTGAAGTCCTGCACACCGAGCTGGGGCAGCCAGAGCTGGTCTGGCACTTGCCTCTCGTACAGCCACATCTGTGTGGCAGCAGCATGACCAGTCCCGTGCCTTCTGCATACACAGCGCAGATTACCTCTCCAACAAGGACTTTTTTCATAATTAGATCAGTTATTTTCTACTGTTATGAAGAAAGATGGACAGATTCACTATTACCTGGGCTTAGGGTTGTAATTAAGTTATTGTGAGGGTAATTATGGCTAGTAAATAGGGCACAATGAATTCTGTAGTCTATAATATGCTCACCTATAAAAGATGAGGTATTTAGTACACCTAAAAGACATGGACCTGCATTTTAGAGGCAATCTCATGTTCTTCACATCTACTGCAGTGGCTACAGGTGTGAATTTGTTACTTGGCATTAAAAAAAAAAAAGAGAAAATGCATGAGAACCTGAGGTAGCCTGATCTAAGAAGGTGTTTATATGTAGATTTAAAAGTTGGGTCACACCGTTGCCATTTTGTATTTTTTTAAATGGAAAAGTGCTTTCAAATACTACTGCTCTGACTCAGAGGGGGCGGGGGGGGGAAAGCCCAGTGCCTCCATCCTGATCCACTGCAGCACAGCACTGGAGCAGCTTTGGAGGAATACTTACTGGTGCACACTCAAATTTTGCCATGACTTCAACGACAAAACGGCAGGCACATGTCCTCTGCTGTGTCACCGCGCCTGCCTGCTTTCCCCCCAGGGCCCAGGAGTGGCTTGGCTCGCGGCAGCCACCCCTGGCTCGTCCCTGAGCCCTACACGGCTCAACCCACCTCCATACGTATGGTTGGGAATCGGTGCCCTTTTATTTTTCCCCATCCCTGCCCCAGCAAAATCCATGCTCTCAGCCAGCCAGATGCTGCACGTCAGGCTGGCTCCCCTCCAGCGCCCGCTGCAACCGTGCAGGGCAGGACAACGCGCAGCGGGGACGCCCACGGGAGGGCTTTATGGAGCAGACACGTATCCTGTGGGACGGATGCTTTGGCACGGATTGTTTGAACAAACTTGGGGTGGGCACAACATGGCAGGCTGGGAGGGCTTTGAGCAGCACAGAGGCGAATGGCTGCTTTCCACCCGTCCTGTGGGCACTCCCTCCTGGGGGAAAATGCACTTGGCAGCATCGATACCAGCAGTCGTGTTAACTGCTGTTTGTGAAACCCTTGGAAAGCGCACGTCTGCTCTCAGGTTCTCCATTAAAGTCAGCAAACAGCAGTTAGTTGATTCCCCGCCAGGAAAGAAAACAAAGGTAAACAAGGTGTAGCCCTGGACAATGGTCCCTGATTCCTCGTGAGTTTATACCAACCACCTGCGGCAGATGTATATTTTTCTCTGCCACTGTTTCCACTCCTGCAGTCCAGTTGCAGGGCTTTGGCTAGGTTTTTTTTCCCCTGTAGACAGGCAGCTGAAAAAAAAATCTTAAAAATCAGTGTAACATCTCAAGCCAGAGAAGTCTTTAAACAAAATTCTTGTTAAACATGAAATTCTTGCTAAATGCTTGTGACCCTGTGGTGTGGGCAAGAAGACACACTCCTGGCTGCTAACAGCATCACTGGCAAGGTTTCTTTCCTTCACCCCGGGCACTCCCCAGGATGTTTAGCTCTGGCTGCAAACGAAGCCCCAGCATGTCCTGCTGTCTTCACAAAAAGGACAGCAAATAACTCACAGTTTACACGGACTTGGGCTGCTGTTCATTAAGCAGAGGCATCTTTATTAGAGGGGAACAGTTTAATTTTTACATTCATGCTATTTAACAACAGCTCTTTGAAGGTAAGAAGACGAAGGTGAGGAGGGAAAGGAGGGTTTCTGTGAAGATCTGCCCAACATTTTTTCTCTTCCTGGGCCATAACACTAACTCTTCTCCTAAACTAAGCAAAATATTATTCTTCCCCCACTCCCCTCCAAGATAAATCAATTAATGGTGTTTTTTTGGGAACCTCTTTATGCAACAGGCTTGCTGAAAACTGCAAACATGCTATAAAGTACAAGTCACTTTTGCTTTGGACAATCTCTGAAGGTGACACCTCGCTCACAAAGTTGAGATCAGAAATAATCCAGCAGTCCCATCTCTGCTGCCACATCAAAGTCAGTTCCATCCCCTGTAAAATTAGCAGTGAAGTCAGGGTAACATTAATTGCTTACCTCCATATAACCCAATATACATTCCCAGACGCAGAATAGTCAGGATAGGGTGGAGGGAAGGGAGGTTCCCAAAACAAAGGATGTTGCAAGTGCAGCTTGAGGATTTTCTTGCCAAAAGAAATCAAAATACATCTGTTTGGGTCCTTCTTCATTACAACAGTGGTTGTGGTAATACAATGGTTGCTCACAGGTCTGCAAGAGCTCCCCAGGTGGGAAAGGTTAAGGCTATAACAGTGCAGGAAAGCCGCACACACACACACTGGTATTTTGAAGTACCCCTGTATGTGAAGAACTGAATCCTCCAGGGGGATGAGAGGGAATATAAGAACATGGCCACTGTAAGAGACACCCCTAAAATAAGGGATAGCTCATTGTCAGTGGTAAGAGGTTTCAGACACTCTCAGGATTGCTTTCCAACCTGCCGTTCCACTGGGAAGGGATATATCAGGAGACACAGCTCAGCTTGCTGAAACTTTGTTCACATGTAAGGTAATTTCTGAAGGGACAAGAGAGCCAGGGCAAATGTCTTCTGCCTCATTATTACTCCCTGAAGAGCTTTGGTGGGAAGCATCTTCAGTAATACTGTTCCAGTTGTTGAAGTCCCATATTTCCCCAAACATACTATTCAGAAACTGTACCACAGTGTCTGAGGTGGTGGTTTGTGGGAATACCCCAGCTCTAGCATTTCTGTGTGAAGTGGTACGTAAAAGCCCTGCATGCTCATATTCCCTTTTGATGCCAGGTCACTTAACTGTCACTGGCTTTCACCCATGGCTGAATTTAGTAGACTATCCCCATACCACATCACTTGCCATTTACTTCTTCCCACCATGTCTTTTTCAAACCTGCAAACCCTCCCCTGTGTAGTTCTGACCCTTGTGATTTGCAGGTAAGGAGATACAACAGCTTTCTCACACCTGTGCAGTGCAGTACCTGACTGGTAACTGCATCCAATATAGAGATTTCTCAGGATAAAGTCTGTTTGGAGTCTTTTTTAAAAGGCTTCTTATAGGACACACCTGTCCCCATAAGCAACTTCCTACTCTAAAGGCTTTTGGCAGTGTGGAAGGGGTAGTTCTTTGAAAACCAAGCTTGTAGTTTGATATAAACGTGTGGCTTACTTTTACTGCCTCAGGTAGTAAAAAAAATTAGATCACCACACCTTGGATTTTCAAGTTCTGCTAAAAGATTTCTGTAACTGAATCACAGAATTATCAAGGTTGGAAGGGACCTCTGGAGATCATCTGGTCCAACCCCCCTGCCAGAGCAGGTCCACCTACAGCAGGTCGCACAGGGTGGCATCCAGGTGGGTTCAGAATGTCTCCAGAGTTGGAGACTTCCAGCACCTCTCTGGGCAGCCTGTTCCAGTGCTCTGCCACCCTCAAAGAAAAGAAGTTCCTCCTCATGTTCAGATGGAACTTCCTGTGTTCAAGTTTGTACCCATTTCCTCTTGTCCTACCATTGGGCACCACTGAAAAAAGACTGGCCCCCTCCTCCTGGCACCCTCCCTTTACGTATTTATGAGCATTGGTGAGATCCCCCCTCAGTCTTCTCTTCTCCAGACTAAAAAGACCCAACTCCCTCAGCCTTTTCTCATAAGAAAGATGCTCCAGCCCCCTAATCCTCTTTGCAGCCCTTTGGTGTACCCTCTCCAGCAGTTCCCTGTCCTTCTTGAGCTGGGGAGCCCAGAACTGGACACAGTACTCCAGATGCAGCCTCACCAGGGCAGAGTAAAGGGAATAACTATAACTAATGCTATAACTAAAAAGCTATAACTGACACGCATAACTATAACTAAAACTATAACTCTTTTTTTTTTTCCCAGCAATAAAGCAGCACACAATTTACACTGTTTAAAAAATCTTCATGTTCATTGGCCTGCAGTTTTTAAATGCTTGGCCATGAACACAACTAGTGTTAGGGGCTCAGGAGCTTTGCCATCCTGTTCTTTCTTTGGTGCCCCACAGACAGGCATATCTGGGTACAGCATCTATCCCTGTTATCACATACATTATACATTATGTGTGTATCATTAAAGGTGATCAGTTCTTCCAGGTAAACCAAATCAATTTGTTTTTGTCCAGAACAAACACGCCATTTCTTGTAATATGTGTCCTTGCTGGTTTCTGCAAAACACAGGCATGATGCTCTCACAGCCACACTGCTGGTGATGATGCCTGCACTAGAGAGAGGATTTGATCGGGGCTTACTAGTGGAGATACTAGTGATTTTGCCATCCAGGGTTATTACAAATAGCTGAAAAAGTGTACAAATAACATCAGGTTTGGATATGGATACTGTTCAGGACAAGCAGGCTGTAAGTTTTGCAAATCAAGTTTCCTAGGAATACTCTGACCTTCCTCAGGACTGGAAAGAAGACTAAGCTGTGTTAGGATCTATCAAAGGGACACCCTCATCTTGACACACAGACTCAAGCGCCAGGCCAACAGAGACCTCACTGGGCCAAGAGAGAGCTCAGTGTTCAAGAAGTCCAAATCTCTGCACCAGGGGTGGAATGACCCCAGACACCAGTGCCAGCTGGGACTGACCAGCTGAGCAGGTGACCTGCTGAAAGGGGCCTGGGAGTTACAGTAGAAATCAAGTGAAATTTGAACCAACAGCGCACTTTGTGAATTGGGGAAACGGCGTAATGGGCTATGTTAGGAGAAGCATGGCCAGCAGACCAAGGCAAGCTGTTACTCCTCTTTGGCAGTGAGTAACACTGCACTGGAGTGCTGTGACTTGAACCCTCCTGGTTCAAACAGAGGGATGCCAAAATGCTGGATAAGGCCCAGCAGAGAACTACAAAGACAGTGAGAAACCTAGAGCACATAGCTGTTAAGAAGAGGTTGAAGGACACGGGCTTGTTTGGGCTGACAAAAAGGAGGCAAAGTAGGGATACAAAGGAACCTACAAGTACTTGAAAATAAGTCCCAGAGATGACAGAACCAAACTTGTCACAGTAGTGATAGGTGGCAATGCAAGAGGCAACAGGGCAACGGCATCATGCTGAGGTTTGGGAGATTCAGGTAGGGCATTAGGAAAAAATTTCTTACTGGAACAGTGATGCCATGCTAGAAATGGCTATCTAGAGAGGTCAGACATGCTCCATCCTTACCACTTTGGAAGACTTGGCTAGAAAAAAGAATATGGTAACAATATTTCCTAATCTGTGAGCAGTGCAAATTGTGACATCTCCAGTGCAACCAAGACAGCTGCTGACAGCAGATGACATTTCAATGGTGCTTCTGTGTTTGCTCCCCTTCAGTACCATATAATTTCTACAGGACTTTAAAAGCTTCTTGGCATAAGGTAAAAGAATAAAAAACCAGTTTAGGTTCATGGGGATAGAAAGAGAAAATCTTCAAGCTAACTAAATCTTCTTCTAGCTGAAGACTAGGAAATATTTTCCAGTTGAAGGCAATCTCATACACTAGTTGAGGATTCAAATGCCTCATAGCCCTACCTAGCTACAAGAAGCTGACCAGAGCAACATTTGCTCCAGCTAACATTAGCATTAACTTGGTTTGGCCAAAGACACTAGAATAAGATGTTTTGACCTTCTAGTAACATATAGAAAATCCCTTTCTTATTTCCTAGCACAAAGCTTAGCTTCACAGCAAAATAGATATTTTTTTCACAGTTTTTGAATGCTTCTGTACTTCCGTGGTGTTGTTCTAATCAAGCCAACAGTTCTGCTTCCATTAAATTTCATACAACCCTTACCTGAAAGGAAAAATACTTGTTGAGAAAAAAAAAACCACTAGCTTACAGACTTCCCTGAAGTGGGTCTTAAAATTATCACTACAAAAGAGCTTCCCCGTATCTAATTTCAGAATCTACTGTACTTTTGCTTGAGCTTTGATTTTTCACAACACTGACAGCTTCCTTTGCAGTACTTTTATCCTTTTGTCCTCTCCTTTCAGTATAACTCTCACATTACAGGTGTAATAGTCGCCATCAGTCAGACGTGGACAGCTTAGGAAATTCCTTTAATCAACTCACTAATCAGGAGCTGGTATGTGAGCCCCACATCAAGAAGCAGTTTGATCACTTAAAGGACTTTGAGTCTTGCCCAGCTGATGAATGACCAATGCAGTTGATTTTGAAAAAGGTCTCAGATAAGGAGGAAACCTAACCTAGTTCATTATCTGTTTTCCCCAGCTGTAATCAATAGATGGCTTCCGGATGGATTCAAATCCGGGTCCCTCAGTGCAAATGTTTGCATAATGTGGCACTTGTTTTTCTCATTACAGTTACCACATTAATGTTAATTACCATGATCAGTAGGTAAAAATATTACAGGTTATCATTAGTTAAAGCACTAAGACTTGGATGTGTAGATTCATTTTGGTTTATGGGCTTTTCTTTTCTTTTCTTTTCTTTTCTTTTCTTTTCTTTTCTTTTCTTTTCTTTTCTTTTCTTTTCTTTTCTTTCTTGAGATAGAGTTTTAAATCAGGGAGGAAAGGGGAAAAGGGTAATAATGTACCATAGTGTAATAATGTACAATAATGTAAAAGGGTAACAATGTACAATAATGTACCATACTTCATTTGAAATTTTGGAGCTTCTTTTGTCAGCAATATGAGAACTTAGAGATCAGTTTTATTCTGCTTCTTTTTTTTCAACAGCTGTGAGTTAGAGACACTAGCTCACCTGGGAACCTAAGTATAAACAAGCGATGGGTTAAAGAAGCGCTTATGGAGATTGAGCCTATATTTTTAACATAGAAACCTAGTGCCTGCTTAGGGAATGGGAAAAGATGTGTGTCTGTTGGTAGCATTTAGTAGATGAGTGAAGTTTGTGCCTCATCTGTCGGTAAATGCTGAACAAAGGAAAAGGAAGGAACAGATATAGCTCAGGAGGGAACAGCCCAAATTCACATGAAAGAACTTTGTATTGAAATAATTTACTTGTTATGCCTCCAAGGTAGAATGCTACGATAACGTGCTATTCTAACAGCAGTAATGAAGTTGGAGGTAGTTTGTTCACAAGATAAATCCTGTGTTTCTTTCTTAGTGGATGTAAAATTTAAGGAATATCTGCTAAAAGCCCTATGTCTCAGCAATTATTCTGTATTAACCAGTCTCAGTTATAGTTCTGTGAAAATAGATAAACTAGTCAGCAGTAATTATTAACGGAGGAGTTGGTCCTGTCCTTAGAAAACTGAGATGCATGCTAGCCTGCAGAGCCCAAGCACAGTCTGGATACACAGTAACTAAGAGGAGGTAAGTGGCTTCGAAACCATCAAAGATACAAGAAAACTAGACTCTTCCTTTCAAGATGTTTGAGGCCTTAAGAAGCCTAGCTGCTGTCACAAGTTGCATATGAAAATTGGAATTTTTATTCCTAAAGCATGTAGGCATTTTAAGAAAAAATCATGTAATGTCACTTGGCCAACAGAACTACCCTTTAGCATTGCATATCTAAGCCTCTGCGTGTACAAAAGTACAGAGGAAATAATAACCTGAACGCTGTGCTCAAACTTCATTCTCTGTACAAATGTTACGTATGTACTGCAGGAAAAGACCAACAAGTTTTGCCTGTTCTTGAAGAGTTTACTGGATTCCTGCACCCAAAGGTAATCTATTTATTGTTGCTCACCTGTCAGATCAATGAAAGGCTCTTGGCATCAGTAAAACCTATTACGAACTAGGTGCCCTTCAAAACAACAAGTCTTCTCTGGCATCATCTAGAAAAGCAGTGGGTGAATTAACTTCACCTTTGCCATCTCAAACCCCTAGGGACATAGCTCCATTCTACCCTAAAATACCCGCCTCAGGTTACTTTTCAGTGACAATCCATGCAAAGTACTGATGTTGTAGCTTGCTGTCATTGATGTTGCTTTGTAATGCTTTGAAAAAGCTTATTGGAAGGACTATTGTTACACCAAGTGGAATTTTCTCAGTGTCTGCTCAGAGCCCACATGTGTGTGAAACAAATGGCTGCATGCCACACACCAAAAAAAAAAAAAAAGAAAAGGTTAAAGATACTACCAAAGTTGTTATTTAAGGCAATGGGAATATCCATAGAAACTCAGTGTTTCAGAGCACTGTAATAGCTTGGAAACAAAACAATCACCATTCCTGGCAATACTCACTTATCCCTGTGGAGCTGGAGGCAGTAATAACCATATCTATCAAATCTTTTCATTAAAAAGTGCACAGTTATATGACTGTATACTAACTTGAAAATCTACTGCTTTTTTGTTCTGTTTTTTTTGTTTGTTTGTTTGTTTTTTTAATAACTCTCTCTGGTTTCAGTAGATACATCTCTTTGGAAGGGAGCTGCTCTATACTGATGTCCTATAGCAGCAATGGACACTGTGGAGCCCTCCCGAGCATAAAGCACAGTGGATGTGAGGCCATAAATCTCCTTCCCATCCTTGCTGAAAGAAATAAGAAAGGGAAGGTCTGCGTAACCTCTGGTTATAGAATGGGCAGGCATTAGCATTAGCTAAGACAGAAATTTATTGTTTCAGTATTTTTTTCAGAATATGTAGTTTGTTCTTACTATTAAAAAAATAAATCATCGATTTCCCAAATGTATAAGTAATCCATCCATGCCACAGCTTAACATGCCTGAACTCAGCTGTATAAACCAGCTTGATGCGGACAATCCTGCAGCCCAGACTCAACCTCAGACTAAGATTAGGAAAACTACACAATTGCATCTCAGCCATGTGACCAAAGACTTGGAGAAATTTTTCAAGAGACCAGAAAGGTCACAAGGATATGGATAAATCTGTTGTTTAACACCACTTTTTTACAGATTGGATGGACTTTAATTTCAATAATCTCTACCTCCCTGATCTGACTTTGGCCACCGAATACTTGAAGACACTTGCAAGAAGGTGAAGCTTAGAAGTCCAGTGCTGCCTTTCAAAGCTGGAAGTTGGCAGATGCACAATGCACTAGTCCAGTTTCCATTTTTTGGAAACATTGATTATATATACATTGACATGAACTGAAAGTGTCTGCTTCAGATAAAGTACTTCCTTTTGCTCTTTCCTGATAAATTACTTTTGATAGCTATTAAACAAACTTCATATCAAGCAACGTCAGTGCAGCACTACCTGCGTTTCTGAACGTCGTTCAAACTGCTATAAACCCAGCAGGTTCAGGAGTTGGTTGGGTGTTGCTCCACCTTCAAGGTCAAATAA
Organism: Chionis minor; assembly: GCA_013398295.1. Classification (NCBI taxonomy): domain Eukaryota; kingdom Metazoa; phylum Chordata; class Aves; order Charadriiformes; family Chionidae; genus Chionis; species Chionis minor. Next base: position 312,171 of record VZSF01003406.1, read on the forward strand.
CTATCAACATATTTTTTTTTTTTTTTGAGATTCATTATTTCTGACAGGCAAATGTAGATTAAATATATTGGGCAACTCCCACACGTATTCATTGTAGGAGCTTCCTCATGCAATATGCTAGCTCAAGGGCACCCTTTTGCAAAGATAGTTTTCATATCATCTAGGTTGTTTCTAGAAAGGTGTGAAATCTATTCAGGCATACCAAATTCCAGTGTCTCTCTCTATATATGTGTGTGTGTTTGTGTGTGCCTATACAAATTTATGTACATTGGTTATAAGAAGAATGTCCTCAGGAATCAGGGGAAAAAGTCAGGAAAGAAAGTTAGGAAGGGCCAGCAGTACAATTCCATTTTTTTAGTCTGTCCTCTCATGTTTCCAGCATATGCTCTGCATTGGAACAGAGAGGAAGAGTTTAATCTTGAAATTAAATGACAATCTTAATGACAGCCTAACATCTATGTCCACAAGAGCTCACAGTACTTTACGAGTAACTCAGATGCATTGGCAATAGTCAATTTTTGACCCTGTCTTACTGCTCACGAACACTTCATGTGGTTGAAACGCTTAGATGCCAGATGCATATTGGCAGCAGACTGTAGTTCTAAAAATTATTGCGCTTTTTTTTCCTCAGCAGTATTAAAATCCACACAGGATAATTACGGCAGTTCTGCAACTCAGGCAGAACGCTGAACCTGCCTGAGCCATTCTCTCACTTGAAAGTGACATACCAATTACAAGTTTCATCTGGCTAGAGGCTTTAATTTATTACATTTCAACATTATGCTAAAGTTGTAACTTCATTTCACATGGCACAGGCCCATCCCATGCCAAGAGAAGGCCAGATGCACAGATAAGTGCTGAAGAGAACTTATTTTGGCAACCCATCCCCACAATCCTGGAAGGAGGCGTTTAGGTGCCAAGTGTACAGATAAGCTTCTGCTACATTTTGAATGTTGCCATTAAAACATCTCCGCAGTGCATTTACCACCACAAAGTGAAGTCCCATGCCAAAAGTTAACTGTAGAAAAGTGAGAAAGTGTTTTTACATATAATATTTTGTAAATACACATTTGTGTATTTTTGTGTATTATTTTTTGTGTATTAATGTGTATTATTTTTAAATGCACTCTGCATGGACAAGAGCAGCAGTGCCTTATTTACGTACCAGTTCTGCAAATTCACCTGGCACCTAAAAAAATACAAATATAGAAAAACAACAAGACTCTGTTTCTCAGTCACCTTGCAAAGGAGAATTAGAAGGGTAAACAGCTCAGGTAAACTAGAACAGCTGGTTTTTCTAGCCCAGTTTGGGCAAGAAAGCCCTTGTTAGAAACAAACCCTGTGTATTTCAGAATACCCTTCTCGTAATGATAATAATCATACGTGAAAGCATTGCCTTCCAAAAGATATTTCAGCCAGAATCAGAAAAAACGTAGAGGAAAACAAATTCTTTTAACACATGAAATGTTGAAGAAGCTATTACTTATCTAGGCCAGTTTTGAACATTTCCAGATGGAAAAAAATATTACGTTGGCTGCACCGGAGGTGTGTCAGGGTGTCAGAGCAACCCTCTGGCTCTCCAGACAGCCAAGAGCAGTTTTCCCACAGGGCATGCGTGTGTACGTGTGCGCGCACATGCGTACGCGTGCGTTGTTCGGTGGGGAGATTGCCTAAAAGCTACACTGTCTTTGTAGGCAGCCTCAGTACAGGAATCAGCACCCGGGGCTGCCACGGAAATATCAGTGTGGTGTTTCACTGCCCACAAGGGCGAGAAGCCACCAGGGCTGTCACCATGCTGCTCTCCCCTGGGAACACGCAGCCAGGCAGGTCTGCCTGCCAGGGATGGCAGGATCCAACTGTTTTCTTAAGAACTGTCCGGAGATCCTGACTGCAAACTGCTCCCAATTCATGCTCAGAGCATTTAAGGCTTTGGGCAAATGTACCTCCTTTAGTGACAATGCTAAAAACATCTTCGAAGCATTCCAGAAAACTCCAGAATGCTTCCAGAAAGAAGAAGAAGACAGCTTAATTAAAACGTCCAGATTTTCAGACAGAGCATAATATTTTGTATTTCAGCTCTACAATTTTATAGGGCTGCAGAAATTATTTTGCAGAAGCTGAGATCTGCTCAGATGTCTTCTTAGGATAATATGTTTCCTTTCACAGGGATAGCTCACCTTGTTGTTCATGCTAATAAAATCATTACTCACACTTTTATTTCACCTGTGCTGTGTATTCTTTTCCAGTTCCAAACTAAAAAGGCAAATTAAGAAAATTGTTCCAGCAGGGCTTGCAGCATATGCGGCTATGTAGCCACCGAAGAAGTTTGAACTGCATTAAATTCAGTGGCCTGGCTGCTTTCTTGTTAGCCTCAGTACCGTATCAGAATTGGAAAAGTCAAATGCCTAAGCGCATTTTCAACCTTTCATGTAGATCAGGCAGTGCTCTGAGCTACATGCAAAATCTTGCCAAGATAAAGGAGCTAGATGAAACAAGGCAGATGGGATGAAAAACAAGTTAATCACTAATCTAATAAAATATATATTGCAGTTCCTAATGTGTTGTAAAACATACACTAGGATGCTTAAACTGAGATAATCTCTGGAGATAACCAGTTATCTCCAGCACAAGTGGCCAGGTTCAACAGGACCACAGGATAGTAAGCATAATGCTTGTCATTAGAGAGGGTAAAAGGCAGGCCAGGAATTTACAGACCAGTCACAACAACCTAATCTCTAGTATGACACATGAAGCTCCATTCCGACAATAAGTAAGGACAGAGACCAAACATGCCTAATACACTGCCTGCTAAGGATTTACTAGGTGATCTCACAACGGCTTCTGTCACCCAAATTTGAAAAATGCTTCTCTCATTGAAGTTAAGCTGGAGCAACCACCAGTGAGCAGACTTCCTGAGTTGCTATCACCACTGTATCTTCACACAAGCTCAACAAGAGAAGGCGGACGTCAAACAAAAATATGTCCTATGCTTTAAGGCAAGATTTAATTGACTTTGAATTGAACTGAAAGAGAAAAAACAAATGGATGAAACCAAAGAGAGATTGCCTCAAGGTATTATGAACTATTGGTTAATTGCATTTTGACTCCCTTTGTAAAGAATGCCTCTCCAGCCTGATCCGGTTGCTGACTAGCTTTCAACTAGTTGTAAAATGCAAGTATTTGCAATGCTTCCTCAGTGAGGTTATTCAACACGTGATCATTCAGCAGTTTTATGGAGCACTTAGAAGCCCAAAGCTTGCATTGAAGGATGTTTACTGTGAAGAACAAAGACAAAGAGCCAGAACAGATTCATACAGGACAGGGAAATCCTATGTTTCAATCTGGAGGTCATTGCTGGCTCAGAGTGTGGTTTTGCAGTAGTTTAAACCAACTTAAACAGTTGCTGTTTCCTCCCTCATGACTACATTTGGCCTTCTCTTGCATCAACTCCAGCACTTGTTCAATGCCTCTCAACACTTGTTCTCTGTCTTTCACCTTCTTTGCTGTGGCTCCTTTAGCTCTCCACAGAGTTGCCAGGGTGTCAGGCAGGTGTGGCATCAGGCCAGGGCAGGCTGAGGCTCTGCCTGCAGACGCTCTGGCACGGTTCAATCTGGCATGTCACCAACATTGGCTACGGTTCTGACGTGCATGACCTGAGGGGCGCCTTACTCATCAGAGGAGGAAGACTCTTGCTGCAGTCCTCAGGAGAAATTGAGGCCACTATGACAGTAACCAGATCTCTTAGCTATCCTATTTCTTGCTATTATTTCATGCAGTTGATTTATATGCGCCTTTCAGTAAGGTTCCTGCCTACGGTCCCAGGTCTCCAGCTGGTCCCATGGCTGGCCAGTTTGTGGTGCCACACCTGCAGGGCAGGGCTTTCAAGGAACGGACAGAGTGAGCCAGGTCTCTTGAAACCCAGTGTTAGCTAATCAGAAGAGAAGCAGTCCAGGAAAAAAAGTATCTCAATGTTTGCATGCATGCCTGTCATACCACGCCATCATGCTCCCTTCATGTGGTGAGCCAGGAAAGTAGGTCATAACCTTATATGTCAGAGTCTGGAAAGAGCTTCTCCCTTGCTCTTTCCTTCAGAGGACAAGAGGATTCATCCTTTTCAAGTCTTCTCTTGCTTGAAGCTATTTGACTCAGGTCCCAGACCTGTACTTCCTCCCAAGGGAAATGAGAAAAACCAGAAGCCTTGTTGCTTGCATTGTTTCATGATCATGGATGATGTTAATTGCCCCAAAAGTAATTAATTTTAGGAAGCATTGTCTTAGATTGCCCACTAAGTCAGGAAAACAACCACTGAACAAGCCGTAAAGATACATATCACAGCCCATTATTTCATCAATCTTGGAAGAGTTGTGGTAGCATGTATTACGTGCAACTCACAAACCTAAGCTGTTTGAATATTACCTGGTAACTTAAAGCCTTGGTTCTGAACCACTGGCCAAAGCAAGCTCCTCCTCTGGTTTAGCTGAGGACTCGCACGGTGGAAAGTTGTGGCATCAGACCCCCAAGAGGGTACAGCATCTCAGCCACAGGTGTGCCATGCATTGGTAGTCCTTAAACAGAGCAGTCATCCACAAGAGCCAACAGGATGTAGGAAAGGAGCTAACAGTATTTTGAGGCTTGAGCAAAGTGGAGGTGCCCGGGTCAAAAGCTGACCTTGTCAAGGAGAGACCTCATTAGCTACTGCCAAGGCTCACCAGGATAATTTCTGTGGAGAAACAGGGACCAACGTTTGGATCTTTATCAAAAGAAAGGGTTGTGTATCACGTTGTATGTTTTCCCCTCACTTATACCTTCCGGTCGAGAGAAAAGCTGCCATTCTGGTGCCCAAAATACTGCCAAATAGTGCTACAGCACTTCCCTGGTGTCTCCTCCGTCTTCCAGAACAAGCCCTAGAGGAAGAAAACAGAAAGAGCTCCCAAGGGGAACCTGCCCCAACCGCGCAGGTTTCAGCCATTCCATATGTGGGATGGGATTAGGGGGTGCAGGTCTCCAAGTGCCATTCTCCTTGCTCCACGGACACCTGAGCACGGAGGAGTTAAAACCTTGGGGTGGGGCCATATTTACACATTAGCTCTGTGCCATATGCACCAGGAATTGCCTAACACGGCTTCACTCCCCCAAGTCCTTTGTCTATAACCAGGATTTAGCACTGCTAATCACAGCTTGATGAGCAATATCTGATTACTAGCAGGAATAAAAGGCTGTTGGAGCTATTGCATTTACAACTGGCCAGCTGAACTCTAGACCGGGAAGCCACACCCATCCTTAGTTTTGGCTTAAACGGGTTTACTCTGGTTTTTCACGTGTAGTTTCCACTGAAGGTCTCTCCTGTGCTTGACTGCAGCCGCAGCTTATGTACGAGAAATCAGCGCGTCCCCGTGCATTCCCAGTAAATCCTCCTCAGCAGGAGGAGAGCATCACACCTGCTCCCGCCAGCCCCAGTCCAGCCCTTCATTGCTGCTGGGACCAGCCCACTGGGTTTGCTTGAAGCCAGCGCAGCAGAGCAGCGAGGAGAAGGCGTTGGCCTCCCTCCACCCTGGGAAGTGCCACCATCCAGGTAGTGTGTGGGGTGACTCACCTGGCACCGTCTCCGCGGCCACACCTGGCGGGCTGCGGGCTTATCAGGAGGGGGGGCAATAATTTGCAGTTAAGAATCATTGATGAAAGGATCTGGGACCTTGCGCCTGTTGCCGCCTTACCTATCACGGTGAGAACAGCAACAACGGCACGGATGCAGCGAAGCCCGGTGCACGGCTGGAGGGAGGAGGAGAGGAAAAGAGGACCACAGCAAGGCCTCCTGCTCTGCTGCGCCCTGTCTCCCCAGGAGCCCAAGTTGGAGAGGAGGCACAGCTCCCAGGGCTGCTCTTGCCCTCCTGGGACACACAGGGTCACCCGCAAACCGGCGTGGCCCATGAGGCAGAGGGACACCAGGGGCACCCCCAACCAGGTGGAGGGGGGAGCGCGGTGCTCCTACCCCACAAGCAGTTCCGTGCCCCCGACTCCGCTCATCCCTGCAGCATTTTCCCCACGTGCCGGGCACGCACTCCCACGCTGCCGCCGCAGAGCAGGTCCCCAGTAACATTAACCCGTTTGCCCTGGGAGGGAGAGCACGGTGATTTCTCTTATAAGCCAAATCTCAATAGCGCTGGGTAAGAAACTACCGTTTCAGAAACCCCGGAAAAGGTTTCAATTAAGATTTTTACAAGGAAAGATAAACCATCTCATGTTGGGGCCAAAAAAAGAAAGAAAAGTTACACTTTGGACTGAACAAAATATTTTCTCATTTCTAGCTTTTTTCTTTTTTTTTTTTTGTACTACCAAAAGCAAAGGGAAGCGGAGCACACTAAAAAAAATAAAAAGGACCGGAGACACACAAAGTTCTCTGGTGACCTCAGAGGTAACACCCCAGGGGTGGGAGAACCACAGTGAAACCTCTGCAGCTCACGTACCCAGCGCGTCCCTCCACGATGCAGCATGATAGGACCAGCCAGTTTCTCTTTTGCAGATGGTGCTTTAAGTACTTAGGCCCAAGGTAACAAAACAAAATCAAACAGGACTAAATGCTTCCAGAGCACTGGCAGGAGGGACCAGACAGTCAAGGTCCTGCTCCAGTAAGCGTTTCTCCTGAAGGTATAACGTAATACTGCCAGGAGCAATGTGCCAGGGGCAATTAACCTGAATTCCTGTGCTGCTGAATAGCAAATTTCCAGAGGTAACAGCCTGCTGCTCATTAAACCCCTTGGTTAACAAAGTACCATTAACCCCACCCTTCCTTGAACAGAGTCCTAGTTTCTTCAGCAGGTTGGACTCATGAGTGCTTTCCTCACCACCAACACATTCATCACTTTTCCAGGAATTTCACAAAAGGACATGTAGCCACATAGGGCAGTTCTAGTGAATATGAGCTGGACCCAAAAGCGTTTTGACACCCAGGTTAGTAGCCTTGACATAACAGAATCAAACTATTGAAGGCATTTAGGGTGTGCATGTAACTTAAAACGTATTTACGAAATAAAACCTAAGAGGCTAACACATAACAGATTATTGTTCTGCGATCCCACGGGGCCTCTGATTCTGATAAGAAGGCGTCCAAGTAAAACAAGAGGAATTAAGAAAATAAAATCAATGTTTAGCGACCAAAAGTTAAGAACTATAACGTGCAGTTCTGTGTGCGAGTACCCCTATTCCAACTGCAAAAGCTATCGTTAGAAAAATAGAAAAAGGGAAAAAATGCATTCAGCCTAATGGGGTAAATGCACTTTCAACTGAATACTCTTATTCCTTTTTGTTGTACACCTTCAATAGGTGAAACTCCTCTGTGACAGCTTGACAGTCCTTTCAAGATGGTATTTTGGACTGGAGTCTCAAGTCTTTTCACTTGAGACTTTGTGGGGAATGAGAAAAATATGTTGGGGCCAGAGCTGCTGCTGTTGGAACATGTTCCTGTTTCCTACAAAACAAGCACATACAAATGAGGAGAGGAAGAAATTAAGCAAGAAAAAGACACTTTTGACCCTGGCACTCTATTCAACTTGCAGTATTACTGCTGAGAAAGTAAAAGCAGTTTAACTACAAAGTCCCTCCCGCATACCAGCAACTAGGCTTTTAAAGGCATGATTTTAGTGTCTTGTAGCAGTTCTGTTAAGGTCACTTTGGGTAGGGAAATTAATATGGGGTAAAAAGGAGAGAGTGGGATAGGAGTGATCGGAAAACAAAAGCAGGATGACAAGGAGCAATATGGGACCAGGAAGATGGCAATTCTGGGTTCATATACTATAGGTGAGTTAGCTGAAGCCAATGGGCCTCTTTGCTGGAGGGTGCCTTTAACCTCAAGTGAAGACAACCTGACTGCGCTGTGGGAGCCTGAAGACCCAGGAGAAGACACTGGTCTGGCAGCCCTGATCTTCCAGATGAACAGCAGCTTTATGGCCACACACAGCCTATGGAGGTGCCACAGCCAGAGCACTTCAAGTGGTATCAACGCTATTGACATCTCTTTCCTTTGCTTTTTTCTGGTTTTGGATTGGTTTTGGGTTTTTTTAAGGGAGTGTCAGTTTGGTTTGGTTTGTTTCAGTTTTGAGGGGTTTTTTAGTTTCCTTTTATGCCAGGTGCCTGGAAAACATCTTGACATTGAAATTTCATATTCAGCAGACCAGTTCAAGCCTGTTGTTGCCTCCATTTTTGTTGTATTTCTGTGAAGGACTGTATGTGAAAAGGCTGAGCTGGACTTCATTACATTTTCCAATTTAGACTCAGGCTGCTCATACCAAGCCAGGTGCCAAACACCCTAGAAGGCAAGAAACTGGCTTCTGAAACTTCTTGATGAACTCTAGAATGACAGCAACACTTCCTTTCCCAGGACTTTTTGTTGAGTGAGGAGATAACAAATGAATGGCCCAAGCCACCTTTCCTTTCAGTTACACAGAATTTGGGGATATTTCGGTTAATATGGGGTATGTAGACTTTAATTCTAAGGAGAGTAAAATGCCAGTCAAAGGAAGAAATAACTACAGCCAGCATGGCTTAGGCAGAAGGCCCCTTAGCCAGGCAGACCACACCTGGGTACCCAACATCAAGTTTATAGAGGAAGACTCCCATTTCCCATAGGGGAGAGCTTGGGGGAGAGAAGATGATGGAGTCTGTGGAGGTGGGCTTTCCTCTTTCCCAAGCTGAGACAAGTTTGCTTGGGATCAAACCATGGAAAGGGGTAGCCAAACAGAGAATTACTGGGAAGGGCATCGCTACCCAGCACAAGTGCTGTAATGTCTTCAGCTGGATAGAGACAAAAGATAAATAAATCATATTTCAGATACCAGAAATGCTGTTAAAAAAAAAAAAAAAAAAAAAAAAAAGGGGGGGAAAAAAAAAAAAGCAGGAAACGATGGAAGGCTACTGGGCAGCTGCCTTACTAGCACTTCACAGTGGTGAGAAGAGAGCTTGAGGCTGGGCCCATCACCAATATACCTGAGAGGAATGCATTTATTGTGCTTAAAGAATATTACTCATGGAGGTGATCTGGACAGATGACCTGGGAAGAAGGGAAGCGATAAAATGAGAACCTTACATTCCATTAGAAATCTGCCTCTGCAGTTGTTTTCTCTGCACCTCAGACTGCATTTCTGTATTTATGCCAAGTAGCTTTTCCCATATCATATATCTTCGGGTCTAGCCAGACAAAGGGGAAGTAATAAATTTGAGCATATAGAACAAGAAATAAAATGCAGAAGTTTTATACTGCTGTCCCATCAGTCTGAGATATGAGATCTTGGCTCAAGCAACAATCAAGAAACACACTGAGCAGCATTAATTCCTCTCAAGTGTTTTCTTGAGAAACAGTTTCTCTTATTTTAGCCCCAAAGTTACCTCTGTTCCTTGCAAATATCTGCCTTAATCCCAGCAGAGGGATGGCTATGCTTTCAGTAGTGAAAAATTATTTGCAGAGGTAACAAACCTATTATAACTGAAATGACGGATGGAACTGCTAACCGCAAAGGGAGGAAATTCACAGAACTCGAGATTTCCCATTTTCATCATTTTTGTGCATCTCTCATCCCAGCAATTCATCTCACATTAGCACCGACAGTGAGGTCACAACAGGTTCAAGGAATGCTCGCATCAACACCTGAACAAGGTTTTTTGTGCTGTAAAATCTCTTTCCTCTTCGGATTACAGGAGGAAACACAATCTGCAGAACCAATGTTTCTAAAACTGGTGGGAGGACTATTTTTAAATGCAGCCCAGCAACAGATGTATCTAGCTTTGAAATGCTTAATTGAAAAATGTTCTTTTGGTTAGATTTTTCCACTACAGGCCAGCCTCTCCCTCTTCTGGTTGAAACATCTGCGTTATAACGTCCTGTGAGGAAGTTTGCGTGTTGGAACTGCGGCCAAAATTTTAGCCAGATAGGCACAAGCAGGCGTTGAGTGAGAGTCACGGATGTGATCTGCGTCGGGTGAGTGTTACTATCACTGTCCGGGGCAAACTTGACAGAAGCTGGTGTGTGGCCTCGGCAATATCAAACATGAGAGAGCTTGCTGCTGGGCCAGCCTCCCAGCACACTTCAGCTTCTCATGGCCCAGCACAGGTAGTTCAAAAGCTCAGGAAGAGCAGGATGAGGCCCTTTACAATTCTCTGTGCACATACAACCTGTCCGTAAAAGCTCTCTACAAAAAAATGAGCAAGCCCTTCTCAGCCAGGGGCAACCCATTGGCTCCGTCTGTTTACCTCAATAGGAAATTATTCCTAAAGTCGGTCTCTGTTTGTTGCAAGAAACTGACTTGCAGGTCAGGGCTTTCAGTATTGATTCTGCTATCCGGTTAAAATCACGTTCCTACACACCCTATCCAAGGAGATCTATCGTTTTAATACAGAGAAGCTACAATTCCAATTTTCACTCTCCTAAGGTTGGTGTGAAACAAAGCACACAGTAAAATGACTGGTTTACATGGGCCACTGTACACATTTGAAAGCAGACTTTATCTTCAATATTTAAAATTGATATATATTTAATTTGCCATTTTTGCTGTACTTGAGAAACAGTAATGGGACCCCCCTAGGGCTAATTTAATATAGTTTTGTGAACAAAGCATCTGCTTCACGTCTCCGAGTAAATGAGTTTAAAGTCTTTTACAGAGTGGACTGCATTAACCTTTCTAATTATTTTTCTCCTGAGAAAGCACTTCCAGATTTCTCCTGACAAAACATATTTCACTCCTGAAGCATATTTACCACCAATAATTAAAACCAAAATGGAGCAAACACACACATGCTTTTGTAAAATAGGCAGCCCAGCAGCAGAACTGCAAACACTGAAGAGCATCACGGCTCCATCCAGCCTTGGAGCTGCCTGTAACCACCGTTGATAACAAATTTTTATGCAGCACAACGTGTGTGCTAGCTACAGATTAACCAAAATAACCAAACCCCTTGAAGTTAAGGTCTGACACCAGGAATGTGTTTAGTCCTCTCATTTTAAAAGTCCTATGTTTGCGTTAAAAGCAGATGCTTGATTTGCTCCGGGAGAGCACTGTCTGTGCATTCCAGCGTGGCAGAGGATCAGTATTTATCACCAAAACAAACCCAGGAACATCCATGGGATCTTTAAATGACTGAAAACAAAGTATATGTCCTCCCATTCTCTGTCTACTTCAAACCATATACAACTCTGTTTTATGTTACTCCACAGAGCAGCTAAGGCACTGGAATGGTGTCTTCCTATGATAAATACTGACACATATATCAGGAACTCAGCATGTTCACAAAAGTGAAATGAACTGAAATGACAGTGCAGGGAGTCACCCAGCAGCTGCTCCCTTTGAAGGGATATGGAAATTGGAGATGGCAAACCAGAAAGGATCACCTTTCCTCTGTCTCTGTCAATGCCATTCACATACCCCTTGATTCTTAGCTCAAATCTACAAAGGGAAAAATTCTTTCACAATGGCCACATTGAACTGAGAAACAGTGGAAAATTGCTGATTTGATTCTATTATAAAACACACAGAATTATTTTGGACTAGGCACAATAGCACTAAATTCTGTTTTAACTTGGTAAATTATAACTGGCCATTCATATGCTGAACTTACATCAAAGAGCAATTTATTTTGAATAATAGCACATAATTCATCCTAACGTGTGTAATTAGAAACAAAATGCAGCATGTGCCCAGGCATCACATTGAGGGAGAATGGAAAGTGCAGACTTTTGAATTCATACTTTGTAGGAACTGCTTAATAACACAACTGGTAAAGATTAATCATCCGTCACAGTGCAACAGATCAGGTAATATTAAACAACTAAACAAAAATCAAGCTGCTCAGCACAAAAGAAACCCATTATAAACACAATGAAAATTATATGTGCCAAAGCTAAATTAATTCCTGGTATAAGTCAACTATTAAGAAGGGGGGAAAAAAGGAAAAAATCATAAAAAATTCACTCGGGCCTCTGTTTCTGCAGTGCCTTGTATTTCCAAAGACAGGCTGAAGCTCTGCCTCAGCCAGAGATGAAGCAGTCCTGGTCAGGCTGGTCAGATGGACAGCAAGGACAGGCTGGAGCCCACCACCCAGCTTCCCAGCAGGGCCGGGGGACACCACAGTGAGGAGGATTAGGGTGGCCACATCCCAGCACCACCAAGCACCCACCTGTAGGAATCTGCAGCAAGCCCTGAGGGGTCTCAGCCAAACCAGCAGCAACTGCTTGGGCTACAATCAGAGCATGGGGGCTCTCCGGGGGTCCTGGGTCTGTACTGCCAATGATTTTTGCATGTTATGGCTAGCCAGGCGAAACGGCATCTTCATTTCTCCAGCAAAACTCTCCACACCCTAAGTCTTTTTCCACCCCAAAGTACTACTGACTAGCAAGACTGCTTCCCTCCCCCCCACCTCCCCAAAGTATTTGCACATAGTTGCCCTGATCCCTGAGGTAAGCACTAAAAGATACAAGGACTCTGCTACTGTGTACCAGGCAGCAAACAAAAAAAAATAAATAATAATCTGTAGGGAAGATGCTGACATGGAAACCCCTTTGTAAAATGGAAAGAGCGAGTGGAACGCAAACGAGCAAAAAGCAAAAAGGCTTTCAACTGTTAAAGTGCAGTTTTACCAAAAAAAAACCCCAAAACCCTGCCTGCGAAATACAGCGACTTACCAGCTTCAAATAAAATAAAAGAAGTAGAAATGTCATTATGATAAAACATCTATATCATGTAGCACATGGGAACCAGGCACAATTCTTGGCTAATGACTTCCTACCTTTCTGCATACGTACTTTGTCCCAGTGGCTGCTGCATCGTATTTGGAGATGGTGTGTCACTGAAGCTTTTGTAACAGATTTTTAGTATAATAATTCTGATCGTATTTAATGGATTTACCACTTACCTTTGAATGACTGCATTTAAATTGTGTTTATCCTGTCATTTATCAAGGTATTCTTTGATTCTGCTTTGCTGTCTGTCATTCAAATCAACACTGAAATTTGGCGTCAAGAAGAAAGTACTCTGAGACACACACGTTACCTTACCTAGACAGCCAGTCAAGGGACTACAGGGAACAGAAAGGCCTCTCTTCAGTTTTCAATGTTTTTTACCACAGGACAGTAGCCACACAAAGGAAATACAGTTGTGACAAAAGGCTGAAGAGATGATCCTGGTCAGACAAAGACCACCTTTCTTAAATTCTCAGATAAAGAAAGTTTCTCTGAACTATCTTTTCCCCAGCTGTTTTTCCCTCACCTGGCTTGACTCTTCTGCACTCTTCCCATTTCCCAGCTCTGACCTGGTTTGTTCCCAGGACTCATCATCAGTTGAAGCTGAAACAACGCTTTATGGAGGGCACACGGCTCTGAACATCTCCGTCTCTTGCAGCTGGGAAGAGAGGGCAAGAGCAGAGAGCTTTTTGGAGGCTGTGGTGGCCAGAGTTGTGGAGTGGAGAGCTCCAAAGAACCAAAAGCAACCAGTCACAGTAAGTGAAAAGGTGGACTTACAACATTTGTCAGTCCTTAGTAATAACTCAACATATTTTGGAGGTAACTAAGAGTTGCTCTTGAGCTTTCTGTAGCACTTGAGAGACCATCATAGCTGCCTGTGCTGGGTGCAGGTGTCCCCCTTCTGGGTGTTTGGGTTTGGTTTGGTTTTTTTTTAAAGTTGCTTTCTGAAGCTACCTGTGTTCTTCCTCTTTACTCAAATGCGTTTCGCCAAACAAATGTCAGCAGGCCATAATCCAGTTCTTTGGAAAACAGATAGCAAAAAGCCAGCTGCATTGGTTTTAGACAGCTGGGAAAGAAGCCAACAGTGGGGTTAATCTCCCCATGCTTTGCTCTTCCTTCCTCACATGAGTTTCAGCGTATTTTAAAAGGTTTATGGGGTTGTATTTGTGTATATGTATGTGTATGTGTGTATATTTTTATACACACTTTTTTAAAACAAAAAACAAAAACAACTTTCATATGTATGTGTACAGATACAACCTAAAAGGTTATATAGTAATTGTGGTTGTTGCTAATAAATGTTAAAAATGATCCGCTGGTTGTGCGTAACCACAATATCAAAGCCAGACATGCAAGAGGCTCCTTTACCTACCACTGTTACTGAAATTGATGTTTATAGAAAACATGTTTGTTTATGTGATGATGCTAAAGATTGAATAATGAATTCCTCAGGGTTTTTTGAGGTTCACACAGAAAAAAAATTGAAGTGCTTACACAGCTGGTCCTGCACTTCTTCCCTTCTATTTGGCAATCGGGAGTTATCCTGGGCATTGAAACAGCTTAATGTTGTTTAACATTAAAGCTAAGCAATGTAAACAGCTAACAAAAGGCTATCGTAGGCCCTAATGCTAAGATACACATCGTACTGAGGAACTGCCACTCTCCTGACTTGCAAGGACAATTAAGCAATTGAAGACAGGAATATACAGGGGCTGGTTTTCATGTCACTGGAGTCCCACCGAAATAAGGAGAAATGTCCATTGTTATGACCTGTTTTAACAGGTTAAGGAAATCTTTAAGCCTCTGATACCAAAATCATGACTAAGTAGCTTCAGTTTCCATGGCTGTCTCCCAGCCTGCAGCTACTGCGTAGTGCTGGATTGGCAAAGAGAAGGTAAATAATGGGCTGAACCCCACCACTTTACAGCTCTGGGGACATACGGGACCACAGCTGATAATGAGAGTGAGCACGAGGAGGATCTAACGCTCTTTAGCAGCCGTCGCCTCCAGGAGTTTACTCCTAGCATTGATGGAAGGCATTATGGCTTGGACTGAATCACCATGGAGAAGCTGGTATTTCTGGCTGCTCTTCAGTCTCTGTTGGCCTGGTCTGGCCAATATCGTAACTTCACAGCTAAAACAAGGCTTCTGGGCTGACAGGCGTTTCAGCCAGACACTCACTGCAGCTCACAGCCAGCAAAACCCACTGCCTCCTAAAAACATCATGGTCCCGGGCTATCAATTTCTGCCAGTTTCACATAGCGGTGCTGACGTGTCCTTGCAGTGTTGATAACTCCAGCCGCAGTGAAGCTGACCTTGTGGCTGCAGTTTAAAGGCAAGGAGTGCGATTTAGGAACAGGCTTGTGCCAAGAGCTGCAGAAGAAGGTAGATACTTTCCAGACAACCCAGAAAACAAAATGCACCCTTCTGAGACACCCAGAATCCCTGGTAATCCTGCATTTCATTGACAGACCTGCCTTTCCTACACGTACACCATAGTGCTACGTTCAGCTCTTTGGGGAGCCACACACGGGGCTGTCCCAGGAGAGGGACAAGCAGGGCACTGAGGGCAACCCCCCAGCCCACAAGGTCCATCAAGGGTTGAGCCAGGACCTTGGGGTCCCACCAGGAGCAAAAAGAGCTGGGACTGGAGACAGGCTGGGCAGAGGCTCCCCTGTAATGTAACCTGTCCACCCCGGACAGGTGCCCGGAGCTGAACTGAAACGGGGTCCTGGACCTCGGTTAGGGTGGGGAGGCCCCAGAGGAGGCTGGGCAGGACAGTGAGGGCTGGCAGTGCTCTCAGAGGCCAGAGGGGCTCCTAAAAGCAGGAGGCACACATAGAATTACCTACTGTGAGGCCTCAACTCCTGAGTGTCACCTACCTACAAGGGTCTCAATTTTATTTCTGGGAATCTACTGCTCAGTTGCTGCCCGCCCTGGACATACCAAAGTCCTCTGGCTGCACAACGCTTTTTTACCAGTGAAACTTCCCAATGCATGAAGATCTTCCCTGACAGATCCAGAAATGTGAAAAACCATGACAACACTAAAAGTCACAGTGCCTAACCCAGGAGAGGAAGGCTAGGCATCCCTCCACACATCACACCAGGAGAGCTTGCAGGATGCAGCTTCCAGACCTCGTGTCAGACCAGCAGAGCACAGCACACTCTCCACACATCCCTTGGGTTCATTCATGAGCCCAGTGTTACCAATCTCTGTTTGACCCTTCATCTGAGCAACTTGAGCCTCACGTCCACATCCTAGGTGAGAACTGCAGTTAATGGATTTTTAGGCAAAAGGGAGACATCTGGTGCCTCTGACACTTGCGTTGAGAGAGAAAGACCCAGTACAAGGGCTGATCTCCAGGAGAAAGCAAACCTATTTATTCCATCTGGTGATAGATACACCTTCCTCCCACATGGTACCTAAATCCCTCAAGTGTTGGGTTTAAGACATCCCCGGTTCATACCTTTTGCCATTATTTTTTTTTTTTTGTGGTGGAGATGTATGCAGTACCGCAAGCCTGTTCATTATATAGGACTTCATTTTACTGGGAGGACAGACAAAAATTTCACTGGTATCAGTTTTCTCATGCTTGAGCTTTCTGACATAAACACACAGATGTGCAACAGGAATTTAAAGCATTTCTTTAAGCCTCAGCTGATAAGAGCAGTTAGATATTGTATCTGTACACAAAAAAACTCCGGCATTGTGCAAAACCCTCATCTGCTTTTTGGACTATTATTGCAAAAACACAGACATGTCTCTCCAAATAAAAATGAAACTGCAAATATACATTTATATTCATTAGCCTAAATATATTTACTGCCACTGCAATTTAGACTATGGCTGTCCATCATTTCCCATTGTTTCTTCATATTCTGTGTCTGTAGCAACTACTGCTTCACTCTGTATTTATAAATGCATTTGTTCACAGACCACGTTTATTTTGCCTGTTTGTAACTGGGCCTTGTAACATAGCATTTCTGGTAACAGAAGGAGCAAGCGATTTTCCTCTTAGTGGGTCCTGCTTTTGAAACAAGTATTTTTTTTTACAAACCTAACAGAACCATTAATTTTAAGGTTTCTCCTCTTCCTGAATTCCATTCAGCCCTCATTCTCATATCTCCTTGATGTCTGACAAACCAGATTAGATACAACAGAACCTCAATACACAGCAAATCTCTAAACACGATTAGATTAGAGCATCCTGAAATGTCTTTGGGAGCTGATATCATATCATCAGCAGCAGCCATTCACCAACCACCTACTTTTCCACGTTGTTTAGAGGTATTTCAAACAGCACTGAGCTTAATGTAGATGCATAAGGGATTCCAGTTGGTGATTCCCCTCCATCGCGAAAATGAACATTTTTCTCTATCTTTTACCAGTATTTGCAGCTTGCCTTACCATTCATGTGGAGAAGTCTGTGTCATGTTGGGGGAACTCGCACAGGCCTAAAAGATTTCAGGTACAATCCCACTCTATAATTTCCCCTTGTCATGTGGCAATACACAGAGTATGAATAGCCTGAACAGAGTGCATTGATTAGCAATTCCCAGGAAGAAGGAGAGAGCATCTCCCTTCCGGGAGCGGAGCAGGAATGTAAATTACCAGGTTTCAGACCACGAACCCGCCAAATTAATCATCTGTAAACATCAAAGAGAGCTATTTTATATTTGATGCAGTATAACAAAAATAACCACCAGCCTGGCATGAAAGCTGACACTGTTGTCTACATCAGGGAACGTTATATTTCATCACTTGCTTAAGCGGTCACCAGTTTCCTGCTCTTTGGTTTAAATATATACTGAATACCTTAAATCAGAAACAGAAACATGCAATACAACTAATGTTCAGTATCCATACCAGTATCCACACAAAAGAACAACAAACTACATAGTAAGAGAAGACACGGCAGCATCATGTTACATACAAATGCCAAGCGCTGCAAAATGTTCCAGGTGTCTCATGGAAATATGGAGACATGCTATTGATAGTTAAAGTTTACTCAGTTTGAAAACTCTAGTTTGCTTATAGTTTGAAAACCACATTTTGAGATTTTCTTTGTCAACAAGTTTGCTGACAACACCAAGCTGTGTGGTGAGGTCAATAAGCTGGAGGGAAGGGATGCCATCCAGAGGGACCTGGGCAGGCTTGAGAGGTGGGCCCATGCAAACCTTATGAAGTTCAACAAGGCCAAGTGCAAGGTCCTACATCTGGGTCAGGGCAATCCCAAGCACAAACACAGGCTGGACAGAGAATGAATTGAGAGCAGCCCTGAGGAGGAGGACTTGATGGTGTTGGTTGATGAGAAGCTCAACACAAGCCAGCAATGTGCACTCGCAGCCCAGAAGGCCAACCGTATCCTGGACTGCATCAAAAGAAGCATGGCCAGCAAGTCAGGAGAAGTGATTCTCCCTCTCTACTCCACTCTCATGAGACCCCGTCTGGAGTACTGCATCCAGTTCTAGGCCCCTCAATGTAAGAAGGACATGGACCTGTTGGAGTGAGTCCAGAATAGGGTCACAAAGATGATAAGAGACTGAGAGAGTTGAGGTTGTTCAGCCTGGAGAAGACAAGGCTCCAGGGAGACCTTATAGTGACCATCCAGTACGTGAAGGGGGCCTAGAAGAAAGACGGGGAGGGACTCTTTATCAGGGAGTGTAGCGATAGGATGAGGGGTAATGGTTGTAAACTGAGAGTAGATTTAGTTATTATGAAGAAATTATTTGCTCTGAGGGTGGTAAGACACTGGAACATGCTGCCCAGAGAAGCTGTGGATGCCCCATCCCTGGAAGTGTTCAAGGCCAGGCTGGATGGGGCTTTGAACAACCAGGTCCAGTGGGAGGCATTCCTGCCCATGGCAGGGTGGTTGGAACTAGATGATCTTTAAAGTGCCTTCCAACCCAAACCATTCTGTGATTCTATGCAAAAGTGAGGAAGGGAAAAGGAGGTTGGAAGGAGTAAGGAATATTTTATCCTCTATACTATATCTTAAAGAAGATATTCTCACCCCAGGTCACTGAATATTTTAATGTGTCAAGTCAAAGCATCATGACTTCTTCTGATATCAGATAAACACAAGCTATGTTTTCACAGGATTTTCTTTGACATTGTTATTTAAGATCAATTAAAACATGTCTACTGAATTAATTGAAAGCTGATTCACAGCTCAAAAAATGCAGAACAGATAGAAGACTGGAGGAATGCAGGTAGAACTAAGTTTGCTGCTCTGAATAGAGCCTGGAAAGCACCTCACTGCCACTGCCCCAAGCCCCACTGAAACACCTTGGTTGAGTCCAGGAAGATTTTAGAGATTCCAGAAAGATTTTCTGGCTTGTTCTTGGCAAGATAAGCAGAAACATTTCAGTAAAGCTTTGTGTGACTGTTTCTGAATGCTTCGATCCTTTCCTTTCCTCTCTGCCTTTTTCATATCCTACCCACACTGAGCACCAAACTTTAGGAAAGAAAAAGTGGCTGCTACAGGAAGCAGTACACTAAGTACACCTCTCAATTGCATAGGAGAATTCACAATACAGAACACTGGACATTTCCAGGAATGGCTTTTGTTTTTCTGGAAGGACAGTGTATACTGTGTGTAGTCTCTCTCCTGAGCACTGTACTTTCAGGCTAGCAGTCACATTCTGTTCCTCTCTTCCCTTTTTAATTCTCCCTTCCCAGGTGCTGTACTGTACCAATACGCGTTATTCTGTACAGCCAGAGTTGTCAGTGTAATGTCCAAAAACTGTAGATTAATAAAAGCAGGAAATTATCTTCTTCATTTGACGCCATAGAACGATTTAGGTGGACAGAAATACCATCTTATCAATTACAATCGAGTTGAGTTAGCCTTCTGCTCGTACAGCCAGTTACACGTGATCTCTGAGAAATGACTCCCATTGGGGTTTATATCTAGCACCTCACCCACAAGCTGGTGAATATGGTAGCAGAAAGCTCTAAGAGAAAAGCACCCAGTTCCTCAAACAGCATGTCCCAAAGCTCACTTTAACTTCTTCCAACACCAGCCAACCTTTTAAAGCTTATTTTACGTAACCTGCTGGGAGCACAGCCTGAGGTTTGTGTGGCTGCAGGCTGTGCAGTATATAAACAAGAAAGCTGGTATGTGCGCACAATCTCCAGAAACAGAAGAGGCTTGAGGCACGTTTTCCCAGAAAAAATCTGCTGTTATCAGCCCTGAAGACAAAGTTTGTTTATCAGCTGTCTAAGCAGGCAGCTTGATCTTAGCAGATAGGGTTAGAGATACAGCACGCCCCGGGTGTCTTTTCAAAAGTATGCGCCCCTGCAAAATACCGGTCTCCATTCGTGTTAATGGTTAAGTCCTACGGTCAGTATTGTGCAGAGGGCAGATCAGCCGACTGTTTCCTACAAGCCTTAGAACCTGTGAATCTTAAATTCTGTGAGGACAAGGGCACACGTGTGCCAATGGCCCTGGCCAAGCAAGGCGTTTGAACCGCCACGGGCCGTTGATGGAGTTGCAGACGTAGCTATATGTTACCTGAAGTACAAGACGGTCTCAGCACGTGTCCTCTCAGCTGATCCGATAGCCTGAACACTCACCTCAAAGGCAGAATTTCACCTTAAATCCTTCTGATAGAAGTTCACATCTCAGAAGTTATTTACTTTTTCAGGGCTTCCTACTGTGTTCCTCTCCTTTACATTGCTATTTATTTACTAAACCACAAACTCACATGTATTTGAAAGATGTATTTGCTAACACGCTGACATCACAACATATTGTCTGACTGAAAATAAGATTTCCCATGAAGCACACAGAGGAAAACTGGTACCACGTCAAGAGAAGACAGCAGCAGCCTGTTAGCACCTTTGTGCAAAACAGCAAAATGCACATCCATAATACCTTCCCCATGTCCAAATAAATAGTGTGGTGAATATACTGCCATGAGACATCTGCCAAGCCCACAATCCATGTTTTATGCTACAAGTTTTTTAGTCTGTCTTATTTGGATGAGAAAAACAAACAAACAAACAAGCCCACCTTCTGAAAAGCTGTAGCTTTGACTTCTAGTGAAAGAAGTAATGCTGAAATAGAAAATGCCTTAAAATACTTTTCCCATTAGTGTGGGTGGAAAACTAGTCCTTGAAAATACGTGTAGAAAACAGAGATATTACTACTTTCCCTATGCCTGCAAATGACGTAAATACTTTTAATTACAAGAAAGGATGAAAAAGGCTGGAAATGAACTATTTCCACCACACGCCACTTTTGATTCACTGTTGAATGCACTTATAATGCAGGATAACAAGCGTCAGCCCTAATGAAAAGGGAATCAAAAACCTGGATGTCAGAAGCAGACTTTGAGGGAGTGAAGCAATCGACTCCCAGGACCCCAAGGATCAGTACTGGCTCCAGTCCTGTTCACTATGTTCATCAGTGACCTGGATGAAGGCACAGAGTGTACCGTCAGCAACTTCGCTGGTGACACAAAACTGGGAGGGGTGGCTGGCACACCGGAAGGCCGAGCTGCCATTCAGCGCGACCCAGACAGGCTGGAGAGTTGGGCAGAGAGAAACCGTGTGAAATTCAACAAAGGCAAGTGTAGGGTCCTGCACCTGGGGAGGAATAACCCTGTGCACCAGTACAGGTCAGGGGCTGACCTGCTGGAAAGCAGCTCTGCAGAGAGGGACCTAGTAGTCCTGGTGGACAACAGGGTGACCATGAGCCAGCAATGCGCCCTGGTGGCCAAGAAGGTCAGTGGCATCCTGGGGTGCATCAAGAAATGTGCGGCAAGCAGGTTGCGGGAGGTCATCCTCCCCCTTTACTCTGCCCTGGTGAGGCCACAACTTGAGTACTGTGTCCAGTTCTGGGCTCCCCAGTTTAAGAAGGACGGGGAACTGCTGGAGAGGGTACAGTGAAGGGCTACAGAGATGATTAGGGGGCTGGAGCATCTTTCTTATGAGAAAAGGCTGAGGGAGTGGGTCTTTTCAGTCTGGAGAAGAGAAGGCTGAGGAGGGATCTCATTAATGCTTACAAATACTTAGAGGGAGGGTGCCAGGAGGAGGGGCCAGTCTTTTTTCAGTGGTGCCCAGTGATAGGACAAGAGGTAACGGGCACAAACTTGAATGTAGGAAGTTCCATTTGAACAGGAGGAAGAAATTCTTTCCTTTGAGGGTGGCAGAGCACTGGAACAGGCTGCCCAGAGGGGTGGTGGAGTCTCCGACTCTGGAGACATTCTGAACCCACCTGGATGCCACCCTGTGCAACCTGCTGTAGGTGGACCTGCTCTGGCAGGGGGGTTGGACTGGATGATCTCCAGAGGTCCCTTCCAACCCTGATAATTCTGTGATTCTGTGGCCTCAGGAAGGTCAGGAGTTAAAGACAGGAGAGGACTCACAGTGGGATAGCTGTATGTCACCAGTGCATTCCTAAGATATTTTGCTTTTAACAGCAGCCGAGTTCTTACCATAACATCTCTCACTGATTAGTGAGCCACTTAAATACAGAAATCAATTATTAGTGACATAAAAGGCACAAATTATTGATCCAGAAAATCAGCTTAATCTTCCTCAGCTTTTGTATGAAGTCAATTATGCAGATGTGGAGCACACAGTACACACTGGCAGAGTCAAACTCTGCAGTAATACTGCAAATAAATTTACTTAGCTAATGCCTCAGAGTCTAACCTGTGTGAATGCTACGGATACCAGCAAAATTCAGCATATCAAGCTCTTTTATTGCCACCTTGTGGCTAATGCACGTATAAAGTCACTTTGTTGGGAGGCGAGCAGATAAGGAATTCCTTGCACTGTGTAACAAGCTAACAAATCCTGGCATAAATCAAAGTGGAATTTTAAATTTAGTTACATTTAATAATGATGTTTTGCAATGGAATGAGACTCTCCTCTGCAAGACGAGTATGAATCAAATACTAGGTGAAAACTTAAGCATGAAGGGAAAAGCTAAGTAACTACCCCAGTTGTGATGTGCCAGTTGTGCAGTCCTCACTCAGCCTGGCACTCTTTCTGGTGGGACACAAAAGACAACGTTGCCACTAGTAAGTAACTTAAAAATTAATCCAATTAAATAATCCTTCTAGGAAATCCTTGTAATACTTTCCAAAGCCTCTGTGATTTGAAATTCAATTGATACAGAGACAATTGTGGTCTACAAGAAATGTTACCTCCTTTTAAGCATTAGATCCCACAACACCGTATGGGCTGAATTTGATTATATCCACATCTACTTGAGAATAAGGAAAGGCAAAGGATCCACGAACCAATGAAGAACGGGGACAAAAACACAGGTGGAGGGCTGCCTACCACTGCCAGCAACATCAGTTACTGACCAGAGAACTGTGCGGGCACTCACCAGTCTCCCCAGAGCCCTTTCATACTATACTTCTATATTTACTTCAATTTCACATAGCAGTTCCCTGAATTCTCCAAGTAATTTCCTTCAAACCACCAAGATGCATATAAACCTGCACTGGCAAGCAGAGGGAGTTTTCAGCTTTCCCATACGTTTTTATAGTCTGAAGGCAGAATGGTTTCCTCCTTCCCTTCAGTGTCAGCACCATCCAGAATCCAGAATCAGACAGCTAGGATAAAGGACTCATCCTTGAATAACTCAGTTAGAAAAAATAACACTCATTATCATTATTGGCTCTTGTTAGCTCTTGTTTTAATGGAAGTTATTTATCCAAGTACATTGTAATGAAAATAATTCTCCTTTTGTGGCTACACTATTTATCACAAGGAAGGCTAAGCCTTTACTATCAGTTCTGTATTTTTTTGTGCAAATGCTTGAAAAATTATCTGCTTACAAGGCTAAGATAAATTGCTTTATGATTTATAGGAAGACAATTACACACAAAGCTTGAGGATTTATAATAAAAAGGCTAAGCACCTTAAGCATCTCTATCTAACTGTATTGGAATTTCTTCTGCTTAGGCTTAGTCTGTCTTCTAATAGGATTAAGTTCTGAACACTTCCTACTTTCCCTAGTTACATTACTGGTATCCCAAAATACAGTCAAGAGAGACGACCCCAGGCTTTATCTCACTCTTTTAAGTGAACAGTTCTTAGAACAAATGATTTGACAGTTACAGTATGGCAGGGTAGTGAAAGAGTCATGAAAATTTTCTCAGTAATGCCACAAGCAAATGTTTTCTTAGCAATGATACCAACCTGTAAGATTCGGGGGAAAAAAAGATACCACATGCACATACATACTGTGTGATTATTTAAATTTCAGTGTCATTAACATAACGTGATATTTTTTTAAAATTCTACATTATATCCACACACATAAAAATATACATAATTCAGTGATTAAAAAGGCCAGCATCTGACATGTATAAACATAGTCTCCCATAGGTAAGTTCTACTACTATGTAGTGAGTTAGATGTAGTCTAACAACAGTGGTGGGAAGGAAATGAGTCCTTTTCGCAGTCCAGCATTCTTTGCAAAATTCTCCTACACAAGTTCTTGTTCCATCTTTGCCAGGAGTGACGGGCATGCACTTAAGATACCAGACTGGGATGCAATTACAATGGGGATTAGACTTCTGATGGCTTCATGGGGTTCTGCATGGCCCAGGGAAAACTGTTGTGGTTAAAATGGGTGACGTACAACTTTATTTCCAAGACTTTATCTTATTTGAACATTAAGCCTGTGCATGACTGTGGAGAAGTGAGAGATTCTGGACTTATGATACTATCATGTTATTTTACATATAACATTTAGCTCTGTAAATGTCCTCTTACAGGATGCCAGTAGCATGGCTTAGTCATACCTACATCGTATAATGAGTGGCATGTCCTTGGAAATTACAGCCACTCGTCATGCCCTTGCTGCCTGCACGCACACACATGCACTACTGTGCTACCCTGTATCAAAATCCTCTTTCTGCTGCTGCCGCCTCAACTTCCACGCTGCACAGAGAGTCTGCACGTATTTTCATACCAGATAACGAAGGGAAAGAGTGAAATGAAGAACGGAGGTTTTTCCAAGACTTGTATGTACCTTGTGGGAAGGAAACAAATACATGCCCAGTCATAGCAACATCCACTCCAAGCACTATCATGGCATGGGCCTTGCGTCCATTTGGTTTGTGATGGTGCACTCTGAACCATCTCAAAAGAGAATACAGAGGACACACGTTGAAAAGTGCAAACAAATTAATTTTTTTTTTTAAGTGGCATAGCTTTCAATTTAATCCCATGCAAAATACTTTGATGATCTCACTCTAAAGAGGCTATGTAAAAGGAATAATTGCTGAAAGCTAACAAGTCACAAATAACAGCATTCTTACAACGACATTTTAAAAATCAAGAGGATTTTCACAGTTGATTCTGGGTTTGGGGTCACCCTAGAAAACACCAGTATTGAAGCTGCAGTTAACAGAATCTAAAAGCAAGAACAAAAGCAGCTGTTGGCACCATAGTCTGCAAACCCCTGGTTCATTTAGAGAAAAATCATTTAGCCTGGAACAATATGAAAGCATATTCCACATTAATTGGTCTGGTGTTTCAAGGACGGAAATAAAATTTAAGTCTAAAATACAATCAACATGGCACAAAGACCAATTAAAAACAGGCATGTACCTATTAGAGGACATATAAAGAGGCCCATGAATATTGAAACAAAATTAAACTATATACTACACCAGAGAAAAAGGGGAGAAGGAAAGGGAAAGGACACACAAGAACCAAATACCCCTAGGAGGAGAGAGACAAGGAAATAGGGAATTAGTAGCTTTTAAGCTGAAAAAGATGACAGGAAAAAAAAAAAAAAAAACACATATATTGAGATATATTGAAGACAACAACTGAATGAAATAAAATACATGCGAGGGAGGGTGGGAAACCACAAAAAAGGAAAAGGAGAAATCCTCATTCAAATGCTCCGACTAATCCAAGAGAAGAAAAGCTGCGGAGGGAATGAGGACTGCAAAAAAATAACCACTGCCTTCACGCTACAGACACTGCACAGTTAGGCATGACTACCCCTTAGAGGTACATCGAAAGCAAAGGCTTTTCCACCCTTAAGCCACAGACAGAAGCAAACTGCTGTAAAGCACAGCAGAAGCAATAAAAGAAAAGAGGCACAAAGGGGATCAATATGAGGTGTGCTTCTAGAAGGGAGTGAGCACAACCAGAGCGGCTGCCTTGGCAAGATGATTATCGCAGCACCTCTGAATATACTGGGGAGTCTGGAGGTGTTGGATACTAAAGCTCGTGTTGATGCTGTAGAGCTTTATGCCAGTTCACCATCGGCTGTGGCCCCAGACTGTCCCTCTGAAATGAAAGCAGAAGTACAGGAGACATGAATAAGGAACAATTGGAAAAAATGAGTTCTCTAACTGAATTAACTAGTTCATTGTAAAGGGAAGGATGCTAATAAGTTGCAGCATCTCAAAGATTTCAAAGAAGCAATTTGATGCGATCATTGCATCTTTTCTGCTTCTAAGTTGGTGTGAGTTTTCCTTGTTCTTACAGACCATTCTCCACCACCTATATAATCAAAATGCTCGTGTCTCGGTCTCACATTTAGCACATGTCATGACCTCACTCAGTTTATTTTCTTCCACTCCTCCTCTGACATGGTCATATTTCAGAGACAGTTGTAATTGTAGCTAAAAATAATTAGACTTGTCCTTTTCATATTTGCTATTATCTTATTTGGACATCATTACCTGAAGGGTCTTCAGTTAATCCTCTGGATTGCTGATAAGAAAAGAAAACAAGAGAGTGAGTGAGAAACAGTATGAAAGACTTTTAAAAACATTTTTCTGATTTCATATTTCTATTTTTATATGATCTGACAGGCTTTAAAAACAAAAAAAAACAAAAAAAAAAACAAAAAACCCCAAACCTAACCCGTCTAGCAAATTGATCATGCTAAAAAGCCTCTAAAAATCAAGCTCATTAAAAATAATTTGTGTTAGTGAGCTATATTTTGATAAAGGAAAAAATAACCCTACTTTACTAGTATCTCATATCAATAAAACTGTATGGTCTCAGTGCTACAGAGATCTGGCTACACATATCCACTGAGATAATTCCTTGCAAGAATGAAAACCAGTAGTACTCCTGATGCACTCTATCTTAATTACAACTATTAAATACAGTTGTGTTATGTAGTTATGTAGTATCAAAGTTGTGACACAATTTCTAGCTGGTGATGTATTAAAAAAATCAAAGCTAGATTTCCTGCAGCAACTCTACTTGACTGCTTGAAACACAGTATCACTTTCTTATTGGAAAAGAAAGTTCTTGAATGCAATACGTTTCCACGTTTTAACATTAAGTGCCACTTTGTGGAGAAGTTCTCAGCTTTTTGCCTTGTGGACCACCTGTGTTGCTAGTGAGAATTTTGCAGCTTCAGGAAATTATGAATGCAGAAAAGTGCAAGCTGTGACACTGCCTGCCTTGCAATACTTGTTTGGCATCACTGCTCTTGGGCCAATGCACAGAAGAGGCTTCTTACCTTGCAATGGCATACATATCATGCTGGGTATTTTACATCCAATCCTGCTCTGATCTAGCCAGTAGCAAGAAAAGTATTTAAAATGTCTTTGCTTGACAAAAACATGTTTTTTCTTAGCTTAGATTTGGCAATGAATCAGGAAAACACTTGTTTTCACACCGATGAATCATCCTATGTTTTCAATGCTGTTGGAAACTGGAGTAAATTTATGAAGTTCATTCAGGAAGAGACAGTGTGAACAAAGAGCAGGGAAGATCTGAACTCAGTGACCCCTAGTGGCAAAAAAGGGATCTAACCATCCACTCCAACTAGGCCTTTACCCGAATCTACGGCAAGTAAGAACTTTCTATAGTCATTGCTTTTACTAACAGTTAAATGTGCTCCAGAATAGCAACTTCAGCTGACTGTGAAAATGATGCATGGGAGAAGGTTACCAGGTGTTTTACAAGATAATAGCTATTTTTTTGGTTTCTAATTGTCATGGTTTCAGCTGGGATGGGGTTGACTTTCTTGCTAGCAGCTGGTGTAATGCTATGTTTTGGATTTGGGATGTGAATACTGTTGATAGAGCACTAACGTTTTTGGTTGCTGCTAAGCAGTCAAGGTATTTTCTGCTCCTCACGCTGCCCTGCCAGCGAGTAGGCTGGGAGCCCACAAAAAGTTGGGAGGAAGCGCAGCTGGGACAGCTGATCCCAACTGACCAAAGGAATATTCCATGCCATATGACATCACACTCAGCATATAAAGCCGGAGAAGAAGAAAGGAGGACATTCAGAGTTATGGTGTTTGTCTTCCCAAGAAATCATTACCATGACAGAACCCTGCTTTCCTGGAGATGGTTGGACACCTGCCTGCCCATGAGAAGGAGTGAATGAATTCCTTGTCTTGCTTTGCTTGCATGCATGACTTTTGCTCTACCGATTAAACTGTCTTTATCTCAACCCATGAGTTTTTTCTCACTTTACCCTTCTGATTCTCTCCCCCATTCCAACTAGGGGAAGTGAACAAGTGGCTGTGTGGTGCTTAGCTGCTGGCTGAGGTTGAACCACCACACTAACATGCAACAACTAGATATTTTCTTCTTCTCAGTATTATTTCAATAGTGAACAGTCTAAACTTTTCTCATTCTGTACAGTGTTTTCTCTTATTGTTCTCCTCATTGTATTTTCATCTCATCTGCACATTACCTCTAAAATAGAATGACAAAGTTTTTAACAACGTTTGTAAAGTCCTTGCCACTGTCTCGAAGGTAAGAGCTGCTCCTGCTAGGATATTTAGAATGTAAGACAGGCAAGCATGTAGACCTGGATTTCTAGGGAACCATACATATGCCTTTGGCAGAGAGTACTCAGAAAGAGTACATAGCTTCACAAAAGTGGAGGAACTGCCACAGCCAATGTTGTCCCTATGCAAATGGACAAAAGAGCAGAGCCTATTTTGGGAGGCAGGACAGCAGGGTGGGCCCCATGAAGCTCCATGTAAAAGCTATGTGCCTTGGTAGGCAGGACCTTCCCTGCTTGCTGAAGGAGAGGAAGGATAGCTTGTAAGCATGATCTTTCATCATTGTCCCTGTCCCCTTCCCCTTCAGAATGAGAGCAGCCATCTCTACCATCCGTAACCCCATGAGAAGTATCCTTCCTTCCCTTGGCACTCAGCCTACCTCCAGCAGTGCAAACAAGCCGGAAACTAGCAATGCAGAAGAGGGCACAGCCTGAAAGGGTGAAAAGTGTGCAATTATCCCCCTAGCAAAGAGAAAGCACCCGGTTTTTAGGAAGGCGTCCTCAGGGAGGGGACAAAGGAACAGCAAGCCTTGAACCATGACACACAGCTTTTAACCGTCTCTAATATCACCTACATTTCTGGCTCGCACAGGCCAAATAACTTTTGCTATATTCTTTGCTTGAATCAGTTTAAGACAGTCATCGCAGGGTTCATGTGTAGTGATGAGTTCAGCATTACGTAGGTCTCCCTCAGAACTGAAAAAAAACAATATTGTCACAATTACAAACATGGTGTGTTTGCAGGAGGAATTATTTCTCTTGGAACCTAGAGTGGGTTCTTCTCTTTTTTTCTCTTCTGTCACTGACCAAGGGAGGTGAGTAAAGGATCTTCAGCTTATGACAAGCAAATACTTGCAGTATGTACTATGAGCTTTCCAACTCAGGAAATGGATCTACCTACTTTTTGTGTACTCACAGAACCATAAATACAGATACTCTGGTTTATGAAATGCATATCCAGGAGTCATTTCACCACCAAACCATAATCACCTGAATATGGGAGCCGGTGACAGCAGAGTATTCAGTCAACACACTGTCCACTAAGCCATTGTCAGAAAAGGGACCGTCAGCCAGGGACACGGGCACAGACATTTGCTCTGTTAGTCTGCACAGAAATTTCCCGTAGGCAGGAAACTTCATGAAACTCAATTTGCGTGTGTCAAAGGAGGCGGTCTGAGTCTGACCACCCACCTGGGATGCCCCGCATTTCCAATGGCTAAGTAATACCAGAGCCCACAGAGAAGCAATAGCTCTGCTACTGGCTACTCCTGTCTCCAGCATATGTGAAGACCCTCTGCCCATGACTGCCCCCTGGGCTTACATGAGGTCAGAGAGAGGGGACAAGCAGGAACCTCTGAGACTCTGTCACATAAGTTTGCTGGGTATATTAGAATTTAAGGTCACATGGACCTAGATCTCTGTAAAAAATAGTTGTAATCAGTGCCTTATAAGACTAAATTGCTTTCCATGCTATGTAACATTACTCCTCCATTCTACACCTTGGAAATTCCCATGTTAGATCAGAGTGCTATTTCTTCATTAAAGAAGCACCCAACACCAAGACTTCTTTTATCTAATGCCTTCAAAATATTTAATGATTTCCTACCTCATAATAATTGCATTAGCTTCTGCACATACAACTGCATGCTTGTCAAAATCATCATCTTTCTTCTTGCGAAATAAACTATTCACTGCCCCTTTTGGATATCCACTGTAGCCCAGGGCAACCTAGAATGAAACGACATGGAAAGAAACAAAGGGTAATGTTGTTCTGGGACCTTTAGTTACTTACAGCTTGACCCCACTCCTAAAAGCTGTTAATAACTTCAGTGAGAGTCCTCATGTGATGCTGTTTGGTAATGTTTAGGCAGATGTCCATTTCAAAATGACTGTTTGTGGATCCTAATCATATACTTTAGTGATATCCAAAGATTCAGAAAATCATTAGGTTTTTTTTACCCAAAAGGACAATTTGGTTTTGTTTCCAGAAATACATTTTCCTATGAACAGGAAATACAATGCTTATAAACAATCATCACAGGAAAAGTTGATTAGGAAGAAAAAATTAGCACAAAAGAGGCTGCTAAACACCAAATCATTAAAAAGATTCGGAAAATGTTAGCTGTGATTTCTTAGCTGTGTCCATTTTGGAAACATAAAAAACAAAAATAATAGTAACAATGTCATCAGGGACATCAGCTCATTACTTTAAAGTTCCACAAACACGGAACATTCACCTCTTCTAACTTCTGACTATGTATTAAATAATCCATCATCTTAATGCTCAGGGACAGAGTTAGGTAATACAAACTTTTTTTTTTCCCACAAAAAGTTGTTTCATATTACTGCAACTCCACTAACTTATTTTTTAAGAGTCCATATGATGCAAGTTAACTTCCTCGTTTACATGTATAGACACAAGCCTAGCAAACTTAAAGTGCATTTCTTACGGCAGAAAAGGGCATTTTCACGTTTCCATGCCTGATGACTTATTACATAGCAATCTTACAAGCATTATTTTCATATGAAAACAGATCGTGATTAGATATTTTTATAAGAAGAGCAGAATTTCCTAGACCACATAAATCTCTACTTACAATGTTGTCTTCCTTGTAAATCACTGTGCCCACTCCATTATTATTGTCTGAGGATAAAGTCACATAATCACAGGTATAAATTCATACAACACTATGATATTACAACAAACCTCATGGTTCAAAAAGTTCTTACTCATACCTACTGGGCCAGAGAAATACAGAACACACCTATTGAGACTAAAGCGGCTGTTTCTTGCTCAGCTTCCTCCAGAAATTATTGAACCAGGTAAACTGCTGACAAGAAGCCTAACCAGATGTTAGGTTAATCAATGCACTTACCTGCAGCCCTCATAATCCCTCTGTCTCCTGTAGTCCACCTCAATTGCCTTATCTACTGCTCTTTTGTAGGAGTATCAAAAACATTGACCTTCCCCACTTCTGAAACTAGCACGCTTTCTATCACTGCAGCTCAGAAAGACTTTAAAAACTACCTTCTTTGCCTCGACAGCAAGTTCTGTTAGACCTTGCTCAAGGCACAGGCACATGTAACAACATCTACTGCCCAGGATCTCTTCTTCTCTCTTCCCCTTCACAAGCGGAAACAACGCCCCAAAATTGTCTTTTGTGGGAAAGGAAAATTAGAAACTTTCCACTTTCTGGTGACCCAGGGGAGCTGGTGTGGGCATGATCCTGACAGGAACTGCCTGAGATACAGCTGGGAGCCATATGACTCCACTTTGTCACCTATGAGCAACTACTACAATGACTAAAACTTCTCTTTCGTAAAACAGGCAAGTGCATTTAGCTAACAGTAGGAGAAGCATTGGGAAACAGTAGTAGGTTTTTGGGATACAGTGGGAAACACCTGCCACTCTGCTGAGTGAACCTTGTGCTGAGTGCACAGGTAGGACTGAACAAAAACCAGCCCGATACCTTCAGTGTAACCAACAACCAGCCAGACTAATGGACAATGTGAGAAAGTAACATGATTATGTCTGGTTTTGCTTTCTTTTTACCTATCATAGCAGTACTTCTTCAGTTTTGCAAATCTTTAATGCAAAAATAGGAAAGCTTGCCAAAAACCAATGTCTGAACTGACCACTTGCCATTTGATAGCACAGAGAAACTGGCCTCAACCAGAGCCTCTTGCAATCAGCCTAAGGAGTCAGAAATCCCCAGCTGGTAAGGAAGACAGGAGAAGAACATTCCTCCTCTTCCTCCAGTTTGGCTAGAAAAGAAAGAGCCCAACTAAATACCTCTGCACTGTGTTTGTTTGGGTCTTACTCAGCCCTGGTCTTGCGCTGGAGGAACTCTTAATTCAGCAAAGAAAGTAACAATACACTCTGTTTTTTCTTAGGGAGATTTCTGCCCAATAGCACTACCAGCCTTCTTCAGATAACCTGAATATGTTCTGTAAGACAATGATGCAACATGAATTTATTTTATAACACAGGAAATACCACTGTGATACTAAAGGTGTCTAGATACACAGTGTTTCATGAATTACCTAACAGAATGCCATGTAATCAATAAAAGATTTTTTCAGTATGTTACATCTCCAGGAATATGACTAATAATTATGTAGGATTTTTCTACACTGTGTGAATTACTGAGCTAAATCTAGTAACATTAATTTACTTACCACTTCTGGATGCTAATAAATCACAGAGCTGTAACGCATGGGTGTATTTAGGATTATTCTTTACAGTGGATTTCTCTTCTTGTAAGATTATTATTTCTTCATCTTTGCAACTTGCCAGAGTTTTGAAACAATTCTTTGCTGTAGTAAGATTTTTTTCATATTTTTTACAGTGGTCTTTTTTCAGGTGTTCCAAGTTAAGGCACTTTAACATACCATCTTCAATTTTCTCATCAAATATAGATGAAATTGGGCTTAGATCATCATCAGAAGATGCTCTTTTACTTGAATTAGTTATTTGCTTCTTTCTTTGATTGTCTATTGTTGGTACATATACCGCTGCAACAATATAGCTTTCTGTAAAGATGGCATGGTTTTCCTGAACATCCTTTTGCTTATTTTCTGTCATTTTAGTTTCAAAATTTGGCCAGTAATAGACTTGTGAGACTTGTGCTGAATAAAGACAAGATATATGCAATATTAACAGAAAATATGACATATACCAGTGGTAATTTTTTCCATTAATAAATGTAAAGTTATACGGAATGTACTTAAGCAAGCTGCAGTTTTTCCCCACATTATGAAAATAATATTAAAATATTTTTATTAACAAATTATTTTCACACTCAAAAGGGAAACTTTACCTACAATTCATGAGACTTTTCCAGGCGATTAAACTTTTGTCTCTACTGTCATTTACCAAATGGTAAAAATTTCCAAAACAAGGAGATTGTTTTGGATACATGAAGTTATTGAAGTTATTGTAGAGGAAAAATATGTATATCAATTAGGTATCTAAAAAAACCAGAAAATTCAACATATAGGTAGTGTGTTATCATTTGTGAAGTACTACAGATCAACTTATCTGCAAAAAATCTACCTAGTTTGTTATCCTGAATGTGGATAACTGAAGTACATTTCTCACCTGATAAATGACTTAAATGGCTGTTTCCTTCTCATTTATTTTATCAGGTTGATTATCTATGTATTATTTTTTCAGGATTTCCACATTCCTTGGGACCACTCCTTTAAATTTTTTTTTCATATTTAACAAGCATCTCTACAAGCTCTGGTGACTCTTTTTTCATTTCATGACTTGCAGTCTTCATGATTCATGTGTTAGTAAATTCCCACAATTTGTACAATAACATTATGAATCACATCTTAATATTCTCCAATAATCACAGCTAGCTATTGTACAAGACATTTTCCTGTATCAGCTTCTGACAGTGATCTGGATGATTCAAATAGAACCAATCGAGGAAAAACACAGAGAGCAAAATGGAAGAAAATAAAGAGGAAGACAAATGACTGGCATTGACTAGTTTACCAGCCTGTGAGCATGCCACATGCGCAATCTTAGTCTAGGAGATATTTCAGGTCTGATTCTGACCTTGAACCAGCAATTTTGCACAATATTTGCAAGGCATCCGAGACATGTAAACTTCACAGCCTTTCAGCGCATTAGGAAACCTTAACAGCACTTTTGGCACAGCATGAAGTTCCTCTGTTGAGCAGCCCAGGGCAATAATCCTTTTTGGCTTGTTCGCTTCACAGATGACAATTCCAGTTTTGCAACCCTGCGTACACATACACAAATAAATGCACATGTGCAACAAATGAACATATAACTGTTCAGTGAATGAGGGTCCATCCAGATTATGTAAAGTAACAGCAACCAAAGGATTGCAGAGAAAAAGAATGGCATTTCTTGCAAAAGGTTAGGGATCAAGCAGTCCAGAAATGCGCTGATTCCTGTGGATTTTCAGTCAGTTCTGCTGTGTCTACAGCACATAACTCAGTCATCGTATTCTAGATCAAGAGTGCAAGTACTTTGACAGGAGTCCCGAACAGGGTAAGAGGGAGACCTTTGGAAAGTCTGCAAGTCTATAAAAGCACGGAAAAAGAAGGGAGATGAATATCCCAATAGCTGGTCTAGTAGACTACCAAAACAGGAGAAAGGAGTGACTAGGTGTAGTTTCAAACAAATGCCAAAACTATTCTGAGGATACTCACAGTAGGAATCACCAGACATCTACGTAGCTTCAAAAACTCAAACAGCTTTGATTTATCAAAAATTTATTAGAGTTCAAGCATACAATAAATTAAAATCCTAACTGCGGGACTGTGGCTCACAAGTGGCCCACACTGGGGCAGGGATAGTGCGGAGGGACCACAGCCAGCAGACAACTCATTCCAGGACAGGGCCAGTGGGAATGGCAGAGGAAAACTGTGAAAAAGCACAGAGGAGCCACAGACAAACCAGCATTCACACAGCCCCAACCTCCTGCACCGCCTGTCACCTCATTGAAGGAACTGGGACTGACTGAGAGTAACCTACAGTGAAAACAAGGGAAGCTGAGAGACTAGGAAGGTGGGAGGGTAGGTGTGTGGCTTAAATTGAACCTAGGAAAAAAATTGATGGAGGATGCTTAACTCCTTATGTGCTCTTTTTTTCTTCCATATCCAATTCAGCAAACAGAAGTTTGTATTTATTGGCAATAAATTGAATTAAGTAAAAATTCCACAAATAAAGATTGTTTTGCCAACAACACCAATTCAGTAATTTTTAAATCAAGATCCTATTGGACACTATGGGTTTTTTAGTCTTGATAGCAATGAATTTAGTTGAGTTGATTTAACTCACGGTTTTCTGTGGTTCACTTGGGGAATTTTCCATATGTAGTGCTAGGAAGATGCACAAGTCTTCTTTCTTCAGGTACGGAATAGGAGGACCTAGAAAGAAACAAAGGAAAGAAAAATTAATCAAAACAGTTTTGGAGAAAAAAGTAGGTAATATCCTAAAATTAGCAAATTATTACTGGTAATGAGGTAAAAAGGATAATTATCGAGCTCTTCAGTCCTAGGTGAAAACTTGGGGCAAAAGGTTATAATTTCTGTGTGTGTTGAACTAAAGAATTGTTTCTTAATAATGTATCAGAGCTCGATTGGCCAGTTACTCTGTAAAGAGCCTTATCTTTGCACTTTACCCATCAGCACATCCATTTATGCCTGACAGTCCTCTGAGGCAAATGCTAACGGTTGTCCCAGGAGTTTTTGCTTGACAGAGTGCAGAGGTATCCAGAATCTCTTTTTTTCTGGTGGTTTTTTTTTTTAATGCTGTCTACTCTTTTCTGCTGGCATAGAGAATTATTCCTATTGACTTCAGGAAGGAAGAAACAGTATGTGAATATCCAATATCTGGAATGGCCAACTCCATTCCCCTATGTAATACTCTTCTTCATAATTTGTAATTTTCAACTATCATAGTACAAAACCTTCCCTTTCACATTATATTTTCTGCGAAGATTTCAAAAACAGTGTGTAAGACTGAAAAAACATTTATACTACTACTTTTACTTAAAGTAAAATTAAAATTAAGACAAATATGCTGCCAGAGAGATGTGTCAGAAGTTCGTGTATTGGGTCTCTGTACTGTATAATATCCAGCTCACTGCTTTCAGGACAATTACATTTATTCAACTCTGTTTAAGGAAATGAAATTAGGGAAAGCAAAAACTGTGATGATTAGTGAAAAGTTTACTAAATTTATTTCACTTTGCCTTCATCACTCCTTTCTTCTGTTCCTCCATTGTCCTTTGAATCAGTGGGTGCTGGAAGACAGAAAAGAAAAAGGGCTGATTAGGAATATCACATAAGAAGATATCCCATGAAACGTAGCAGTGTATCAGCCCTCCTCTCATTATCAACACTGACAGACTATCCACTGTGAGTTGGGCATCTCAGAAGCCACGACTGGTTTAGGACAATGTTTAGGACACATCAAAGTCCAGGCTCTGATACCTGATTCAGAAAGAAACTATATTAAAATGAATGGGAATCGCCCAGATATAAAACAGTTAGCTGAATCTCATGTAGAAATAAATACGGTTCCCCATTGGTGGTGGTGGTGACAAGGGAGTTAGGTTGGGTTTTTGTTGCTGGAATTTTTTTTTAAAGTTTGAATTCCACCTTGTTAACCTACAAATCCATAATGCTTTCTTTACAAGCAGAATGGCCAACACCTACACTGTCGCCTCTCTCCCTTTGCCTTCAAATTCAGGACTGACTCTTCTTGTCCTTGATACTGAGTCTGCTTATTTCTGCCATCCTGTCATCTTCCTTATATGAACTTCATCATCCTGGTTCTCACTCTTCCCATTAGTTTGATTTCATTCTACTGCAAATAAATACTGTTCTCAATTTTAAAATAGTCTGCCCCTTACTCCCCTTCAATTATGTAGTTTTCCCCAACTCACCTGTCCATTGTATCTTCACACGCCATGAAGGTGTGGTCAGCAACTCTTTTGGAGTTTCTAATTTCAAATCTTGATTTGATTTCAAATCCCTGTTCTCCCTCAGTAAGTGCAATGATGCTTTGGCTTATAGATCATTGAGACTTCAAAATTTCAGTTCAAACTTAGGAAGTTTGGTTTTGCTCAAACCAAGCAAGAAGTATACAAGATCTTGCATATTCTCAAAATGTTGTACAGTGTTCTTAAAAACATCTGTTACTTTTTACTGGTTGTCTAGTCTCAATAAAATTCTAAATTATTCAAGAAAATGTCAGTATTAGTGACATTATCCTGTAGTAGGAGACTTGACTCCCTAATTGGCATAACTCAGAATGGCATAAAGCCAGTGGCATGGGCAGAAGACTTAAGCCCAGTACCTCCAAGGATTTGGATATATCCATTTAAGGCTAGAAGAAATTAACAGAAAAGGCTTGAAATAAGAAAACTGTCATGAAGGATGCTGATCAGTCATTCCAGCAAAACAAAAAAAATTACTGAATAAGAGATACAGCGGAAACCATTAACCCCAGAAACTTGTTATGTTATTCCTCTGTCTTTTCAACTGTAACCAGTTATGGGGTCTGGCCACTTACAGACCTCAAAGGCAACATTTCTGTATAACTCTGTCTTCTGCATATTCAGAAGTATTACAGCAGCAGTGGAATATGCGGAGTACAGATAATGTATAGCTCCAAATGAAGGTTAGAATGAACAGAACTCATTCAGGGGACTCAATTAAACTTACAGTAATTACATGCAATTTATAATCAGATTTTGTTGTATTTATTAGATGTTGCAAAAAGGGCTTTAAGGAAAATACTTAGTAACATACTGTGCTTCTAATTTCAAACAGCAAGTAATATCAAAAGAAACCAAATCCAACAGTACCAAAGGACAAGGAAATTAATCTTAACCATACCTGCCGTAAGTTGAGTTTCGCACTGTTTCCACTGGAAAAAAACAACCAAACACAAACTCAATAAATTTGCTTAAAGCATAAGTGAACATTTATTTTCTACTTTCCACTTTAACAGCTATTAATCAATCTACCATGAGGATTTTTTGGACCATTGAACAAACATGGGTCCTTAAAGTCATTCTTATCTATTTCAGTTCTAAAGCTCTTGTTCCATAGTGAAAAAGTCAATTACATAGGCTACTCTCCTCTAAGTATTTATCCAGTTCATCGGCAGTCTTGTGTGTCGCAGTTCCCTCTTTTCCCAACTCAGACTGTTTTATCCCCATCTTGAAAAGTGAAGCAATATTTTTCAACATCATCTGCCTCCACTTCTGACATGCCTTCTACCTGCTGAATTATCTTCTATGACATCTGGGAATGTCTGGTTCCTAAAACTACCGACGGGGTTTAAAATAATGACTGAAAAATCTGATGTGTATATTCAGGTGAATACATATTTACATATCATGCAACGGTTCATGAATACTCAATATATTTTAATGAACTTTCCATCTAATGAAAATGTACTTCTTAAAAACAACTGGGGAAAAAACCAAATAAACAAGGTAAACCAGAAGGATGACACATATCAAAGCAACACATTCTATGCTTTTATTAAATAAATGTTCAAAAATACTATTCAGTAATACAACCCTGAGTCTAATCTTCAATATGCGAACCTACCTCATGACAGCCAAAGTTTTTCTTTAAATTATCTAGATAATCCTAAAAGAAAAAAAGAAACTTAAAAGCAACCAAGTAAACCAGTCACTTACAGAATCACTGAGGTTGCAAGCCACCTCTGGAGGTCTCCCACCCAGACCCCCTGCTCAAGGCAAGGTGAACTAAAGCAGATCTCTTGGGGCTGCGCCCACTCAGATTTTTAGTATCTCCAACAATGGGGCTCCACAGCCATATAGCGACCAAGACACATACCCAGGTCTCACAATCACAAAAGTTCAAGCACAGCCAGAATAAGCATTCAGATGCAAAATCAGGGAGCACTGCAGAGATCTGCCATACAGATACAGCTAAACAGGAGGCTGTGCTTTCCCAGTGTCAGATGCTGAAATATGTAACTTGTTCCTTTCCTGACTGCAGAATTATCTGAGTCTAAATATGTCCAAAGCAGAAAGCAAGCCATAAAATTTCAGTTGTATATGAGTACGAAGAATGAAACATCTTGTAGGTGATTATCTGCTATAGTTCCTCTCCTATACAGAAGGTAAGTTAACCATAAATAAACTGGCCCCCTTGCCCCCAAACATATAATTACATTATGATAATAAATAAATTATATTACATAAGCATACTTCATTTGGTTTGAATGGTTCCTTTACATAATGAATTGTCTTGATTTTCACATGCTTCAAAAGCTTCTGACAGTTATAGCAGGGAGGTTTAGTGCAGTAAAGAACATCAGTCTCTTCTATTTTTGACTTTGATCTGAAAAATATGTGTATTTGCACAATTAATTCATTTTCTGCAAAGCTAAAACTAAACATAATGTTTACATTTTTAAAAATAAATTTAGTATTATCATTGAGGACTACTATTTCTAATTAGGTTATTCTTTATCTCCTCCTCCGAGTTTCCTATTTCATGCTTATTTTCCCTTCAAATATCTGATCTTTTTTGTTTCCTCAACTTCTGGGTATACAAAAGTGCTACCATTATGAGCCACATGGCTTTACACACTAACAATTCTCCAACTATTCACAGCTGGAATCTTCAGGGATCTGGCTGACTTGACACTACTCTTGCTAGCCTATGGACCACCAAAAAAGACTGCCAGGCAGAATGCTGCATGCTGTGTCTTTCAAAAACAGTTTAGAGCTTCATCACAAGATTGGGTGATTATTTTGGCAGTGTAGGAATACAAGGTGGTACTACACCTTTCTGGGGGCGGAGGAGGGGAAACACACATATTAACATGTTGATTGTAAGCTCAGAGCTGTAAAATGTTGAGTCTTTGAAACTGGATTAATGAGTGAAGAACAGATGGAAAGGTCAAAGAGAAAATCCATGGTTAGTCACTGACTTATTCATACTACACGCTATTCATATCTATTGTCATAAAGAATGCCTGAGAAGTCACTTCATTACTAGATCTGTAACAATAACCTGTAGAGGAGAACATTTGCTTCAGCATGGAGAACAACTTCCCATTTTGCAAATCCAGCCTTTCGTTTTTTTCTCCCCAGAGCGGGCAAGTTTGCATATAATATGCCAATAGGGTATCCGTTATAACCTGCCCCGAACTGCCAAAAAAACCAAAAGAAATAAAATTATGAAAATCTAACAGACCTTTCCAAACATCAGCGACATTTTAACCATATACTATAATATCAGATTAATCAGCTTTAACCTTTGCCACAACCATCTTACCACTCCATCATGTTATCACTTTTATAACACCGTCAAGAGCCACTTTTGCTTTTGCATCCGGTGAGGGCATTTTTCTTCATTAATTTCATCACCATCATCTTGTCCTTCTACCTTTGCAAGAAACTTAGGATCCTCTTTTTTAGTGGGCCTCCGGGGTAATTTTTTTAAAGTTAAATGATAAAATATTATTATTACTATTACTATATTTATCATGAGAGTATGTGTTCATGAGGGAAATTCACCTCCCTTAACTTTTTTTACACATCTATACCTGAACTAGACACCCTAGACTCCCTTTATATTCAAGGGAGAAAACCAGGTCTGCCTGGCCTATTACAGATTCTGGATTGGGATGAACAGCACTTTAGATTTCCACCAACTATAAAGGGGAGCCAGGGCCAATGGCTCAGACGTAGTCATCTATACTGCAGACATCTACATTGGGTCAAATAAACCACACCTCCTGGAGCACTGAATAGAAATTTTACAAGTATTGGAGAATTCAATCTACTTACAAAATATCCGTCCTGATTGTAGAGTGCACACCCCACACCTCGTTTTGGATCATCTTTTAGAAGAGAGAAAGATTTTTATGCCACTTAAAACCACA
This sequence comes from Chionis minor, assembly GCA_013398295.1. Lineage (NCBI taxonomy): Eukaryota > Metazoa > Chordata > Aves > Charadriiformes > Chionidae > Chionis > Chionis minor. The sequence goes on from VZSF01003406.1 coordinate 353,072, forward strand.
ATTTTTTTATACTTAAAAATATATTTTACAGACAAACACATGGTGATTTAATGATATAGAAATGGGACGCATAAGTGGCTGCTTATATTTTGAAAGAATCCCTCCACACATATATATTATCCAATTCTAGACAGATAGCCATACACAGTAACACAATGAGGCATAACTTCTACCAAGTACAACAAATGTCAGATTTCAGAAGAACACAACAACTTAAAATTTGACTCAAGGCACACTTAGCACCTTTGATTAGTAATTGCAGAGTATTAACTTGATAGAAAATCCTGATAACCGCCTACCTAGACTTTAGTAAAGCCTTTGACACCATTTCCCACAGTATTCTCCTGGATAAACTGTCTGCTCATGGCTTGGATCAGTGTACTCTTTGCTGGGTCAAAAAACTGGCTGGAAGGCTGGGCCCAAAGAGTGGTGGTGAACAGAGATAAATCCAGCTGGCAGGCCGTCACAAGTGGTGTTCCCCAGGGCTCAGTACTGGAGCTAGTTTTGTTTAGTATCTTTATCAATGACCTGGACAAGAAGATTGACTGCACCCTCGGCCAGCTTGCAGACAACACCAAGTTAGGTGGGAGTGTCGACCTGCTTGAGGGTAGGATGGGCCTACAGAGGCATCTGGACAGGCTGGATGGACGGACCAAGGCCAATGGTATGAAGTTCAACAAGCCCAAGTGCCGGGTCCTGCACTTGGGTCTCAACAACCCCATGCAGCGCTACGGGCTTGGGAGGAGTGGCTGGAAAGCTGCCTGGCAGAAAAGGACCTGGGGGTGCTGGTCGACAGCTGGCTGAATATGAGCCAGCAGTGTGCCCAGGTGGCCAAGAAGGCCAATAGCATCCTGGCTTGCAGTGGCCAGCAAGACTGGGGAAGTGATTGTTCCCCTGTACTCAGCAGTGGTGAGAACATGCCTTGAGAACTGTGTTCAGCTTTGATCCCCTCACTACAACAAAGACGCTGAGATTCTAGAGTGTGTCCAGAAAAGAGCAACAAAGCTGCTGATGGGTCTACAGCATGAGTCTCATGAGGAGCAGCTGAGAAAACTGGGGTTGTTTAGCCTGGAAGAAAGGAGGCTGAGGGGAGACCTCGGTCTCCCAACTACTTGAAAAGAGGTAGTAGAGAGGTGGGGTCGATCTCTTCTCCCAAGTAACAAGCGACAGGATGAGACAAAACGGCCTCAAGTTGCACCAGGGGAGGTTTAGTTTGAATATTAGGAAAAAATTCTTCACTGAAAGGGTTATCAAACATTGGAACAGGTTGAGTCACCGCCCCTGAACGTATTTAAAAGATGCGTAGATGCAGTGCTGAGCGACATGGTTTACTGGTGGACTTGGCAGTGTTAGGTTAACAGTTGGGCTCAATGATCTTAAAGGTCTTTTCCAACCTAAACAAACCTATGATTCTAAGATCTTCCGTTGATGGAATTCGCTATAAGTTCAACTAGGTACATTTACAATATACTAAGAATGTTTAAAATTTTATATATATATACAATATTGTTTCCCCCTCCAAAATGGATTAAGTGATAAAATATTATTTGCTATGTTTCTGTAACATGTATTTCTATCTTCTGCTTTAAGCTGAACCTCAGTATTGCAACAAACATAATAAAAAATAACATTAAACATTAGTGTAACAAATACATTAACGAAAAATATTTTAGCAGTTATATTAGGAAAGCCTGCCAATTTCTCTGATACACACATACTTTGCGAAATATTTACTCTCTGCACTAGCTCAATGAATCAACATCAATAATAAAAAATAAATATACAGTAATCTATTCTTTATACTTGGTTACTATTCTTTATATACTCTCATCATAACTTACCAGATCTTGCTGCTAAAAAATAACAAAGCTGCAATGCATGTCGATGAAAAGATTCCCCCTGTTCTTTTTTCTCAAGCTGGGAACATTCCAGTAAAAAATCATAGCAATGAAAAGCATTTTTCATCCGTTTGACACACAGATCTTTGCAGCTATCTAGGTTAAACAGTGAACAATATTTTTCAAAGTCTTCAGTTTGATTATCAAGCAACTTAAAATTGCTGTTCAGCTGTCCGTTGCATCCGATTTTTTTTGCAATCCTTTTCACAGTTTCAAAGCTTGTCACGGGTAAGAGCACACTGCTACTTATATGACTTCTAAGAAACATACGGTCAGCTTGTTCGATATCTTCCTTAACCACCGAATCATCCCCCATTTTTTCAGGAGCTATTGGCCAGTAATAGACTGAAGAAACTGAACCTAGAGACAAACACTGAAAGTCATTTAAAGTGCCATGCAGTTGGGTGGCACATTCAACTCGTGTTTTTTTGTTTGAAACAGTGGGTCAATTTTCTATTGCATTGCAATTCAGTGGTATCCGCTAGTGTCTAAAGCCTATATAGTTACCCACAGGCTTGAACCACTCCCCAGGACGCGGACCTGTTGGAGCGGGGCCACAGGAGGCCACAAAGTGATTAGAGGGTTACAGCACCTCTGCTATGAGGACAGGCTGAGAGAGTTGGGGTTGTTCAGCCTGGAGAAGAGAAGGCTCCAGGGAGACCTTAGGGCAGCCTTCCAGTATCTGAAGGGGGCCTACAAGAAATCTGGAGAGGGACTTTTTACAAGGGCGTGTAGTGACAGGACAAGGGGTAATGGCTTCAAAGTGGAAGAGGGTAGATTCGGATTCCTGAAAAACTCAGGAAGAAGTTTTTCACTGTGAGCGTGGTGAGACACTGCAACAGGTTGCCCAGGGAAGTTGTGGATGCCCCATCCCTGGCATTGTTCAAGGCTAGGTTGGATGGGGCTTTGATCAACCTGTAGGATGTGTCCTTGCCCATGGTAAGGGGGTTGGAACTAGATGGTCTTTAAAGTCCCTTCCAACCCAAACCATTCTATGACTGAAATGGGATCTGAATTGAATACAGAACTATCGCAACAACTGCTACTTCAGCTTCATAAATGACCTCCCACAGTCTGCCAATCCTTTCCCAAGTAAGCAGTCAGACTCATTTCTAAGAGACAACCTGCACAAAAAATGATTACTTGACTAAGGAGAGATTTATTGGACTGAGCCATGTACAAGACTTTTCTAGACATGGGGTAATTTATGAAGTTATTCAGGTAGAACTGCAGTTAACACAGATTGATTAAAAATGTTTTATATACCTTGAATGAGGAATGTGGTACAAGTTGTACACGGTTTCCTGGACAAATACACAGTGCAGTCACGCAATGAAGAGGGAAGACACCGAATGATTTGTTGTACAGCATGCAATCCAGGTCTGGAGAAACTCATAGCTACTATTTTGTGTACTTTGTCTGATTCACATATTACAATCCCAGTCTTATTGAACTGAAGAGAAAAAAAAGCAAGCTTAATTTTAACAGCAGATTTAATTTTACAAGCATGCATGCTTTACACAAATTACAAATACACTATAGGTTTTGCCACACTGTATTAAATATAACTGCTCTTTAGCCACACAATCTTCAGATCACAAATTCTCTTTATGAAAAGTTAACGTAAATTTAGTATTAATTCATTTTTTTCTGTGCATTCGTTCTCAAGAAATCCAGTGTTGCTGCAATTAAGAGATACAAGAAACCAAAACTGGAATCAATCAGAAAGATCAAACTATAGATTTCTAAAACATTTTCGGAAATATTTGTTTCTTTTAGCCAAATTTTTCCAAGAATACATACGTATATACACACGTATTTATAGCTGGGTTCTTTATAAACACCATATTAGCTGTGTTAGCAAAAAAAAAAAAAAAAGACAATGGTATTAAAGTTAATAATGAATGTCCAAGTTCTTTAAATCTTCTGTACATTCATATAAAGCCAGGCTTTCTAATGCCCACAGTTGCTACAACAGCGCAAGTAAATTACACTGCCGCTGGATACAGCTCCCCTACATGGCCAGTAGATGCACTACATGGTAACAAATGAGAATCGCAGAGTAACTTAGATTTGAAATGGAAATCCGGCTGTTACCTAATGCACCTCCCTGCTCAAAGCAGAGCCAACTTCAAAATCAGATGGGATTATTCAGTTGTTACTCAGATAACAGTTTTTATCTTCTCTGTCGCAGAAGGAGTTGGAATAATCTGTTCTAGGTGATCACCTACAGATTCAACTGTTCTGAAGTTCAGTAACTCCTACAGGGAGTCTCTCACTGAATGCAGGTCCACTCTGCCTGCCACTCCTTTCAGCAACCATCACCTGACACATTCAAGGACCTTTTGATAATGGTAGACAAACTATTGGAGACAGCAGCTAGAAAAGTAATATATTCAGGATAAAACTGCAGCTCTGGAAACATGCTGCAGTCTATTTTCTGTGATGAAATGAATGTGAAGCAATGAATGAGAAAAAAGATATTTTACATTTGATCCTAACACAGAAGAAATGGCCATAAATCTGAAAATAGAAAGTACTTCCAATGATGTGGAATTCCAATCCAATGGAAAGGGATTCCAAGTATGATGATGTGATACATAGGAAAGATGTTGTAAGAATAGAATGATTATAATGATTTCAGAAAGACATACATCAGTAAATTTAAGCAACTTTTCGGAAGTCTCTTGGAAAAATAATCCACAGACTATAAGAGTTTGTCTTAGTAGAAGAGAAACAGGACTGATATGAAGAACAGAATATTAAGAACTGATATTAAGAAACAGAAAATGATATTAAGGAAAAGTCAGTAACACTTTGGTTGTACCAGCCGGTATTTATTAGTCTGAAAATCAAAACCAGAATCAGAAAAAAAAGAAAGGAAGGAAAAGCAATATGGAAAATCAGCATAAAGGAATAGTACAGATGTACAGATAAAATGAGAAAGACTAAATTACTGGGAAAACACATACGCTTTCACTAGCAAGAGATACAAAAGGCAAAAAGAAAAGGATATAAAATCATATGAAGAAAATCAAAGGAGGCATGGTTACATTACACAACAGGAAAGGAGAGCAAACAAGAATGCAGAAAAGGCTGCACAGCAGCAAGATGAAACTAAAACCAAACAACACAAGAAGGAAGGAACCTTAGGAGTTTGAAAAAAACCCACCCCAAAGCAACAAAAATCTAGGAGAAAGACTGAAGCTTGACATAAGAAGGTTGAGAAATCGCTCCTATAAAGTAGTTTGAAGATCAGGTTAGACAAGTGTGGTCCAACCAGACTTAATCCTGCTTCGCTGCAAGAAAATGGATTAGATTACTTCTATGATTCCATTGCTTCACATTCAAAGCTGTTTGTTATTATTAGGTCCCATGTTTATAAATTCAGTAGTATTTAAGAAGTAGTTCTTAAAGTTTTTAAAAGCATAAGCATCACTGTTACTGTTATCTGCTATCTTGATCCCTGTGTAGTATTTACTCTATAGTTTTATAAATCATTCTCAGATAACCTGGAGTAGGAAATGCTTTCTACACAAGCAAAATAGTGTGGGGAGTTGAAGATAAAATATTTAATATTTTCATATTCAAAAGTAATATTAAGGTAGGATGTGTTTTAACTGTGGAAATGAGAACATGAATAAATGACAAAATGGGAGTTTCCATTATTTCTTTCAGAAAAGCACAATGGCCATTAAAGTGTCTGGGACCGATGTGGCTACGATTAAAGCACCGCCCAAGCCCAAACTGCAAACTCTGCCACTCTCACCCTGTGAGGAAAGAATTAAGGAGCTCTGATTAACAAGCTACTGTTGCTACAGCCGTGCTTACCGCAGAGAAAGGTTTCTCTTTTCTCTCGCCTACTGAATGTCATCCCTAAACTGATCCTTACTTGAATGAGTTCACAAACAGCCTACAGCTCTGCTGAGATGCATCTGCAGAAGATTCACTGCGCCGAAAAGTCTGGCACACAAAAGGCAGAGCTGCATGCTGGGCACACTAGTACGTGTGATCTGCTCTATTCTCACAATACAAATGCAGAAAGTATTAATAGGTCTTCTAAGACATTAACATGAAGAATTGTTCCCTGAGTTAGTAACACCACCAAGGAGGAAACCACTACCTATGCTGTCTAGTACCATTCTAGCTACTGGCAAGGCTGTCAATTTGAATATATGAATATTCTTTTGCCTGAGTGTTTCACCGCTTTGTGCTATTCCCAAAAAGCAATGACAGCTCTGGCTAAATGACTGAAACTATGTGCGTCACCAGGATCACTGGGAACAGAAACTGAATCTGGTTCAGTATCCACAGGAAGGACAGACGGAGGCCGTTATGGTTTGAAGAACCCACAACAATTTTTTGTCATTTAGACAATTATTCTGTCACCCAATGACCCCTCCCTATCTGGGAAGAGGAATCAGGAAAAACAAGGAAACTCAAGAGTTGAAATAGAAACAAATTTAAAATTAACATTAATAGCTCTAGAGAACCAATATTGATGCCAATACCATTATAAAATATATAAGGGTTATACTCAGCCAATTCTACCAGTAGGCAGCTCTGCATTCCCAGCACTGGACAACAAGTGTCGGGACACTGCCAACGCTACAGCCTCGGGAGGAAGGGATGGCCTCAGGGGTCTGGCACTGGGGCAAGAAATCCTCTGGATTGCCACCATCATAGAAGGGAAAACTCCTCAGCAAACTTTCTAATTTATATCGAATATGACATTCATAGAATGAAATAATCCTGTTGGCCAGCTTGCGCCAAGTGCCCAGGTCTCGCTCCGCCTCATCCCTGCACCTGGCGAGCTTGAAAACAGAGACATTGAAACCCACACAGCATAGCTGGTTATAAAGCAAATATTTTCACAAATTCAGACACTAGAGTCTTCTAAAAATGCAGTTTTCCTTAGCACTAGAAGACACCTTACCAAAAAGTAAAATTACTGAAAGATAAATTAATCCTGTGTCACTCAAACCAGGACAGAGGGCAACAACTGTCCACAAAATTATTTACTACTTTAAATCACAGGTAAACACAAAATAACCCTCACAGTATCCCTGCATGTAGACAAATGAACATCTTTTTATCACCAACTTTCAAGTAGGGAAAGCAAACGCAAGACAGTGCCACTTTTCCAGGGCAATCTCCTCCCGTTCCATTACAGGGTTCATTAACAATTAGGGCATGGTGGTACACCTCAGTGATATGACATAGTGATGGGAAATAAAAAAAAAAAATATTAATCAGTACTTCGGAATCCAGTATCTTTATGTAACTTTATCAGATGACAGTGAAAAATTCAGATGCATTGATCATTACCGGTCACTTCCACAACACAGGACTAGAATGGACTCAACACGACTAACTCAGCAGATTCACTCCCCACAAAAGTGCACAATCATACAACAGAGGTTTATAAATGCTTTGTTTGATGGATGTCATTAGATATTTTAAAGGATAATTCTCAGTAAAAGAAGCAGCAGAAGTATTTCCTAGCAACGATAACTTGTTACATACCTGGTCAGATGGGACACAACACTCTGGAGATTCCTCCATAAGACGAGCTAGAAACATACACAAATCTTTCTTCTCTAAGCGTATGCATGGATGACTTTCTGAACAGGTCCAAATAAAGAGGTCATAATTAGCAGGTAAATTCAAATAGGTTCACGCTACAGAAAAGACACTGTTGATTGCTGCACTTTCGGTAACATAGGGAATGAAAGCAAAGTATTTGGGTAAACATAAAAATATATAATTTTAATTTTTTAAATACACTGCATAAAGATTAAATGTCAGAAAATTTAAGTGAGACAGAGAGAAGTTTGTGCTGCTGTTGCCTAAGGAGCGTATCACTTATTCCTAAGCAATGCTGAGCTGATCAGCAGCGACAAAGCAATACCATCATGCAAATAACAAATCTAATAAACCCCACACAAACTAATACTCAAAGAAAATTTCTGGGCTGGGGTTAAACTCCTGCTGTTCATTCTGTCTACAAAGAAGCAGCCAAACTTCAGTTGGGACGTCTTGTTTTTATATTATTTCCTGAAGCTGAAGAGATGTCCCTGTTTCAGTTGACTATATTGAGATGATTAACCAGAGCAAAGAGATACAAACCATCCTCCACATCCTCAGCTCCAGGTTCCATCTTCTGATGAAAAAAAAAGTCTTCCTTTTAACTTACTTTTGAAGCAAAGCACTGCAGTAAAAAGAATATACATGTATGTGTGTGTATAGGTCTATAAATGTATATATGAACATGTAACTTGTTTGCATTTATTCATGTTTTAAAAATAATAAACACTCTTCACCCCCCTCAAATGCAAACAAAGTGTAAAGGAAACTCTGGTATCTTGCATTGCCAATCCCTTTTATTTCGGCCAGCACAAAAAAGTCTTCAGAAAAACAGAAACAATTTATACCATCCCTGTTAAGTATGCAACTACCAATCCAATGACAAAGTACTTCACAGCACCTTTTCTTTTAAAACATCATTAGCACAAGCATTAAGTATTTCCCATTGGCAGATATCTCATCATTTTAGGATTAGCTCACTGATGCTTAATGGACTTTTTTTTCTTCTTTATTTTCCACCAAAACCTGTTTTTCTTCCATCACATTTATCCCCAATGTGATATAAGAGAATTCCATACTTCACTTACCTGCAGGTCTGTTATCAAGAAGGCTTCAACGATAATAGCTTTCAAGTGGCAAAACTAATGCTTTTATATCATCCTTCTCTCCTGAGTCATAGTCATGTACACTCTGTTTCGCTTTTGACACTACCTTAGACCCACCCTGTCAATATTTGTATGCCAGGAGGAGATCAGTTTGGTGAATTAGAGAAGTTGACCAGGACAACTAGACATTCATCTCTGACTGCTATAGACATGTAAAAAAAGCTCCCTCCCCAACTTAAAGTGACAAATAAAAAGAAAGGTTTATTGGTATTGTTACTTCGCACCACCCTAATCTCTAACACATCTTCTCTGGGCTGCGTGAACTTGCAAGAAGTTGGACAATCAAAATCCCTCCTCTTTTATGATGTATATTCCCTTCTGAAATACACTCTGCTAATACTTATCTATGTAATCGATATACAGAGCAGGACTGTCCAAGGTCAGAAGGGCTTGTTATAAAACTGATGTAATTTGTCTAAATGACTTAATATTATTTTCTATACTCAATCATGCTGTTCACACCTTTTTTTTTTTTTTTTT